>OX438838.1:3602500-4202500 GCA_949315975.1 Eudonia truncicolella | reverse complement strand
TCTCCGAAGGGTTCGGATCGGATCGGGGAGCGGAACAACCCGAGAGCGCCTCCTCTTAAGGCTCGGACTTTGGCTCGGGTTGACCGGGCAGTGGTAGAGGGGAGAAGCGCCCAGGTACCTGTCTGTACCTGGGCGCCTATAGAGCGCGTGTGAACTGGCTCGTCGTACCCTGTTCTACGAGTACGGTTTCTTTGGCCTAAACTATTGTGCATGTTTAGTGTATTCTGCAAATGTGTAGTGGCATTTAGAGGATCGGGCGGGGGGGGGGGGGCTCATCTTATCTTATGTTAGCGGGGCCTGTTTAGGTTTCTCTCTCCCAGTAGCACTTCGACCCATCAGGATCTTTTGTGCATCTATTAGTTCTCTTTAGTTTTACTCAGAACTCGATTAGTGCTAGTTTTATTCGCTGTTCGATCAGGAAAATTGGTATGGAATTGAAGTAGTGTAACCTACACAATACAATTCTCGTTCTCGTTAACATGATCGCATGGCGAATGAACTCGCACTAGGCACCCTGCTATTTTAAAACGTTTACAATAGTGTCTCAATGGCCTGATTAAGATATTCGGACTAGATTAGTGATGATGAAAATTACATAATCAAGTCACTAAATCACGGTTGAGTTCTTTTTTAAATAGCAATTTGAGGGTTAGCAAGAATAATTAAGGACCTGATGTTGAATAAAACTCGCATTTAGCACTACCCAAAGGTATTGCAATGTTGGATGGCATTAGGAGACTTATTCCCGTGGGTTTTAGGCTACATTTGTCGTCTCTGTACGTTAACCGACAGTTTGGTTTTGCCGGTTTAACCTTGCCAGATACGTGAATTTCTATGATCTTACTGTAAATTATAAACGATGCCTAACAATCATAAGAAACATCAAAGTACAAATAAATGATATCTTTTATTTGCCACATGACGCAATGGAATGTAGCTTTTTCTGTTTACAAAATTCACGAGGAAATGTTCGTGATCTCAAATAATAAGGTAGATATTATTTATAAGCATTAAATGATAGAAAGTGTATTTTTGTTATTGTTGTCGTACTTACAATAACAAAATACGAAACAGAACAGATCGACACGATTTGTCTAGAGGTAGTTGGACGGCCCTAGAGTACCTAAATACCTACTAAAGAGTACCTATGTTTTCTAAAATTTACGCGAACACTACACATATAAACAAAACAACTTTTACGGATCTACTCGCGTTTATTTTGCACATTGATTTAGATTATTTTATCCTGACGTTTCGAACCCTCTGCAGGGTCCGTACTCGTAGAGGGACTTTGCAGTCTCTCCCTGTGACCACTAAATACTACGAGTATGATGTACCTACTTATGCCGCAAGAGATCATTTTGTATCATCGAGTTGGTGTAATTCACTACGTATACGTAGTATAATTATTTTTGCATTGTTTACTATTTGTTTTATTTAATTACATACTTCAAAAACGAGTAGGTACCTAAGTACCCGTCATTAATTAATTTGGTGTAAGAAATAGTCACCGGTTTAAAATCGCACCCTAAACCGAATTTCTCGTGGACCAAGTGTCGAGCGAAAGCTGGTAATAAACAAATTACGTAAAATTACAGGCTGTGCATAATATGTTATAGGGTAATTGGGTTGACACTTGACCCAGTCAGCCACGCGATCACGAAATTGGCATATGGAGTATAATACCAACCTTTAGAATATTAACTGTAGTTTCATCTAATGTTGTTAACGTAACACTTCTATCTATAATTTAGTTTCTGTATGATGTCGACGTTATTGTGGTAAGGGACCAGACTTGACGACTATGCATTTATTTTTAAGAAGGAAAAGGCAAAGGCAATTGCCATATCCATGACAGCTGCGTCAAAATTATTTGACCTAAAACGAGCAGGAACGAAACACGCTACTGATATAATTATAGTGAACAGAATCACCCTCTTAACATTGTGTCGTCTTTCTATGTGTTGTGTTTTGTTTTAGGTGGTGCTAACTCCGTAGATAGATACTCAATTCACAAAGTATTTAAAAAGATATATCTTCTACCGGCCAATATTTGTAACTTCTACTGGCCATTTTCCAAATTATAACGTGTCTCGTTAATCACTCGACATTGGCGAAATTATTGGTGTTGGAAAAACCCTACAGAAGCCATTTCAAAAGAAAATAATAATAATAATTATAGTGCTAAGATTTTGTTGATTCAATTACGAATCCATCAGTGAAAATTCCAGGATTCTACCTTCTGTAGTTACCGTGTAATCAAATACCTACTTTTCGTCGAAATTCCTCCGAAAAGCTTCCGAAAAGTAAGTTCAAGTTGAGGTGTAAGAAAAAAGGCTAGATTCATGAAATCTAGGGAAGATTTTGTTGACTCTGATAGAGAATTTGTTAGACAAATATATATTTTTTTATATATAGTGATATTATATGGTGATATTAAGTGTATTCATCATCATGGTGTACCAATATTTGAATATAATGTCCAACCACATTACATTGAAGTTGGCTGCTTTCTTACATTTTTCTTGTTAAATTATGTCTTGGAATTTAATTTCATTGGAATCGGCCCTTAAACAAAAAAATTGGCCGCCATCTTGGACTTTTTAAGGAATCAACTTCATTTGTTCGGCTTATACGCGTACTTCTAGTATGAAAAAGTTATAAACTTTAATTTCTCCTATAATACTGGAACCTAGGAAACTAAAAAGTAGGAACTTTACACCCACAAAATCTTAGCTAGTTCTAAACTCGCTATTTGCTCCATTCCTGTGGAAAAGCCATGTTTAGATATCAACACCGCGACCCCAGCGGGATAACCATATTAGCGTTATATCTAAGGATGTGCCTACTGTAGTTAGAGTTCTCGTTTTTGTCTTACAAAATGTTCTCTCAAAGTGAACAAAATCTTCCCCAGATTTCATGAATCTAGCCTTTTTTCTTACACCTCAACTAGAATTTACTTTTCGGAGGAATTTTGACGAAAAGTAGGTATTTGATTACTCGGTAACTACAGAAGGTAGAATCCTGCAACTTTCACCGATGGATTCATAATTAAATCAACAAAATCTTAGCACTATAACTATATCAATAGCGTGTCTCATTCCTGCTAGTTTAAGGTTAAATAATTTTGACGAGCGTGACCCCCAGTGGGATACTCTCAATTTTCTTTATGGATACTCTTCAACATGGGATATCTCGGATAACTATTGGTCAACAAATTTTGATATTTGCTAACAAATTTAAACATAATATCAACTAAATCATGGCGAAATTTGAAGCCGATCTGAAGGGGTTATCCCGCTGGGGTCACGGACATATAGCAAAGCAGGTCTTCTCGTATGTCGCCAGGAAGCGCTGCTTCAATGCCATACTTAATTTGACACACAACATACTGAACACCGCTTATCGTCAGAAATAGTTACATGGGTGAAAGCCATATAAACAGATTACAAAACTGCAATTCTACAATCATCAAGAAACCGGAAATAAAACAAAGTTTAAAAAAAGTTTGTATTCATCTAATTCTCAATTAAAAGTAGTCTTAATAAAAAAAAATCTTAGATCAATCCCTACGCACCTCCCCACGCGAGACCACTGACAGCGGATAGGCGGATGGATAAAATCACAGCTAAGGCATGTGCCGAGACAAATCCGTGGGTATACAACATCTCACCTCGCGACTAGCCCACGAAAGATCATTCTTAAGGGGTTCCGTCACGGAAAGGCTAATCACTAGCCTCTATACTCCACGGTACCACATACCGGCCCGTTCAGGCCAGCGAATGTGTGTGACAACATAAGCCCGCCATGTGCTTTAAATAATCGCCAATATCCTCCGAAACAACAGCTCGCTTGACCCCTAGAGAAACAAGTGTACCAACATTTCTTTTCTTTTTACAATTATTCAGTTCGAAATATTTTTCTTTTGTTTTGTTTTACAATTTAAATTGTTTATACAAATTTTAACTACAACATAAACCGAGTAGAAATTGTGAAGATTCAACAGATATTTAACACAATTGAGTGATGATTATAATTATTATTATTTTATACATTTCAATATGATGTTTGAGATAATCAAAGGTACTCACAAAGCAGAAAACAATTCAACTGGAATTTAAACAATAAATTCAACGAAAAAGAACAGACTGCACAATATCAAACTAGATTGAAATACAATACCCACGTATTTTTTTATGTTTCTATCTGAAGCTTAGGTATATAAAATAATAGTTGTTGATTATTAAACTACGTTAGGTGAAACCTACGTTTAAGAAAGTAACAGCAACTGTGTTGCAACCAAATATTGAACTCTATTCACTTGTAATAATAGTGAGTAGCAATTCAAGGTTTTACTTGCAAGTATCGAGAAACTTATATGTACAGCAGCAAAAGCAGCAAAGCGCTCTCCAGACCTCAAAAACAAACATTCAATTCAAAACCAACCTTATCACAATGTCAAATAAGGTGCCCTCAATTTTTAAACCCATTCACGATTTGCTAGTCAAAATTGCACCAAATGAACTAGCTCAGAAGGTGGATTTTGTATCAAATGTTGTAAAAGAACACTTAGCCACTGTTAGTGCTGTCTCTTCAATTTTACAGAATATATTCCCATAAATTTTAAACTGGTCATGGTTTGGTACAAAATGCAAATTCAAAAATCAGCACTGTCGACATAAAATAATCTCTTACATACAAATATGTAACTTCGAAGTGAACAAAGAAAATGCGCGTCGCACAAAAATAATGCTTAACAAAACTATTAGAATTTACAATTTGTGGGCTCTACTATTTACTCCTATTAGTTTGCTTAAACTAAAACTTAATAAAATGTTTTTGTTTTGTTTATATAATTTTAACGCAAATTTTGTTGCGAAACAAATTACAAAAACACAAATGTTGAAAAAATTTCCACGAGCAGGATTTGAACCTGCACCCTTCTGACATACCGGGTCAGGTGCTCTTCCAATTGAGCTATCGTGGTTCTAACCAGCCCGCTGAAATTATTCAACACTTTTTTACTTTTTTACTTCGAAAGCCAAAGACCCGATCATAATATTTTTACAAATACTAAAGATCAGTTACGAAGTAGGCAAGCTAATTTATAAAATGTTTTTGTTTTTCTAAAACTTAACGTTAGTTCTAGGATTGAAAAACGATTTCATTATTACAGACACATCTTATTTTAATGATTTTATTGCAAACTGAAACACTCATATCCAAATGAGAAAATAATGAGAATCAAGAAACATTACTTTTTTCAATCATATTTTATCATATTGACTTATTATTTGACTCTTTTTTTTTACTATTTCGACACTCTTCATCCATTTTCGTAATATGAAGAAATTGCTTCAATAAATGAATAAATCTTCTACTTCTCGGTCTTCATAAAACTATAACGTTGTCAAGATTTTTAACAAAAATAGTTCTCTTCTTAGTTTAGTATGTACAGTGGAGGCACAGCCTAGTTCACAGAAACACTATGTTCACTTGACGAAAGCTTCTGGAGGTATCTTCCCTTCAGACTGCAGCTGGTTGAAGATGAAGAGGGCTCTTTGTAGGTCCCAACCAGTTTCTTGTAAGCAGCTGAAATATAAAAATTCAATTTGAAAACTATAACATTTCTAAGATTTCGGAATTAGTATCGGAATAGGTAAAAATAAAAATAAAAATTACAATGATGAGTTATAATGCGATCTAGTGAAGCCAAACCATCGATAGTCTTGCTATCGATAGATTGCTTTAAAAATCAGTTCAGTGTTTGGTAATATCTGTATAATCCCGATTATAGATAGCAAAGAGCCCTGGAAAATTATGAACATGCCTGAAAATCATCACATAGCTGATACATTCTTTGTCGTCACCTCATGTCCCAAAAAGACAGAACTAAAAATGTAATGTAAATGGAATAGTAAATCTATGCCAATAAGACTACATATTCTACGGAGTTCTATATACTTGGCTGCATGGCTATGTTTCGGGATTCTACATCTATTAACAAACACCTGTAGATAGTGAACTATCGGGCATCAGTACTCACTTCATGCTCCAGTGGTCGTTCATGCCCGTCTGCCGTCCGAGCAGCATCAGCATAGTCTTGTGGTCGTCGAGTGCGGGCGCGGCCGCGGGGGCCGCCGCCGGCGCCGGCTCAGAGACGCCCGTTCCGAACGCCTTCTCTTCCTGGTAACACAAAGGGTATCTCTATATATTTATAAAGTTTTATAAAATACAATAAAAAAATGAAAAAATAAAAAAAAAATTAAATTAAATTAAATAAAAAAAATTGGTATCTCTATATTTATACGTGAATAGGAAACTGCACATTGCGCGCACGGAGGAGTGCGAGATTTGGTATAGTTAAAGTTTATGTGGAAAAGGAGTTGCGAAAGATTTAAGTTTACTATGTGTTACAAGTACTAGTAAGTATTTTTGACTTACGGTCGTATTTCGACCACTAGGCCACCACTAGTTACAATAAATGGACGGTTCTTGATAATAGAGCAGATTATCTAAATCGATGGGTCCTATGTATAAGCAGGCCTCCGTCACTCCATGTACATGCGCGCGTTAATTACCTACCGAGCGGTTTATCGCTATCACTTGTCGACTGTGGTGGTCAAAGGTTAACAACAAATTAAAAGCTCGTTGTGATGATGTACCTGTTCGGTGGTGGTGTTGGTGATGAACAGCATATCGTTAATGATACTGAATCCGCCTGTGTTGTTGGGTACGATGACGAAGGTGCGGTGGAACGAGCGAGTCGGGTTGCCACTGCTTGTAGTCTCTTTGTAGATGCCGTTCATAGTCAGCACTATCATGGCGGGCTATGGATTGCGAAAGAGTAATTAAACCTTTTTGAATGAGGATTTTCTTTCCATAAATGTGATTTATTTTTCGTGCAGATTTTCGACAAGAGCGCCGGACGGAAGAAGAGAAGAACAATTAAAGAAGCAATTGACACTTTAGCTACATAGCAAAAACGTTTGTTTCTTATTTGTGTTGTAAATGGAAATATTATTAATAAAAGCAAATATTAAAAAGCCAAATGCCCAGTAACACTAACAAAAAAATACAATAAAAAAATGTAATGAATGATGAAATGAAATGAAGAATTGTAAATATGTAAACATATTTCATAGTGAAGTGGTTATCATTAATTTTAAGATCACCGGTAAGATTCAAAAATCGTATCCCAGGATGTTCAGGCCCTAATAAGATAACATAATCATAACATGCATTTAAAACTAATACTTACAGTAAACACGATTAAATCAACAGCAAATCCCATCAGATCATGTGTAGTTTTAGGAAACTCCGATAAGAATGACACTACTTGCAACCTCCCAGTTTTCAAGTAGCGTCTCCTGTATTCCCTCTCTGTTATCCTTAAAATATTGCGGCTATTGGGTAAGTAGGAGGTAAGCCTGGAAAGATAACGGATGATTACTATATACATGATACATTCAAGAAAGGAACTATGTTCCTTTTTATTGTTTTTTAGATACATTAAAACGAAATTATACAACAGAATAAATTGTTGTCGGCGACAACAAATATGAATTATCCATATACCATACAAATTGAAAAGTTTTGTAACCAATGAGCTAAGTGTTATGATTTATTTATATGTTTAAAAAAAATCAGACCAACCAAGTCTGTTAATAGTTGAAAAGGCTTTAATTATATTTAAGTAAATTAAAGACAACTATAGAAAGTTTTAATTCACATAAATTCAATTCAATAGTGTATCGATAGAATTAAATGGTTAGATTTCAACTATCGATTGTAAAAGTATCAACACTGTTTCGGAGACGTTCACCAAAATTATAGACTAACCTTGTAGCCGGCGAGTTTCTATTATCGTTGCTCAAATAGTTGGCAGCCATTGACAACGTCGCATGCTCATGGTAAGCTTCTAGCAGAGGCTGTCTGGACTCCGAGTCGTATATCGCGAAGTACTGGGTGAGGAACTCTCTGACGAGGTCCTGACCTGACGGGTCCACGAGGAACGACTGCTGGCGGGGTGGGAGGGTTACGTCGTCTGCCACGTCGAAGCCGATGGCTGGGGGGAGCTCCACGCCGTCCTGATGGTGGTAAATGCTGTGAGAGGCAGCCTGATGTGATGCACATCACATCCGTGAAAGGATGGCTAAAATGGTTGTATAATGTTTTGCGAGAAGGATGTGTGCGAGTTTATATGTTATTTAAATAAGGCAACAAACAGACACCAATCACATTTTGAATATAATAAATTAGCTAAGCAGTTTCTTAACTAGATCAATGTCCTCAATGTAAATGTACAGTGAATTATCTTAGCATAAATGAGTTTTTTTTTTTGTTTCATTATTTCTAAATTGGACATTATTTATAGTTTTGTTTTGTTTAAAAAAAATTATAAAATTGTAGCGTATCTACATATTAAATATTATAAATGTATAGATATAATAATATAAATATCACTTATATAAAAACATATAAGTATATGGTAAATAATATAAATATCTTGTCGTAAATAACTAAATACATATAATACATTGTATACAAACTATAAATGTATATTACAGTTAACATAAATATAATCAATAAATATTGTATACTAAAATATAATAGTAAAATAAGTTTTATGTTGTATGGCACACCGGACAAACATATTCTGTTTTGTTAGTAGAGATTTTGTGCACTTAATTACTTCGGCCGGGGCCCGAGCGCTCGAATGCGAAACCGGTTTGAGAGTGCCGGGCGCGCGCAGTCTGCGGCGCGCGCCTGACAGTCGAATCTCGATGATCACCGCTGAATGTATGTCGTATGCGCTCCCGCTATTTCTACCGCTTAGCTTTGCTTTATAGTTGTTCGTATTTTGTCAAGTTTTTCCGTTAGTGTACTCACGTCTCCTTCTGTTTTGTACTGTTCTATCGTGTGTGTATTGGGAACGTAATAAACTGTTTAAGTGTTCACGAGTTCGCATTATTTCACTACAGCGACCACCACACTGGTGACCCCACTTTGAACACCATGAGTCAAGCTGGAAAGAGTTCAAGCGGCAGCGAAGAGAGCAACCCACCGAGCGATGTACATCGAGTTGGCGTGCGGGTACCGCCATTTTACCCCGAAAAACCGGCGCTGTGGTTTGCACAGCTGGAAAGTCAATTTTTTCTGGCTAACATCACCACGGACGCCACAAAGTACCACTACGCCATTAGCCAGTTGGATCCAGTCTACGCGTCAGAAGTCGAAGACATAATATCGGCACCAGCGGGACCCAACAAGTACGAGCGACTGAAGACTGAGCTCATCAAAAGGTTGTCTGCATCAAGAGAGAAGAAGGTAAAGCAGCTCCTAATCCACGAGGAGCTAGGAGACAGAAAACCCTCACAATTCCTTCGACACCTGCAGCACCTGGCAGGCCCCGCTGTACCAGAAGAATTCCTGAAGACCATCTGGACCAGTCGACTACCCAGCAGTACGCAGTCTATTATAGCATCCCAGTCGAAGGTGTCATTAGAGGAGGTCGCAGAGCTGGCGGACAAGATCCATGATGTTGTCCCACCAAGCCCACAAGTAGCAGCAGCAGCAGTCGTGCCCATGCCCGGAAGTGCTACCGACATGACAAGCCAAATTGCGGAGCTCACTCGGCAAATTCAATATTTGAAGACGAGGGTAGAAAGGATGTCACGACCGCGAGGAAGATTCGACTCCAGGGGCCGTTCCCGTGAAAATTCGCGTTCCCACCGTTCCCAGTCTAATTACCGGAAGTTCCCACTTTGTTGGTACCACGCAAAGTTCGGCAGTCAAGCCAGCAAATGTATAAAACCGTGCGACTTTTCGGGAAAAGTATAGGACAGAACGTTATGGCGACCGACGCCTGTCCAAATTCTGGTCGCTTATTTGTTACGGACGAACGTACTAAAATACAATTTTTAGTCGATACTGGAAGTGATATTTGTGTTTTCCCCAAATCGTTAGTCGCCGAGCATCGTCACAAAACAAACTATGAATTGTGCGCCGCTAACGGCTCGATTATCAACACGTACGGGTATGTTCATTTTGTGCTTAATATAGGCTTGCGCCGTGACTATGCTTGGCGATTTATTGTTGCAGATGTTACGCGGGCGATAATAGGTGTTGATTTTTTATCCTATTATAATTTAATTGTAGATGTTCGTAATCAACGCTTAGTAGACGCTAATACTACGCTTTGCACCTCGGCTTTGCTTGCAAAAAATTTAAACGTTTTTTCGGTGAAGGTAATGTCTGGCGACACGGCTTATCATCGCATACTAGCTGAATACCCTGACATCACTCGCCCTTCTGGCTTACACAGTACAATTAAGCACAACACACTTCATCATATACGGACTACACCTGGACCACCAGTAGCTTGTTCACCCCGTAGATTGGCACCGGATAGGCTTAAAATTGCTAAGGCCGAATTTGAGGCCATGTTACAGATTGGTACCTGTCGGCCGTCGGAATCATCATGGTCTTCTCCTTTACATCTGGCACCGAAGAAGGATAATGGCTGGCGTCCTTGTGGTGACTACCGCATGCTGAACGCTAGGACAATTCCGGACAGGTATTCGATACGGCACATACAGGACTTTGATTACAACCTCTGTGGCTGTACGGTCTTCTCTACAATAGACCTGGTTAAGGCTTATAACCAGATTCCTATAAATCCTGAGGATATTGAGAAGACCGCCATCACGACACCGTTCGGCTTATACGAATTTCCATTCATGACGTTTGGACTTCGTAATGCCGGACAGACATTTCAACGTTTCGTGGATGAGATGCTTCGGGGGCTCGATTTCACCTATACCTACGTCGACGATATTTTGGTATACTCGAAAGACCAGAAGACCCATGAGACCCACCTACACCAGGTATTCACTAGGTTGAAGGAGTATGGCATGGTGATCAATACCGCTAAGTGCGTGTTTGGAGCTCCAGAGGTAACGTTCCTAGGATATCATGTCTCAGCTGAAGGCGTCAAACCACCCCCGGAGAAGGTAGAAGCCATTAAAAGCTTCCCAGCTCCAAAAAACGTACGAGAGCTGCGCAGATTTCTCGGAATGGTAAATTTTTACCGCAGGTTTATTCCGCATGCTGCACAACATCAGGCACCACTGAATGCTCTGTTAGTGGGTTCCGTGAAAGGATCTCACTCTATTGAGCTTTCTTCTGGTGAGCTATCAGCGTTTGAAGCTTGCAAAGAAGACCTATGTAGGGCTGCAATGCTGATTCATCCAGATAGCAACGCTCAATTAGCTTTGGTGACGGATGCCTCAGATACCGCTATAGGCGCGGTCTTGCAGCAACTAAAGGACGGTGCCTGGCAACCCTTGGGATTCTTTTCACGTAAGTTGTGCCCAGCTCAGATGAAATACTCACCTTACGACCGCGAACTTCTGGCTATTTATGAAGCCATCAAACACTTTCGGCACATGATAGAAGCCAGGAATTTCGTAATTTATACTGACCACAAACCTCTTACATTCGCGTTTCACTTGAGAAAAGAGAACTGTTCACCCAGGCAGTTTCGACATCTTGATGTAATATCGCAATTTTGTACAGACATAAGGCATATTTCGGGTAAAAATAACGTAGTCGCTGATACCCTGTCGCGTGTTAATGAAATCGTTCAACCGATAGATTTATCCAGATTAGCCACTGTACAAGATTCAGACAAAGAGTTAAAACATCTTTTAAAATCAGACACCTCACTCTGTCTTAAGAAAATAAAACTGCCTGGTGCTGATGTCGATCTGTTCTGCGATGTAAGAGGTGACACTAAACGTCCCTTTGTCTCTAAAGAAATGCGCCATTTAGTGTTTGAGAGCTTGCATTCACTCAGCCACCCGGGCACTAGTGCAACGGTCAAACTGGTCAGTGATCGTTTCGTATGGCCCGGGATTCGCCGCGATTGTAGAGAATGGGCGCGTTCTTGTCTTGCTTGCCAGAGATCCAAGGTCACTCGTCATGTGTCGGCACCTATAGGTACATATAATCTTTCATCGGCCAGGTTCAGGGACCTACACATTGATTTGGTCGGACCACTGCCATTATCACAAGGTTACCGGTACTGCCTCACCGCCATCGATCGCTTTACGCGATGGCCTGAGGCAATACCGTTGCAGGACATCACAGCAGAGACAGTGGCGAAAGCCCTGCTCAGCGGGTGGATAGCGCGTTTCGGATGTCCCACAAAGATTGTAACTGACCGTGGAAGACAATTTGAGTCGGCACTATTTAAATGTCTTTCCCAGATTGCCGGCTTCCAACACAAACGAACCACTGCATATCATCCATCATGCAATGGATTAGTGGAAAGGTTCCACCGGCAACTGAAAGCTGCCATAACCTGCCACGCTGATAGCAGTTGGATTGAGTCTCTTCCACTGGTGCTACTCGGAATCCGTAGCATCTACAAAGAAGATTTAAAATCTTCATCGGCGGAGCTGGTATATGGGGAACCGTTGCGTTTGCCAGGGGATTTTTTTTCAGCCAAACGGTGAAGAAACTGTTGACATAACAGACTATGTCGCACGTCTACGCAATTTTGCAAATAAGCTGCAACCTTCCCCAGCGTCACGCCATGGCGCGCAACGGTCTCCGTTCATCTTCAAGGACTTAGCCACGGCTTCTCACGTCTTCCTGCGTGATGACGCAGGAGCCGGCTCCTTTAAACCAGCGTATACTGGACCCCATGAGGTTTTACAACGGGACAATAAGGTCTTCAAACTTGCAGTCAATGGTAAGTCTGTCACGGTGTCTATCGACAGATTAAAACCTGCCTATATACTGCGTGATGCTGACACAATTACTCCCACACCTCACCTTTTAACTCAATCTCACAATCACCACCACTCACCCACACAGGCAAAAGCTGTATGTGATGATGCGCCTGTTTACAATGACCTTCCAAGCAAAACATCTCGGTCAGGTCGAAGGGTAAGATTTCCAGACTACTATCGCCCGTAGGACGGTCTCTGGAAGGGGGTGATGTAGCGTATCTACATATTAAATATTATAAATGTATAGATATAATAATATAAATATCACTTATATAAAAACATATAAGTATATGGTAAATAATATAAATATCTTGTCGTAAATAACTAAATACATATAATACATTGTATACAAACTATAAATGTATATTACAGTTAACATAAATATAATCAATAAATATTGTATACTAAAATATAATAGTAAAATAAGTTTTATGTTGTATGGCACACCGGACAAACATATTCTGTTTTGTTAGTAGAGATTTTGTGCACTTAATTACTTCGGCCGGGGCCCGAGCGCTCGAATGCGAAACCGGTTTGAGAGTGCCGGGCGCGCGCAGTCTGCGGCGCGCGCCTGACAGTCGAATCTCGATGATCACCGCTGAATGTATGTCGTATGCGCTCCCGCTATTTCTACCGCTTAGCTTTGCTTTATAGTTGTTCGTATTTTGTCAAGTTTTTCCGTTAGTGTACTCACGTCTCCTTCTGTTTTGTACTGTTCTATCGTGTGTGTATTGGGAACGTAATAAACTGTTTAAGTGTTCACGAGTTCGCATTATTTCACTACAGCGACCACCACAAAATCATTCTTATCTACCTGTAAAGGCTGGTTTACATGGCGCTAAATAAACTTTTATAGACCATTCTTTGTTTAAAAAGAGAAGTTTTTTTTTTATTGATCTTCTAAGTAGAATAAACCTTTCAAATCAGCGATAGAAATCGCATTGTATATCATATTTGTTTTTCAAATATAATTTCATTCATTATGCCTTTTTACCTTAAAAGATATGTACTTGTCGTTATATTGTGCACTTTATGAGCCCAAATAGATTTTTTTAAACATTTAATTTATTGTGCTTTGAAGGTAGCAACCCGCGATTCCTATATGAGTCTAAAAAGTTCACATCAAGCAATTTGTATTGTTCACATTAAAAGATCAACGACGAACTAAAAGAAAACTTGCTTTGTTACTATAATTGAAATGTCATTGATCTCAAATGTGAAACATTCATTATTTTACTATATCTTCACTCACCAGTCTGACCAACTTTGGAAACTTCTTCCGGACATCGCTGGAGACAACAAACAAAATGGCAACAGATGGCAAACAGAAAGGACTCTGAAACTCAAATCGAAACTATAGTTTCAGTACTTACATCTTAACAAGAATGCCAGGAGAAATCTTTGCATTTATAAGAGTATTTTATTATTTATAAAAAGAAACAACCTAAATGTGACAGATGCATAAGTACAGTCGGCTCAGAAATCGAATGGAACAAATTAAAGCAAGTTTTTCTAAAGTGAATGTTATTAAATTATTGCAGTGCAATAATTGTTGAAGAGCCTAAATAAAGAAATATATTATCTAAATTATTTTTACAAAATGCAACGGATTGACAATTTCACAAGTGTAATTGGGATAATTAATTAGTTATAATGTCTGAGCAACTGTACTTACATTTAACTGTTGACTTTAATGAGATGTTAAATTTTAATAAACATGAATGGGATCTCGTAGACTACTATACTTTTTCCAGTGTCACATTGAGAATCAATATAAAATTTTCTTTAATATAGCAAAAAAAACTTTTTTTAAATAATTCACATACGTCTATGAAACCCCATGTCAACAGTTAAAGTACAAAGTGCAATATCATGATGATGATAATAACTGAATAACTAGATACAACAACAACAACAATAGTAACAATATGTTGTATACAGTTTATCAAATAATATGTATAGGTATTTGCAACCATACCGTAATTTTAGGGTAGGTTCACTTAAGTCAAACTAAGTTAACATGTGCAAATCAATTTATATACCCCCCCGATTGGATATCAGCTATCAAAGACTTCTCCAAGCATTAATAAGAAAGTGTTTTTTTTAATCACAAACATTGTATGAATACTAATTCAAAACATGCTTAAATATGAGACTAAGCTATGAATGTCAACATTTTAACAATTTTACATATAAGTGACATTTATTTAATAAAATTAAATATATTACTACAATCATACTATAAGTATGTCAATGTCACTGCCTCATAAAATTGCATCATTCTAGCACAGTTAAGATTTTATTTAACAGACTACATAGTGCTTGAAATAATATTAAAGTTATTCTTTCTTACACATGAGTTGTCTAAAAAAGATCACTTTAAGCGATAAGATCGCCTTTGCTTACTTTATTTTTAAGGGATCTGGTACTTTTTTACAGGGTGTGTGTGAAACAGTTTTTTTTTAATTAAAAATATTATTTATGGGAAATGTTTTTTTTTTTAATGAATACAATCATGTGATTGTTTACTTATACCAGTCCCCTTATGTAATAAACTAGTCAAGTTTATTATTTTTAACAAATAAACATGAACTTTTAAATATAATCACAATAACTATGCAATCTGTTAAATTTTGTTGCAAATTAGACTGTTGAAACAACTTGTGTGCCCTCTATTTAAGGTTTTTGAGCAGTAAGTCTTTGTTTGCTAAAAATGAATTGCATTGAAATTATACTTGATCTTATATTAACACAATATCACTATTGTCTTCAAATCATGACCAAGTTGTGAAGTGTGGAATCTGAAAATTATAATTAAAATAGTAAAAATACCTAACAACACTATTTAATCATAGTGTTGTATCATAGCATATATTATGTAAAGCTCTAATATAGAAATGTTGATTCAATAACTCTATAACACAAAAACTATCAACATGGCTAACCTTGATTAGATCATAAATTAAAAGTTATCATTACAGATATAATAGGTATTTACTTCAGAAATGCAGCAATTTAAAAACTACTTTATGCCATAAGTCATCTTGCAATGGATAATATCAAAAGAATGACAAAAAGTTTTTAAGTATATAATATTCATCACATTTAGCTTGCTCAATTCTCAAGCAATATTCAAAGGTTTCAACCCAAAGCCATGTTAGGCCATAAAAGTTAAATATTACCTGACATATATTTCGTGATCACTAAACCTGTTCACTAACGGATTGCCTTTGAGGTAAAGTTCCACCAGGGGCAGTTGCTTCATTGGATCCAGGGAGCCCAAGTATGGTATCTGAAACATCATCCATGTTATAAATTAAATTCAATAAATCATGAAACATACAATAACTAAGGGAAAGAGTAATGTACAACACTCCATATTGTTACGATAAAAAATGTGTTAAACTGCTACATATTGGGCATTTTAATTTTAACATTACTCCCTAGACAAAGTTGAAGGCTGTTGAAGTTATGGATCACTCAACATGCCAATCCAATACCAAATAAGGGATTAACTTTTGAGAAGGCATGATAAATTCTAAATTCTAAACATGCATGTTTAAATATACTAAGTCAATGTTTTATTGCAGTTATTTAAATAGATAAAACAACAATAAAAAATACATACCTTATTGTCTCCCATGTACAAAATCTTTAAGTTCTTTAATTTTGATGACAATATCTTGAGATGTTCAATTCCATGAAGTTTGTTGTTATTCAAATTTAAGGCTTCAATATCAGGAATGTTCTCAGCAATGATGTCAATGGCAGCCAGCATTATCATCGGACGGAATAAAGCGCAGAATAAATCTGTTAAATCTATTACCAAATAAAAACAATTTAACATGGGCACTTTATGAAAAAACATGGTCAAAACTGAACAAAAACAAACAGGTACCTGGGTCTGCATGAAAATTGGTCAAATCCAAAGCTTTGGTAGTAGCATTATATCTCTTTGCCATTGTCAACTTCATTTTAAGCTTCATTTCATCATCAATTGTAACGTTCGGGACACAATTCCTCACAATCACTACCAGTTTGTAACCATCAGGCATAGAAATCTTTCTATCAGCATGAAACAATTTCTCTGCAGTTTTCACATCGTCCACATAGAAAACTGCTGCATTACCATTTATTTTGTAGTAATGGGGTATAAAAATATCAGGTGACAAGAAACTTAGCAACGATCTCAAAACAACATCTTTATCATGTTTAGCTCCATATGGTATAATAATTTGATACCATGGCAAATGACCTGCTATAAATCTCTTTTTCTGTCGGTCCATACGTGGCCCCGGAGAGTTCATACGCCCTCCGCGACCTCTGTAACTGCCTTTTCTGTTATGTGATTGTCCGCCATTCGCACCCATATCAATATCATCATCCAAGAGTTGCAGTTTTACATCATTCCAGTTGCGAAACTTGTTCTTGCCTTTATTGTTAGTACCAGGTTTGAAGCTAACACGTCGAGTGTTGCTATTATGTGTCCGATCATCATGTTCTGAAATAGATCAGAACATTGACAACCATGAACCTTATGTAATATTTACATAACAAAAATAGTTTAGAGCTGGCTATAATTTAGCTGAGCTAAATAAATATTTAATCAAATTAATTTATGTATCTATTCTATTGCGTAGCATTTTGCATAAATGCTACTATACCTATCTATAAATTAATACAGTATTATTAACTTTACCATTCAGTGTTAAAATATTTTCATTTCTATCAGAAAATAACACACATTCTTGTTAAGTATAATTTCACATGTTGTTTTCTAAGCAATGACTCAGTCGACTTACCAAAATGATCGTTGTCTTTCCAGCTTCTGGGCCTGGCGCCACCACGTTTAGGCATGATTAAACACCACGAATCTAAAAAAAGTTATGTTTATGCATCAGTATTTACGACATCAATACTAAAACTCAAGGTGTCTTTTAAAACATTGTGGTCGAGGAAATGGATGACGGACAACGGAGCAGTCGCAAAAAGATAACAAAAACCAACCTCACTAAAACTATCCTAAGACGAACTTCGGGCACTAAAGTTGGTCTTTATTTATGTATTGCAATAAATCTAACTTGGTTGAACTATATATATTGCAAGAATCTCGATCAATTTGAAAATTATTGTTGCGTCTTCTTTTGCTACTTTTACTGGACGTCAAGTCAATTAGTCGAGGGTCGCCATATTAACATTTCATTAAATCATAGACAATAAAAAGTGGCGGTCGGTATGATTTTTTTTTTTAATTTGAAGTTGTACATGGCAGGGAGGTCGGTATGAAAATGATGAATGTAACCAACAAAGTGACATTATTTACTACCAAAAGTTACAAGGTGAGGTGACACGAAGATTGCTGAATGGAATAATTGTGTTGTTGTGTACACAAAACTTAACTATGGAGTATTAGTTAAGTTGCGTGTGATAGATAATACTAAACTTACAATAAATGCTGGTATAAAAAACAAAGAGGGTTGTACCTGCAGTATCATTCCTAAACCAATTTTTATTTCAATTTTAACACCGTGACTCCTTCGCATGTTTGCGCCACCTCACTTAATGTAGGGGCTGCTGTGGTAAGTGCTAACGCTAAGTAATGCTAAGTGCTATGTAAACTTGTTTTTTCTTTAGTATGTACATACTTATAGAATTGTAAATATCCAATAATGGTACTCATTTTGAAAAAAGACAAAGAGTTGGTAATTTATTCGCCACAATATTTGCGTAAAATTATATGTAAATAATCAATGGTACCTCATAATAAATTATTAATCCTGTAGATAATATGTTATGAACAAATATCCGTGGGCACGCGCATCGCCGCCGCACCGGTCACGCCGATAAAAGCGAGCGACACGTGGTGGACAGGATTTTCACATTAGGACCGGTATGTGGCGCTTGTGGCGGCCATAGTATACTATGTAACAAAATTATGACTCATTTTAATGAATGCCATAAAAATTTAGTAAGTATACAATCTGTTTTCATACAAAATACAGTAGCTATGAGCGCAAAGGCGGGCGTGGTAGTAAGAGCTTGACATTTTTACTTTCGGAGTGCCGAAAGCGTTATTTTCAGTTTTTGAAATGCAAGACTCCACCCTGAATCGATAAATAAGAAGGCGGTTAGTAAGCCTATACCTATGTAGATTTAAAAAATAAATGCATTTGTAAAGCGTCGTTTTCACAAATGTCTTCCTAACCTGTTAGATTTTCCAAGGCGTTCGGGTCAGTTGACGAGAGCGGTCCACGACTCGAGTTGACCGTGTCTTGGGTGGGTGGGAATAGATCCATAATTATATTTTAATATTTTAGTCTTACACTCTTAACCTTTAATAGGGCGCGTCTAAAAATGATTGCGTATTGTGAGTAGCACACCCCGAATTAATTAAAATAAAATATGTGATACATGCGAAATCAGACTTTTATTAGTTAACTTTTAGACCTCACAAACAATCACCTAGGATATTATGCACACTAAGCCAAACTATCAGCAAGCGAGAACCAATTTGACCTAGAACTCTTAGAAAACCAGCGAGTTAACTTCCATTTTTAAAAGTGATGAGCCATGAATCATGGTATGGGGTTGTGGCGTATGACACACATACCTCATTAGTTGAACAAACAATATTTGCAATTTATACATTATCGAAAATGCGTAAGCTTGAATTAACCAGCTCGACACTTAGTCTACACAATTTTGTGCTTGGCATTATCGGTATCACTTTATCAAAGGGGGGTCATTTAAAAGATGCTACTTGGGGCTATAGGAAGTGTTGTGTACCATCATCTCCAAACTGCAGAATGATGATAGCACTATACATTATGATGATGGTAATGAGGGATGTCTGTAAATGTAATTCTTCATTTTTCAAGTAACAGTTACGACGCGTTTCATACAATTTACTCTAGGTTTTGAATAGGAATAATTATATGATATTTTTATTCTTATCAATATAACCGGTAAAGCCTTCGAGACCCCCACCGTACAATCAAATAAGTACGCGGCTGCTACAAAATATATATTAAAAGTAGCGGACCCTGTACTTCTCTGTACGTATAAGTAATTAGTATGGAATTTGACAGTTTTATGTACAATTTAAGGAACTCCTAACAATTGCTGCCTATGTTGTGATAAAAAGGCAGTATCTAACCCCATCGGATATATCAGTAGTATTAAAAGTGTGAGAATTATACAGTTCTCACACTTTTAAACTACCAAAACAAGAGAAGTGGTAAAAGTTGGTATCACATACCACAGATAATAGTAACACATTATTTTTTTAATTTTTCTTTGTCTATGGTAGAAGCGTACGTTTCGGGATAAGCAGATTTATTTTTCTTTAAATATCTTAGTAATTTTAAACAAACATGTAAAATATGCAGATTTAAGGGCAATCAGTTATTTATTTGATTATGGTAATTTACTATTTATAACCGTTGATACAATGATCTTTTTGCATAAATATTAAACCAAAACAATACGATTGTTCTAAAACGGAACGTTTTAGAAACCATAGCATTTAAAAGTAAAACGATCACAGACAAAGTTCGTATGCTTTTCGAGTCTGCCATGTTTTGTCCTATTTGTCGCGCTTGTTCAACGCGTTCGCGATTACTGTCCTAAAACTGTTATTTTCTAAATGTATTACGGGCTGTGTTTTGTTTACAAATAGTGTAGTTGATGGTGTTGAAAAAATTGTATTAAACTTTTGATCAATCGATCATTTTGCTACTTCTGTAAGCCACAGTGTAATTCAAATTTCTACGATTTACTCTGATGTACTAGCTTGCTCGCTTCTGTTTGTATTCTATAAATTTCCGTCGCGATATTGAAGGTTTTTGCATCCACCACAGTGTTCTAATAACATTTCGAAGTTTCGGTCTGTGACGCAACCCACGTGCACCTAAATACTGCGAACATCTCATGCACATTTGTTATTATTTGGTTCACGAGTTCGATTGGAGCCAGTGAGGAACGGATCGAACGGAGGGAAACGCGTCGTGCGCCCCAGTCGCTGGTGTCTGGTTAGCTGCCGATAACGCACCGTAATATCGGACGGTGATTTGTGGTGGGTGCATTATTTTGTGCGGGATAGTGTCGTCGATCGCTGCAGCGCACACGTGACAGGCACGGGACGAGTGTTTGGGTACCAGTCTGCTGCGGTCCGCGTGCGCACGGCACAGTCAGGTTGCAGTGCGGAGCGTAACGGCTCACGGAGGTGAATCACCGCCCGGCGTGTTGATCGTGCTTGTTTATCCGCGAGTGCAGTGCGTGTAGCGGAAGTGTTCGAGGCATGAGCGCCGCGCTGAGGCGCCGATGACACCGCCGTCGGAGGCGACGGCGTTTTGATCGCGAGTGTGTGCTAGTTATGCTATTTGGGTTATGAGTGTGTGACAAATTTGTAGTGTGAGGACACTGGAGCCCCTAGACGGAGTTGGGCCCGCCGGGGCGGCCCTGGTGCTTCTCGGGGCTCCACACGAAGGCAAAATGGCGTGGAACCGCCACCATCACTTCAACATGCTCATGGATGAGAATGCCAAAAACAAATGTAAGTACCTACCTACCTACCCTTACTGCTGTAATTTTAACTACTATTTAAAGGGGTAACAACAGAAATTAACATTAACAGGTGGTTGATTTTATTACCATGCCGTTGAACAAGACTATTTAATTTTTCTTCATGTTTATCAAAAATACTGAAACTCATTAGTAATAGTGTAGGTACCAGCAAACATTTTCTTTCCAATATAAAAATAATAAATTTGATATCTCAGAAATAATCCATTATTGTATTGCTATTGTAGGCTTTCTGTGATTTGTATAAAGCCTATTACTTTGACAAATACATACAATTATCCATAATAAATGCCTAACGTTTGGACTTATCCTATCAGACCAATAACAAGATGCTTTCAGTTAATGACTAATGATGATGCAATTGCCTGCACTTACCTGCAGCAAATGACAACAATGTCTGTTTATAGCATCAGCCAGTAATACTGTGAAAAAATAAATAATAACTAACAATTTATTAATGCTTTAGGTAAATATTTAATACTACTAAATTGTTTCTCTTTAAATATTCTGTCTTGAGTTGTATCATAGTTGTGTTCACTTCGATAGCAATAGATAAATCTAATGTAATACATAGATGATTTTGAAATTATAATTAAATTTTTTATACAAATTTACTTTACATTTATATTTGCTCCTATAATAACATTTTGTAATATGAGGTCCTTTGGGGTTAGGAATGATGTCTCTATTCATGTGATAAAAACCATTCCAATCTGTGAAATATTACAATATGCGAGTTTCAAAAGTGGCAGTGATGACTTTCCCCTATTACTTCATATTTAGCATTTTAAAAATATTTTTTAAAGCTATTACTTTAATTTTAACTTTATTAACTAATATATATTTAGTAGTACTAGAGACTATATAAAAAACTTATATCACTGGAATCATTATTAAAAAGCTATCTGGGTATGTATAATAAAGTATAGTTTTATGCTGAATTAAATTTTCAATCGAAGGTGAAAGTGGAAAAGGGACATTTTTTCCCGTTTTCTGCATGAAAAATGTAATCTATACTAATATTATAAAAAGGAAACCTTTGTATTTTTGTAAGTATGTATGTAATGTAACAAATAACCTCAAAAACTACTGGACCAATTTAAAAAATTCTTTCACCATTAGAATGCTACATTAGCGCTGAGTAACATAGGTTATATTAAAAAAAAAACTACCCGTGCAAAGCAGGGACGGGCCACTAGTTATATAAAAAACCTTTATTACGAGTATAATTTTTTATTTATTTACAATTTAGAATACACGTTTGTCAATACTCAATACACAGAATAAACCTCAGCATACATTTTCGCCAGAAATGACGTTTAGTACCGGGCGATAACAAAAGAAAAACAAAAGGCGCTCTTTTCGTTTATCTATGCCAATTTGGTGACATTTGTAGCGTTGTAATCCTGTATTTGTCCCACTTTATATCATTATGGCAAAGTAAAAAGAAATAGCTATAGCTTTACGAGCAAAATTTAAAAATTCAAAAATTTTGGAGTGAAAATCAGTGATCTCCAGGAGGCCTGCGACAGACAAGGGTATAAAATGACAGGCCTCCAGGAGGTCGGTGGCAGACAAGGGGATATTGTACATTGCCAATATAATGAAAACAAACGCTAGTGAACATGAATAAATAATAGCAGCTTTAGAAGGTGTTTTTATGAGTCATGTCATGTATTTTAAGAAAATATGTTGTCAATAGGTATTTAATTTTGACTGATATAGTTTTGTTCAATCAACCGTAATTACCAGAGGTCGTAATCTGCCGGTCATTCTAGCTCCGCATTCAAGTGTTGATTGGGGCACCCTCTTTATATTTTCGTGCGCTTGAGTTAAACTCAAATTGACCACTGAAATCGGAAACAATGTTTTAGTGAAATGCTCTTAAACTTTTTTAAGCAAAAAGCTGGCATTGTGTGTCAAATAGATAATAATAAAAAAAAGCTTTACAAGTACATCCATGTATGACATGCATGATTTGATGTTCAACATTTTCTTGACTTGTCGGCTGAACTATTCCATTTGGAAAATAAAAATATCTATATTTTGCAAGGAGTTAATTAGTTTTCACTATAATATTTATAATATTTTGAGACACTAAGCAAATACTGACTATCTACAGTAGTTTTCTTTCATTATCACATCTAAATTTAAAAAGTGGGTCCCCCAATCAACCCTTGAATGCGGACCTGGAATGACCGGTTAGGTTATTTGCCAATATTAACTGCAAGTATCAGTGAATCAACAAATAGATGTATTGATAACTACCACCCTCACAACCGAATTCTGCAGACTTATGCCCTTCAGTAAGTATTTTTACAGTTATGAATAAAGCTGAAGTTATTCTCCTCCAACAGTAACAACAGTATTCTGTATTCTATTTAGTTGATTTGAAAGTGTCAAGATACCTAATACTGTAAAATGACTGTGCATAAATGCACAAGGACCTTCAAACATGCTGCTAATGCCCGGTATTACAAAAATGATTACTATTATAGTGACCGCTCACAAGTCACAAATCACCTAGCCTGACGCAAATACTTAAAGATATAAAATATTAAGCCAATAAATGATTTATAAAATTATTGTTTGCCACTAAATATAAAAAAAATATGTTAATAATTTATTTATTAACCCTTTTAATAATTTCCATGTGTGGTTTACACAACTATATATACTCACTAACTAACTATGTGACATATTATAAATATAAATAATAAATAAATAGTATAAAAATATATTTATAAATTATATGGGACCTTGATTCATTGGACATAATACAATTTTCCACTTATCACCTCCTTTAGTGCCAATAGGGTGGGTACACACAGATAGAAAATAGTCCCTGTGGGTGTATATTGTTGAATGCACACAGCCCTCCATGATTTAACTAATGGAGTAAGGGTTAACTGTGGCTACAGAGTGGCTGGGTAGCCACACTGCCCTACTTTCCAATAAAAGGTTATTGGAAAGTTAACTCCAAAAGTGAACACCCATCTGAATATAAAAATTTTACCTAATTAAATTTTGTCTTCACAATATAATAGTCTTATATATTATTTATTATTTATCCTTTTTAATTAGGAACTGCAGCCGCAAAGGGGAAGCCTTTGCCCAGCAGTGGGACACAACATAGGATAATATAAAAAAAATTAGGAACAATCATTGTATTTATGAAATAACTATGATAAACACAATAGGTATTTTTAGTTTTACTAAATGTAGTTTCCTTGACGTTGTTGGTAAAATTAATCAACCCTACCCTATTATTATTTTTGAGAAGCTCGATGGCGCAGTGGTTAGCGCTCCCGACCGGTCGAAAGGCCGGTCATCGGATGGGTGACCAAAAATGTATCATCCCGAGCTCCTCCGTGCTTCGGAAGCACGTAAAGCCGTTGGTCCCGTCTGCATTAGCAGTAACCACCAATCCGCACTGGGCCCGCGTGGTGGTTTATGGCCCGTTCTCCCTATCAACCCATAGAGAAGGCTCGTGCCCCAGCATGGGGACATAAAAATGAGCTAATGATGATAACAATTATTATTATTATTATTTTAATAATAATGTTTAAAATTAAAAACATGATATTGATTTGATTAAAATCAGGAAACCAAATACTTTCTAAAAACAGTAATAAATTTAAATAAGATACCCATTGATGATAAATAAGATCAATGGCAATTATATTGGATTATGTTGTTGGCTACCTTGCCTATAGTGTAACTCTAGATCTTGAAAGTCTGAGGAAATCTTGTTTTCTATTATCAAAAGTCGTATGGTTGAAAATGTATTGAAGAAATTTTACAATTTTGGATAGGTTGATGTACAGGCGTCTGTATAACAGTTGCTAAATAGCAAAAATAAATAATCATGTATGCCAGGGCAACATGTAAGTATGACAACACTTAGATTAAGAATTCTATATGTTTATTTTTTAATTTAACTGCTGTATATTTTATTGGTTGTCCTAATAAATAAAATAAAATAAAAATAAAAATAATAGCAAATGTGAATTTATAAATTAAGCAACTATCACCTCCAATTTAATAACAAAGATGATACATATTATAATAAAGTTTAAAACAATTACTATGATGATAGCTCCAACAGTGTGCTAGTATGTTATAATTTGGGGTTTATTTGGAGGTGAAATTATCGGTCCGTGGCGCCGACCCTAAGTTGTTTAACGGGCGGTGCCGACCTCCCTAATCTTTAACCTAATTCTACGCTCTACCCTTGTACACTGAGGCTTTATTATATGACAACACTTTTATGATTTTGCTTCGTTATGTTTATAATAAGTTGGATTGCATTGCATATACTTTTGTGATATTCATTGCCTCTTTTAGACATTTATATTGGTTATTTTTAAACAACCGTTACTAATAATAGGGGTTAAAGTATGAAATTGCCGTTTTATTGTATTAGGTAAGCTTCGAATTGACACAGAACCTTAATGGTTTGAGATTTTTGAGTGAAACTTTTTTCAAATGGTACCTATGAAGTTCTTCTTTTAAAAAATATGCAATATTCGATTATCGACTTTCAGTTGTTTTTTATTCAGCTTAGACAAGAAAGATGGATACTTCGAAAATTAGAGTTATTTTTGAATACGAGTTCCGACGCGGTACTAACGCGGCAGAAACAGCTCGCAATATCAATGTTGCGTTTAGAGAGGGGACTGCTAATGAACGCACCGTGCGATTTTGGTTTAAACGCTTTCGTGATGGAAACTTTGATTTGAAGAACGAACCACGTGGACCACCGCCCACACAGGTGAATAACAATGAATTGAAAGAGATGGTGGAAGCCGATCCGAGCCAAACTACCCAGGAATTAGCGGCATGGTTTAACGTTACCTTACCAACAATATTGACTCATTTGCGTCAAATCAATAAAATAAAAAAATATGAGAAATGGGTGCCTCATGATTTGACTGATCTGCAGAAAGAAACGCGTGTTGAAACTTGTGTTGCCTTGTTGAATCGAAACAGAAATGAAGGAATATTGGATCGAATTGTGACATGTGATGAAAAGTGGATTCTTTACGATAACCGTAAGCGAAAAAGCGAAAAAGCGAAGTTCGCTGCCACACGATGCTGGAACGATCTCCCTCCGCCATTGCGTGATCTGAAAACAATTGATACGTTTAGGAAATGCCTTAAAAAGCATCTTCTACAGCAACAGACGGAATCATCAGCGCTCATTTATGTCTCATAAAATTCATTTACTTTTATATTTTTCACCACTCACCGTCTGGTGTTTTACGACATGTTGATCCATCCTATGATGTTTATTTGTTTCTGTTTTTATTTATTTTTGACAATATACTCTTCTTCTTCTTCATAATTTTCATGGCATGTTTTTGTGTCAAAAGCCGAATAGACAAGTTTCACAGACTTTTTCTGTTTTTTTTTTTTAAATCCGGAGTAGCGAAGGCATTTAGCGCATCGAGCCTTACTCATTCATTTATTTATTTGATATTTTATTTTTGTTGTATTTCAATATATATAATATTTCTTACAGTATCTTTATGTATTAAACTTGTTTTTTTTTTATAAACATTTATATTATATATGTATGTAACTATGTTTTATATTATATCATCTTTATATGTACACGCACACACACAATACCACAACACTCACCATAGGCCCTGTCAGAATACCAGCGTCGTTGTGGTGGTGTTTGTTTCTCAGCACCGCAACGACACAAAGCTGAGGCAGGGTCCTAGTTGGCTTTCACACACACTCTTTGTTATATAATTATTATTTTTGTATTAGTCTTAATGTTATTTTTTGTAATGTTCTCATATTCTTTGTTTTTTTTTTTTCTGTTATGTCTGTGTGATAGTCAATAAATAATTTCTTTCTTTCTTTCTTTCTAAAAATGTAATGGCTGACCCCAGGTCAAACGCCACAAGTGTCCTAAAGCAAAGCTTACCAATAAAAAGGTAATGGTAACTTTTTGGTGGTCTCAGCATGGTGTTATTCACTATAGCTTTCTCCGATCTGGTCAAGCAATAACGGAGATGTCTACTGTGCCGAACTTCGAACAATGATAGCAAAACTAGCAGTGAAACAGCCCCGACTCATGAATCGATCTTCACCATTATTGCTCCATGATAACGCGATACCTCATACAGCACGAGAAACCGTTTTAACTCTACAGGAACTGCAATTAGAAACCATTCGTCACCCTCCGTATTCGCCAGACCTTGCTCCAACGGACTACCATTTTTGTGATTTGGACCGTTTTCTACGTGATAAAAAGTTTTCTTCTCAGGAGGCAGTACAAAATGCTTTCACACAGTTTGTCGAATCTAGATCACGAGAGTTCTATCGCAAAGGCATAAATGACCTTCCTATTAGGTGGCAGCAATGTATCGATAATAATGGTAATTATTTTGATTAAATAAATATGTTAAATTAAAAACAACGAATTTAAATTTTTCAGTACAAATCGACAATTTCATACTTTAACCCCTAATACTATAGGGGTTTCATTCTCATGAAAACATTTAACATTTTTAAATCCAAGTTAAACTCATTTAGCAGTTATAGATAGAGATTCGCAAAATTTTCTTTCGAAATGTATACAATGAAGAAGATGGTCGTTTTTTAATTGAGTCGTATGTTTGTTGTCTTTCAAAGCTAGTTATAATTATACCAATATAATATAGTAATAATAATACTTCAGTAATATTACGGGAAATTAAACACTATCCGTTGGGATGCAGTGCGCTCGCTTCCTTGGGCTTTATCATTATTTATCATCAGATGAGATTATCTGGCGTCAGCGCATTATGTTTTTCTCTTACAGTCTTCTCAATCAGCCGTCTTAACATTTACGTAATAATTATGTACGTGTCTCAGTAGACTAGCTGTACAGAATTCTTTCGCGATACCAATACTCCTTTATAGTTTTTTTTCTGTAAAACTCGGAATCACTTCCCACCCACGCTTTTGGCTCTGCATTGGAGATCTCTGCACTCGCCGGTTCTAAATAACACAGAGTCTTCTTGCTCTTAATACCTATTTTCTGGGGAATCCGATCTGATTTCACTTGTATTTTCGTTTGAACTCGTGTGACTAATTAAGATTGTTTTTCCGTAAATATTTGTAAAGCAATGAAACTAAAAGAAATATCAAAGGAACCAAGTACCTACGCTTTCATATTTTCAGATATCATTTTTATGTGTAACATTGTGTTTGATGTTAATTGGAAAACTTTTAAATGGTAGGCAAAAAATACACAAATATAAAGAACAGGTCAGTATGCCAGCTGAAGTATTATCTGGAGGATAAGGACAAAGATCTCTGACAATTGCATTAACAAGGTCTGTCTTGAAAACGGAGCAAGATAATAAAATGTTGTTTAAAAAAAGTCGAAACCTGTGGAATGGCGTTGAAAATTGCATGGTTGTCGGTCACAATACGGTGGGGTCGGACGGAGTGCTAAATATTTACGACGGTCGAGACTCGAGACGTGCATGCCGGAACCATCGGCGAATTCGCATTTTTAGTGCGCGATCAACTTTCATTCAGTGTCAGAAAGCTGTGTTGCTATGCGGATGCCGACGATGCCGGTGCTCTGTCATTAAAACCAGTGCTCGTGCGCCGACGCTATGAAGATAATATCGTGCCGTTTTGATGTATTTTATTCTATCTGTGTAAAAACATCTGGTGAACACAGAGGTTTTAATCCTACGTTTTATCGTGCACGACAACAAGTTTCTTTTTGTAAAATATTAATAATAAAGTAAATAAAAAAGGCGCACGCATTGCTAAAAGCGTAGGACCCACATTCATGCAAAATACATTATGCATTTTTATACCCAACCTCGTAATAAAAAAAGTATATTGTTACAAGATAAAATAAACCTTATTGTTTTTAGGCGTACAATCGATTGTCAATTGTCAAAAGTGATAGACAGTTTTGACCGACAGGACATCAAACCGTTATCAGGTTCCTTCACCAACCAGGGGGCCTACCGCCTAACTCTATTGATATCGCTCTCGCTATCGCGCTCTATAGTTTATGGCGTAATCTTGCCATTTCGAAAGCTATATAAAAGCAATATCGAAAGCTATAGGCTATAGCTTTCGATATTGCTTTCTTAATGCTTTCATATCGCTTTAGAAATTACAAAATGACGACATAAACTATAGAGCGCGATAGCGAGAGCGATGTCGATAGAGTTAGGCGGTTGGGGGGCTGTTATCTCAATGCAAGTGTTGCCCGCTCGCGTTGACCGGCGAATGGTTATTGGTCACCTTTCACCGACACACCGTCTAGACGACTCCGTTTCGACTCGTGAATGAATTTTGCATCGGAATGCGGAACGGGAACTTGGTGTGCCCCACCAAAATGTTGGTACACACGCCTGCACATCAACCTACCACAAACTGTCAAATTTCTTCAATAGACTTTGAACTTTATGCCTTAAGTCTATGGTTGAAAATGTATTAAATAAATTTGACAGTTTTGGATAGGTTGAAGTGCAGGCGTCTGTACGTTTTGGTGAGTGAAATCTCGAATTAATGCCGGCGATCTACTCGGAAATGCTTCACGTAATCTACCTATATATTAATACGTGAAGCAAAAACTTTGTACGCCTTTTTACGAAAATTGCGCGGACGGAGGAGTGTGAAATATCTTTTTAAATTTTTCATTGCTTAGGATACAATCCGGCAGCCTTAATAAAATATTGTTTCAAAAATGGAATCGGAGTAAATTAAAACTACCTTCGAATTTCGACCACTGGGCTACCACTATTAGAAGATAAATGCATAAGCAAAAAATTTTATTCTTGTTTAAATTCAGTTAACCATAATGTTGAGCGACAATTATTATAATTCAGAAAAGTTGTAAAACAAATCCACGATCAGTATCTAAGCTTTCTGAATATCTGGATAAGATAAAGCTCTTTTCGTCATCATATTTGATGCTTCATGGAATTTACTTCTTGCGGATCTGTTTCCTGTTGTACAATCTGGATATTTTCAAGGGCATTATCTAGGCAATCGCACATCCTAGGTCGCATCGTCACTTACCATCTGGTGAGATCGCGGTCAAACAAAACCACTCGTGGTATTTTATTCAAGACCTTTACTAACCCAATAAATTTATTCGCAATAATATTCCAATAGTCCCAATGTTTTATGTCATTTGTTAATTTTATTTTACTAGCTAGTTGACTACAGCTGCCACGGTTCACGCGTAATTTATTTGATTTTCCTTGTCTTTTTAAACCTTAGATTAATTATCCAGCCAGATGGTACACTACATTCGCTCCCTCGATTAAATACCTATCGAAACTTTCTCAATCATAATATTAAGCGTACATTGTAATATCAGTCAGCCGGACGTGCAAGCTCGCCGTTTGTGTGGGCATTCAGGTACCCAATGCAAAACGCTAGATTTCTCCAACGAGCACTGACTCGACCCATTATTTCTGTAGCTGCAAAGATTTCATTGCGCACTTACAATTCACATTCTAATTGGACGAAGTGTTGTTTACATTACATATTATGTGATTTGTGGTTAAATTAAACGCCTCGTGTCATATATCTACTACTGTAATTACTCGAGTTTATCTATTCCCCCTTAATTTATTTATCGCTAACAGATATTGGTAGATATTTCATTTGCTTTTTGTTAACTATGAAGTATACAAAGCAGGTTTCCGCATATCAACTGTTTTGGAAGTAACATAGCTATATAAAAAGTTATTGTTATTAATTAGTCACGAGGCTGACGAATTGTGACGAGTCAGCCCTAAAGTGCCTCTTGGTGTCATCGACCGCATGCGAAGGTTTTTGCACGACCAACGGTGCTGTTATTTTAATAATTGAATGAGTATGGAAAGTAACGAACGTCACACAGAGGCGAGCGTTCATTTAACTGTATGTAGATTTGGTGCAACGTAATATAAGACAAGTACGCATTTGAATAATACCTATACCTTTTGAAACATTTTAGTAGATAGGTATAATAATATGTTAGAATCGTTTCTACGCTAAAGATTTATTTGCTTAAAAATGCCACGTCATAGTTTTGTGGGTTGTTGGTAATTTGTACGTAATCAGCGATCACAGTCTGTGAGATTAAATGTTATCTGTAAGTAAAGTAGGTAGTGATTAACTGGGCAATTGATTGTTGTTAGCGACCTCCGTCTGAGCGTGGCTTGCCCTTTAACTTCCTGGTATGCGTTATGTTATGTTCCTATTACGACCAGCTATGATAGGGTTCAAGTTGGAATAATAAGAAGGAATTAATAATTTTTCTTCCTTATAATTTTTAAGGAAATAATTTTATTTTTGTAAACGTTGTTTTGCTTGTGTGGTTAACCTAAGCCCAGTGGGATTTTTATAGGTAGGTTGGTGATGTTGATGTGAAGAGTTAATTTCTTCTTTTTCGAGTGTTAATTCTTTATTGAAAAGAAACTACAAGAACTTATTTTTTTAAAGGTTTAGAATAGTTATATTATTATTATGCTAAACTTTGACTTAAAGGATCCATAGTTGTCGCTTGAAGTACGATCTACGTTATACTTTGATCTCAAGTGCACTAAGCAATTAACGACCTACAAAGTAGGTCCAAAATCATACAGGTATGAGGGGTGTAGTATCAAAACGCTCTAAAGTCACTTATGAGCAAACTTGAGCTATTACCATAAAAGAAAAGCACTGAATTTTAGATACCTACGATCCGCTTACGAAATCTCACTAAAACATAAGGTATTTAAAATTGTTTTATATTCTGTGGAAGTCCATTAGCGGGATTTGATATTATGTTACACTTTAAAGTTGGTACTCGCAAGATTTGAAAGTCAACATTCAAAAAGCATGTTTTCATTACTTTAAACCGCTCACGGGTAAGTTAGATACAGACTCCGTCTGTTAACTTATAATCGAAATATGCGTCACCAATTTCGATGAAAAAGATCCGATATGAGTATGTTAGTTCGAAACACCAGTGGTGTCGTGGCCGGTGGTGGCCAACCCCATCGGGCCCCAACGTCGATGACCGCCGGTTTTTGCACACCGCAAGCCTCGACTCGCCTATGTAGAGCGCCACTCGCAACGTCTACCTGGTTCGCTGAACGAGCCTTGCAAACGAGCGTTTGGATCTTGAGTTATTGTTTTTTTTTTCAACAATCCTTGTTGAGTTTAACAAAATATACGTACGTATTTTTGGCTACATCCCGTTTGATAAACATCCCATTTGGTAATCTGTTATGGTGGTCGGTTTAAATTAATCTAAAGAAAGTCTGTGCATGGAAGATATTGGAAAAAAGTTGGCTGGGGATACTTAGAATCAATAACAGAACACGTTCCAACAGTTTTTAGAATTTTTATCTGTTTATCTGTTTATTTTTATGCAAACTTTGCACATAGACAGACCATGACCCAGACTAGGATACTTTTTATCCCGGTAACAGGTTCCTGTAGGATAGTGTAGTCTTCGCGAACGAAGTCTAGATGTCTAGATCTACCTAAGGGAAGGCTCGTGCCCCAGCAATGGAGACTTAAATGAGCAGGCTGGTGATGTGAGATGTGATCTGAAACACAACTTTTAGAGACTGTTGAATATGAAATTTACCAATTAGGATGTTACAAGACGGGATGTAGCCGTATTTCAGAAGGCTATGGTAACGAATGTCATTGGTGATGTTGAATGGGAAAATTTACGTCATTCCATTTTAGAAAGGGCCGTGGGGTTCTTTATGTCCACCGAAGAGTGAGAGACAAATTTTACTCGGCTACGGAAATTAATTAACAATTTTATTCAATCTTTACTTTGCTTGCCTAGCAAATTGAGGTCTCCGAAATTTCACAGTTGGCAGAATTAACAAAGAATTTATCAAGAATATTGGGCAATGTAAAATGTCAAACAATCAAACTGAAAGCAGATGAACTTATTGTTTTGTAGGGAATTATATTTTTCCGTCACAAAAAAGTACCAAATAATTTTTTTTATCTATTTCAAAAATTACTAGTGGGTCGCCCGCAAATCTTCGCGTTTATTCAACAGATTTTTTAGGAATTTCGAAACCTATGAGAGGTTTCTTTATTTTTCTGCACATCTACGGCTGGAGCTCTTCAATTTTGAACCATAACCGATTTTTTATGTGTAGCTATCGGTCTATAATCACTAGGACAAAAATTGGCTTACGCTATTAATATATATATTCTGTCATCATTTTGTATCGTATAAAATGCTGCTATTGTAAAATTCTTTGTATTATTATTTTTTAATTTAACTGTAATTATAATAGTATATAAACCAAATTATTGTAAATTATAATTCATCATCATCATCATCTCAGCCAAAAGACGAAATAAAATTATAATTAAATTCCCTTAATTTATCCTTAGTAAAAAAGGTCCATTCTAAAATTTTTATCTTAACTTCTAAAAAAGTAAATTGGGCACTGTGTCTTTTCATATAAATATCTAACCAAAATAATAAATTCTATCCGTCGTTAACATAGATTCAAACTGATTTGAAACTGTTTTATATAATTAATTAGAGATTAGATAATTTTGAATGCAATTTTTTAAATAAGATTTATCATTGAAGTAATTAATCAAAATATTATGGTCATGGTAAGTTATAAATATAAATATATGTTTAAACTAAACACCAAAAAAAAAATTATTTTAAAAACTGACAAAAACTTGTTTAGATTTATACAACACTGTAGTTTTTACAAAATTAATTATTTTCTATTAAAAAGTCTGTTTCCAAGTTAACAATTTATTACCATAATGCAAATTTATTTGTCTGATTTGAATACTGAGCCCGTCGGGTTGTTAAGTGAACGCAAACCGTTGTTACCATAGTCGCAATGCGATGTAATAATTCTAGTTTATATTATCAACGATACACGAGACGCTATCGTGCATCTAAGTGACGAAGGTATTGCGGCCGATAACGGCGCGCGCGCGTTGTTTTCGCGCACGATTCGGGCGGCGGGCGGCGCGGCCGGCGGCGCCCCCGCGCGGGCCCCGGGTGAACGGCCAGACAGGCGGGCGGCCGGCCGTTAAACCTGCTGCGGACCCGCCCTGCGGCCTCGCGGGCCCCGCGCCGCGTTCCGCGCCAATGTCACCTTTGTTGCCGCTCGATAAAGCACATAAACAAAACACCGCGACCACCTTCATATCATCACCATTCTCCTAGCGAAACCTTCGCAGGCGTTAAATTTTATCACCGCCACTACTCCAACGAATTTTTGTTTACGATCATTTTCAAGTGCTATCGCTCCGTCCGAAAAATATTTGGAGGAATTGCAGTATTTTATCTGTCTGATAAGTTACATCGATCACTTCGCAACCGTCACGTCAACTTTACCTACATTCGTTAGTCGTTTGTAGAATGGATATGGCGCCAATCTGGGCGTCACTAATGATAATATCAAATCGTTATCATGCGAAGGTATGCGATGTCTGCACTCGCAGTAGTGATATAAATCTCTAGGTATTAATAACATTGAATTGCTTAATCCCGATTGTCATCAGACGTCCATCAGACTTAAGTGGACTTTATAGGCCACATACAAATGCCCTAGACTGTATTTTCTTCTCGTGCCAAATGCCATTCGGGTCAAGGTGATGCTAATCGGGGGCCTCAGCCTCTCCCTGTGAGTTTATGCGCCGATCCTTCGACCCTCCTGCCACTATGAAAATCTACTAGATGCATTATTCTTCTGCCTAAGTGCTCAATAGACAAACTGCTGAATAATTCACGACTAAAGACTGCTAATAAAAGCGTGCTCGACAAGATGGTGGCGGTCGATATGTAAAGAGATGAGATCTAGGAATAATATCCTGGTGAGATTGTTTACGGTGCGGCTTTCGGTCAGATTGCGGCGCAGCGGCCGGGCTCAGACGGGAAGGGAGCACACAGGTGGTGTGGAGCGAACGTCTGCGTCCTCGGTGCTTTTTCATTCTTTGTTTGCGTCGAGGATTTGCATACAATCGGAGAAATTGCGTGGCTTGCAGCGAATCGGAGTAAAAAGGGTTTTGACGTTTTTCGCATATGACTTATTCAAGATATTCAGACTTCCTACGCTTTTAATTTCGAGCAACTAATGTGTTTCGAGTTATTAATGTGTTTACAATACTTCCTGAATAAGCTGATGCGTTATATTTTTAATCGTTCACCCATAATCGGCGTCTTGCTCGACCAATGCACAGTTTACCTTTCGATGTATTGGATGTGTTTGTCATCTGAATCACGTGGCCTTCCGCACGGTTATTACTAGCTGACGCTGGGCTAGCGCGTTAGTTGTGACGGACTGTCCGCGCCGACATACCGTCGTTAACGCCGCGAACGCTAAGTACGCATCAACATCGCCACGTGTATAAACATTGTTTCACAACAATAACACGCCGGTGACGCGCGCAAGGACGCGCCGGCGCGGCGGCAGCGGCGGCGATGCGGACCCAGCGCGCACAGGCGGATTGTTTGTCTAACTAAAATATTATCCGTGTGTCGCATGTCGGTCGGACCTGAACAAAACAATATCTACACATTTGTCAGCCGCCTAAAAATCTCGGCGCACTTGTTGAGGTGCCCGCTCAACCTCCGAGAAAATGAATTACACCAATCCACGGATGCTACAAGTGCCTCTTTGTTTTATTAATAAACTAGACGACTTGTGTGGTCTTCATTGCTCTTTTGTTTTAAGACAAGGCAATTGTATAATATAGTGGTTTAAAACATCTATTCGGTGTTGTTAAGTGATGTCTGCTCAATCGGAAGGTGAAATTGGTGGCAGTAAGTTGTAATCATTATTATCGATTGTTAAACAATTCTTTTTAAACTGGTTTGTTAGCAGTTTCGCGAGCAGTAATGCGTCAAGGAGACCGCCTTAATGGATTCCTCGAAGTCTCGGTCAGAGAATTGCGCAGTTACATCTTACTACGTTAGGTCGCGGGTACATTTTACTTTAAACTTATGCCACAGTTTAATGTGACCTTGTGTCAGTTACACCATTAACATATAACAAATTACTTAGATGTAAATTCAATAAATTTATTCACGAATTAGTGATACTATAATGTTTTAAAAATATGGTACAACATTTTTAAAATACATTAATTTTTTTGCAGTAACCAAATTAACGTACGATAGACGATTTAAGATACTTCTGAAACTTAAAAAAACACCTCACCCAAACACCTTACGAGAGACAACGACATAGATGTACACCAAAAATTATTCTGCGATTAATTGAAACTTATTACATAGCGGTCTATAAAATTTATCACCAGTGCCAATGAACTTTTTACGACCGATTTATGGAAGAATAGCTAGTATCTATCTCAGTGCCGAGTTCAACTAGCACTTTTGTCAATCATCACGATGTTGTTACGATCTCATTAAATTGCCCTGTACAGTTATCTGTCCATTATGCACGTTGTTGTGAAATGCTTTATTTGTTTTGTGATAAGATACACATGATACGTTAGTTTCGTTTCGAATTAGTTTGTTATATTAAATCAATGAACATAACATCAAAGGCAACGATTTTTGTCAATTAATAAAATTACTGCTTTTCATCATACTATAAATCAACCTCTATAAAACTATTATTATGTTTATATTAATCAGAAAACTGATGTATTATTAAAAATAATTTGTTAAAAGTTTGTTTGTAAAAAATAGAACTTTGTGTTTTTTTTCGATGGTTCTTGTAGATTGTTAGATGTACTAGTATGTTCCCAAGAATTAGTCACCGTCTATCTGGTAGTTGCGAAAAGGCCCTAACAAACTGCAATGCGGTCCGCAAACGGCGAGCGTATCTTGCACCTCCCACGCCAATCTGGGCAACTAGTCGCATTCCCCGCATACCTCGCACAGGTTGTCGGCCGCCCGAGGCCGGTTTGGATGCTGACGTAGCGTCTCCGCGTGTTTGATGAGCATATTCTCTAATCGCGCGGTTCTGTCTAGAATGCTGAAGGGAGTATTATTTGATGACCGCGTGCAATTAAGTTTGCTGTAGTCTCCTATCTATCTACTGGCATTCGCAGCATCGCAGCATTCGCGCATTCGCAGCATACTTTGCACATTTGACCTATGTGGTTGCTTCCTCACGTAGCGTCTGTGCGCGTTTGACAAGCCTATTCTCTAAAAGCACAGTTATGTTTAGAATGCTATGCTGAGGGGAGTATTATTTGATGACCGCGTGCAATTGTTCTTGCTGTAGTCGCCTATCTAGGCAACTAGTCGCATTCGCAGCATATTTGCAAAGACCTATGTGGTTGTTTGCTGAAGTTGCGACTCCGCGCGTTTGACGAGCCTGTTCTCTAGTCGCGCGCAGTTGTGTCTAGAATCCTATGCTTAGGGGGTATTATTTGATAACCACGTGCAATTGTTTTTGCTGTAGTCACCTATCTAGGCAACTAGTCGCATTCGCAGCCTACTTGGCACAGACCTATGTGGTTGTTGGCTAGCGTAGCGTCTCCGCGCGTTTGACGAGTCTATTTTCTAACGTGCAGTTGTAGATTTTATTCTAAGGGCTGTTCTACAAATTATGAGGGGTGTTATTTCATGTCGCCTGCAATATTTTTTGCTGTAGTCGCCTATCTAGACAACTAGTAGCATTCTCCGCATACTCGGACAGGATTTATGCGCAGGCGCATGGCAGGCCATGTGGTTGCTTTTGCTGATGCTGCAATTGCTTTTATGACTTCTTATTTATTCCCATGCAGTTATGTTTACTACGCAATGCAAGCGGTGTTGTGTTATCAACTTATCATGTACATTTTTATATGATGCACACGTGCAATTGTGTTTGCTGATTTCACCTCCAACGCCAATTGAACCAGTCACATTCCCCGCATACCTCGTCGTACATGTTGAAGGTCGGCACAAGCCAGTTTAGATGCCGGCCAAACGACGCGACGACGTAATGTCTCCGCGCTTTTGCAAAGCCTAGTGTTCAATTAGGCCATAAAGTTGAGTTTTAAGTTGGAGTAACGTACCTACGGCAAAAAATATTTGAAAAAATTGCTTTAAATTAAATTTTTATTAGTTTTATCGCTGGCGTGTGTAATTTATTAATCGTTGACTTCTTTGGAAACTTTAACCAAATTGTAGATACTATTGTATAATGATTGATTCTTTCGTACGATTTTTCACCCTTTGCATTGAAACCACTCAAATAGTAGTAATACGTTGTTTTATTAACAACCTACGATAACAGTTTATAGAGTTCATTGGCTACGTATAAAATAATAAACAATAGCCGCACGCGCGACTTACTCGCTTGGCGCAAGCGCTATTGTGACGAAAATAAAACGCGTCGCAGTAAATTGGAAAATTCAGAATTGATTTCATGGAAAAACGAAACACATTCACACACGGGTGGTGTCGATGTATTTCTTACGCTGAGAAAATAGATCAACGTCTAATTAAGAACGCAAAACACAAAGTCGACACATATGATGATGTTCACGTTTCTTGACAGGTAGTGAAATTTTATGGGCTATTATTAAGAAAATTTATCTATTTTTTATCTCATCTTGTGTGTCATATTTTTTTTTTGTTTGAAGCTCCTTATTATTAGTGATAACCATTTATCTTATCTTTTTTTCTGCAAAGAGACTACGCGACGTACGACGTTATAAAATAGCCTATAATAAAAAGCAATATTGCATGCTATAGTAACTTTAACTATGAAATGGTTATGGTGGTCGCTATTAAGATGTTTTCTTTTAATGAAAGTGCACTTCACCTGGAAACCCCTACCAATAAGGACCTGTGACCGATGACGTAGGATCACAACAATGCTACTAACATTGTTGGTATGGCCAAGGACTTCCATAAAACGGTGATGACTAGCCCCAGATTACAAAACCTCTGCTGGGATTCGAACCCGTGACCTCTAGATCTGAGACTATTGATACAATCAATAGACCACAGAGGCTATAAAATTCCACTCCCATACAACGGAAGTCAATAAGCAATGGACACTTGTAGGTATTACAAATTTATTGTATTGTCGAGTGCGTTTTTTTCCATTCTTTATCGCTGGAAATATCTTAAGATCAAAGTGGGCGGTCGACCGACTGTCGGACAGTGGTTAACCCGTATCCGTTATTAACGTACGGAAGTCTTAGAACGTTTATAATGCTAATAAGCGGATGCGGCCTGATTTTCTACTGACAATCCAGTCTATTTCGTTCATCTTGCTGTTATAGACATAAAGAACAGAATTGATTGATCAATATTTGTGAATTGAGTATATCTCTTCTGCATTGCGGTATTGTCCGGATGTTGTATTTTAGATTTGCGTCTTCAGATGAGTATAGCATTGTTTTGGAGTCGGGATAAGGTAGTTCGTATTTTGTAGGAAACCTAATTTCTGGTTACTAATAAGATTACTAGAAGCTTGCCTAGGATTTTGGAATAAGACATTACAGCTGACCTAATTATATTTTTTAATAACAACATGATGTCTTTTATGAGAATTCAATCAAACAAAATATCTGTTCAGAAACCAGGTATAAGGCATTGAGCTTAACTTAATAATCTGGTGTAAAACACTGGTAGAAAGTTCAGACGCATACAGCGCTCCTCTGTGAAGGACTGATTATTGTAATTTGTCAAAGAGTTGTACGAGCTACAAAACCTTAAATAAGTAGATAACGTCTCAGACTAAAAGGTCACGGGCTTGATTCCCAACTTTTGTAATCAGTTTGTTTAGTAGGACTTGAATAAAGCCCGCTTAACGCCAGGCTAAGATGGCGATAAATATATCATCGTCTTGTAGGTGATAGTTTACTGACTCTTGGCATTACGGCCAGTGATGATAAGAAGTGGAATAAACCAGTAGGTTTGTGTGCCCTGAATTTATCAACTTATGCTTTTTCAACCAATGGCCTTACCATGATCTAAAGCAATAGTACTGCTTTGAGTAAACCACCAGTTAAAACAGAAGACTAACGTTGGTAGCAAGACCAGCTCCGTTCTGAGTTGAGACCTTTTTTTTCTTTCTCTCTTCAAGAGTGAAAGGATAAAGGCAGCCCTTAGATTTCACTTAACGACGTACAGGCATGACAGTGATCAAATGCTTGCTAAAAATAAAATTTCAAGTTAATAGGCAGCTATTCTGACTTTCTGACCAGTTTCATCCTAAACGTCGGAGTGACACTGAAACCGTTACCTTATTGCGCTTCAGTTTCACAATAAACTACGCAGTTGCATGTGACTTGCGGCAAACGTGTGTGCGGCGATAGCTGACTGCGCATGTAGTGAGCATGTGCGCTTGTGAGGCCTTCAATCTGCTATATTATTATGGCTTAGCACACATCGCGGGGCGCGGCGTGATCGTGAACAAGATCTTGTTGATTTGTTGTGGTTTTTGTTGTTGAATTTGGGATGTGTGTAAGAGTAGCAGCTTATAACGTAACCATAATGTCTTACGGACCTGTTCAATAGAAGAGAAAAATGTCCTTTAATTGAAACACTAGTAAGTCTAGTAAGAGAACCTCACGATAAGTCTGATATTTTAGCTAAACATCACCAGCCATATGACGCCAACTGCTGGGCATAGGCCTCCCCCAAGGATCGCCATTTTAGCGAAACATTCTATTGTTAGGATTCTGCCAAGAATTTGATGGCTCGACCGCAACATTGTATTCTTGTTTCAAAGGTCCATGGGCTAAGATGGATGCTTTCCTTCATCTTTCGTGCGCAATGTTTGCCGGTTAAGTCGTATTCAAAATAAAATATGACACAAGCCTGTCTATTTTAATTAGAACTAATTATCAACGTTCAAGAAAGTTTTCTCCATCAAAACGCCATGGCAGCAAGCAGCAACGCGTCTGCCGTGCACGGTCGTTCTCTGTCTTATTATGAAACTAGCGGCCCGTCCCGGCTTCGCACGGGTGGAAATTTCTTTTTAATGTAGCCTATTATACATATAAACCTTCCTCTTGAATCACTCTATCTACTAAAAAAAACCGCATCAAAATCCGTTGCGTAGTATTAAAGGTTAAGCATACATACATAGGGACAGACACAGCGGGAAGCGACTTTGTTTTATACTATGTAGTGATGTCAAGTCGCGCCAGACGGTACATAAATAAGACTGAATTAACTTGTCTGCGACCTTTTGATGGTACAAGTAAAGTTCACATTTGCACCTTGGATTACGAACACAGACGAAGTTTCGGTGCTGTGATTAAATGTACTCAATTTCAGCGAAGTAAGGCTTTTGTTTGAGTTTATTTTAGTTAAGTGATTTTTTTTAATAAATAATTATTAATTGATAATTATTTAATAACTGATATAAAAATACATTATTATTATTATACCAGCCATCATAAGCCACTTGTGGGCAAAGGTCTCCCACACTTTTTCCACATCTTTCGGTCCCCTGCAACATCATGCCATTCTTTACCTATAAAGGTCGTCCCGCCATTTTCGTCTTGGTCTACCTGGTCACCTTTTCTCATTATGTGGGGTCCACTCCGTTGTGATCCGCGCCCACATCTCGTTCGGCATGCGGTAGACATGTCCAGCCCAGTCCAAAAAATATCCTGAATTAAAAAATCTGTTAAAAAATTGATTTTTTTTTGTTATGAAAATATCATCTATAAGCGTTTAGGGCCGAAACACATAACCGCGTTGCGACGTCGCACCGCCAAAATTGGTGGCGCCTGTCTAGTATTTGACAGGCAATAAGGTTTATACTAGCCTGGCGCAACGCTTATTTTTGCGGTGCGACGTCGCAACGCGGTTATGTGTTTCGGCCCTTATTTGATTGCGAAAACGTTTCATTTCCAACTGAGGCTTGAATTTTATGACATCAAAGAGTTAATTTTAACATTACTATGTGGAAGTCACTTTACGACTGCTGAATTAATTACTACATTAGTTTGTTTGAAATGATCATTGATCATGTTAATTTTAGGTTTTCTAAAAATAACAACAATGTCTATTTTTATACAATACGCGTTAAACAAAATAAATAAAACGTCTAAAAAATTATTATTATAATGTATTCATATATAAGATAGAGATATAAGCTAAGCTAAAAATGTATATAAATAAAAATGAATCACTGAAATGTATGTACGCGCATAACTTCCGATCGACTGCGCAAAATTGGATAATTTTTTTTTTGTATTTTTTATTGTCAGAACAAGGTTTGTAAAGAAGAAAATTAAAAGAAAAAAAAATATTATTACTATAAACAACAATTGAATTTTCCAATACAAAATGTTCCTAGCTGTAAAACATTTGATGTCTTTGTTTGTTTTGTTGTCAAAGAAACTGTCAAAGCGGTAGGTACTAATTCCGCTGGGTCAACTAGTATAAAATAAATATAGATGAAAGAATATACTACATTATAATAATATATTTTTAGACGTTTTAGTTATTTTGTTTACATAAAAATATCTTTGTTATTTTATAGTATTGAGTTACTTTGTTGGTTTTGTTGCCGGAAAGTAGCAAATATCGTCTGAGAGGTTTAAGACCAATCTTTTAAAGTTCGTTCATCAGGGCATTTTTTTTTTCAAACATTTATAATACACGTTTTTATAAAAGTAGTCTTGTGAAGATAAAATAAATCTGAAATTTCTCAGTTATATGTGGTTATCGACTGCTATTAGAAAAATATTTGTAGACCAAGAAATTGGTAGAATGCAATGGCTCAAATATGATAAAAATAACAACTGTACCTGTACCTGTATTTTCGCAAAAGATATTATGATTATGATTAAGATTCCCGATACATCATTACACAAACGCTGACGTATTTATCACTGATATAACGATATAACACAGATATGATGGTCACTTGCAACAGAGTAATTATTAACGGGATTCTTACCATGTTTATTATTTGTGAGTATCCGATATTTCGGCACAGTTGCATGCGCCATGATCACGGAATTACTCATGACTACGGAGTCACTTACATGATTACGGAGTCGCAGATGTTGTAGTGACTCATATGTTTAATATGCAAAAGTATAATACAGAACGGAACTTTATGGGCGATCAGGTGAACTAAAGCTGTCATAGCAATTTGAGTGTTATACCATCAAGTGAGCTGAACAGGCACCGGGCGACATCGATCTCTTTCGACCGCTTAATAGTTAGTTTTTGATAGAGAAGAATTTTGTTTACCGCTGGTGACTTAGACAGCGAAACCGGAATTTAAGGGGCGGGCAGGGAAACTAAAAGGTTCCTTCAGCTGTAGTGATCGGACATCCTCAGATAGTTTCTAGAGGGGATGGCGTCACGCAAGCGTACGTGTTCCTGTCCTCTACTAGATTCTCCGAGACTTTCGGATCGGGAACTAGGCTTAAGAGCCCTATTATATCTCGACTGCGATTTTTGCGTAAAATGGCCAATTTTGGCGTTCTTGATCTCAGAAATACATTAACAATTTCGACTTATTGAATAGTGTTGTGTAGAATAGCTATTGGCATAGCTCGTAGCGGCCTCGCTTTTTGTAAATTTTGCTTAAGTTTTTAATTAAACCCAAAATTCATTTTCATTAAAGAGGAAAGTTTCATTAAAATCCATTCAGTAGTTTTTACGTGAAAGAGTAACAAACATCCATCCATACTTACAAACTTTCGCGTTTATAATATTAGTAGGATAGTTCGTAGCGGCCTCGGAATTTTTAGATATCATTGATTTTATGTAGAAAAAAAATCTTATTCTACACTAATCTAAACCAAAAAACTTCGAAAATCGCTTTAAAAGTTAACTGTGAATTTCTCCTATCAACGATAATATTATTGAGAAAAATTTATACTAGAATCAGAATAATTGTTACTTCATGAGGAATAATGGTTTTATAATTTATAAGCATGAATTTAATATCCTATTTCGATAAAAACGATAAATATAACTGCAAAATTACTACAAAATGCAATACGCCGTCCGAACGATAGGTACCTATTCTCGTAGAGTGGAGATTTCTAATAGGGCTCTTAAGGCTGTCATACCACCAGATATACAACGTTGCTAAACGGTGCCCAAGGAAAAAGTCCAACAATAGGATAATTAATGTTCCATGCCCCGCTCGAGCGTTGTGAAATGAAGTGATTTTATTGATGGATTATTTCTATATATCGCACCGTTAGCTACCTCACACAACTCTGGTAGAAAGCCACCTTCATACTCTTCACTTCATCATCATGACAAACAAGTCACAATTGTTGGCTTGATCACAGTAGCTGACACTAACCTAGTAACAAATTTTTGTATGGACACTCACTGTCGATTCGCCTCCAATTTTTTTATATGTAACATGTTGTTTTCTCCAGATTTCTGTCTTTTTTTATCTATTAGCTCTGTGCCCACGCTATCCAATTGCGGCTTATTTAATCAACCACTGCTATACAACAACCGCTGACGTCATGCTGATTTTCGCCATTTTACCTGATTGTTCGTCCACAGTGATGGATGCGTGGGCATGAAACATGTAGATAGTTACCCTATGTCTTTTGGTTTCTAAATGTTAGCCAGACTCTTAACATCGTAACATCGTACGTATATCTGATAACAATGTATGCGGATAAAGTATGGATCTGTCACAAATATGTTTATTACTCGAGTATAGCAACATGTAACTGTCGGACGACTAAAAGTTATAAAAGAGACAGATTTAGAAAAAGTGTTTCGTTTTAATGTGTAGTGTTCGAATGAACTTTAGAAAATATTATTACTTTAAGAGCTTTCTAACTTTGTTTCAATTACAAATGAACTGATTGATTGAATTAATGGTCATGTTTTGTTGCAGTGGGCGTGGTCGGCGGCGGCATGCCCGAAGCGGGCGGCGAACGGCGGCACGTGCCGCTGTACGGCCGGCTGGTGGCGGAAGACCAGCTCGCGTCGATGAACGCGCCCTCCGACATACAGGTGAGCGCCACTGAGCGCAGCCCCCGAGCTTTCTGCCGCTGTCAACAAGAGGTAAATGATGCACGAGGCAGTTTGCCGGCCAGTGACAACCGCCCGGTGGTACATGAGTCGTGACTTGACGCGGTTTGAGAGAGTAGCAAACTTTTTTAACTAACTAGTTAAATGGAACTTCGTAAATGCAAGGTTCGATCGTTGACAATTATTTTCGTACATGGCAGACCGCGCTGTCTTAACTTTATAGTGACTAGCTGACAGTCGAAAATGTGCTACGTTAAAGCACATTTTCGACTGGCAGCTAATCAAGTTTTCCCTAACAGTGGTTAGAGACTATTTTACAATAGACAAATTTAGGTGCTATGTAATCATTAATGATAATTGACGTCTTTGAGTGCGGCAGTTAGCCATACAGTTAGAGAATCCGATCCGAACGCTTCGGTGGATTTAGTGGCGGACAGGGCTTGCGTGGTGCTATATCATCTTTAGAAGTGACATAAGGCGCGTCGTCATGTATTTGATAACAGCTAGAGATGATCGAAAGTTAGATTGACGGAGAGTTCTAGAATAAATAAATGTAGATGTAGGTTGTCAATATGAACGTACTTCGTGGCAAGACATAGAGACATTACCGTAGTGCGAATAGACTTTTTCGGAGTTAAAATCAAATCAAATAGACAATGCTACTGCACCAAAAACAAAATATAACTCATTTCGGTAAAACAAGCAGTACTTTTTATTGGGCAATGAGAATGCTGACTTACTAAAGTTTTTGAAACAAAAGCAATAACATAAGAAAGAATGTAGAAACGCGGTTTTTCTCGAATCTCACTCCGTCTTTATGATTTTATACAATGTTGATTGAATACTAAGTCCAGAATTCATTTCGTAAGAAATGTCCAGTTACAATGTGATTGAGCAAGTTTGAATGGGAACACAAGAAATGTGAATCAAACGTGGCACAATTTTTTGTGGTCTCTTATTGCAGTGACATAATGCAACTATGTACCGATGTGTCTAACTTCATTAAAAATAACAATATTGACTAACAGACTACTATTGAGGTACTTCGTTTTAAGATATATTTTTTTATCGTTGCTTCTAGATTCCCTTATTAATTTAGTAGATTAAAATGTTTCGTTGTAATTAAGGGTTTCATATCTACAAAAAATCCATTTAAGTTTTACAAAAATGGCCTTCGTTAAAGAAATTAATAACAATAATCTGTAATAAATGTTTAGAGTTGGACAGCATAAACATGGCTTCATATCACGCGATTTAATAAATTTCTGTTTAAAAAATGTCAACAAGTCAGTCTTAGTAAATAACGTGAAAAATAATTTTCAAAACTACTGAAATAGCTTATTAAACTTTTCGCAAATTAAAAACTTGTTAACACTTAAAACCTACCTTAAGTAGCATTCGTATATAATATAAATCGTTCCAATGGCGGTTCAGAGTTGCCGCTGATCTATAAGATGATATCAGACGAGAAAACTGCATGTGGAAGGACTATAAATCGTCTTCGCGTCAGCGTAACTCGCATCAATAGAAACTTTGTTAGATAATGTACGCTGTAGAACAGGGCTTTGAATAACGTTAAAAATTGGTAACGGTACCTCTATCGTACGAAGATAACGTTAAAAACAAATATAACGTTATGTAGATGGCTTTATTATCGATAAACTAACTCCATTACCTACGCGGACTGATAAAAGAGCACTACCATTGTCATATAGTACCATCTTCATACTGAAGTTTGAAGATCAGTACACAAATCTTCCTGCGTGCGGCCATGTAGCATCTTTTGACTAATGACGATAGATAAGTTCAGTTAATTATAAAAGCGCATTAGGTAACGAAAGAATTAACCATACTTGTAACTAGATAACGTTATCTGCATTACTACTACCAGTTTTAACGTTTTATAGAAATAACGGTACATAACGATACTTGTAGTGTGAATTAAGCGCTGCTGCAGAAGTTAGAACACATTTCGCGTCAGCCGGTCGGTACTTCCCGGACGATATAATATGGTTAATACGATGATTGCTTCAGGTGCGAATGCATTGTTCGCTGCACTTCGATCTGTTGTGAACACAAACTGTCTCGTGTCTCAAATGTCACCGCAAGGCACCCGCATATTTGTCAGCTTTTATTATTAGATGTGTACCTTTTTGTTTTTCAATTGTTACTGTTTCTTGTTACTGGCTCTTGATATTTATGCGATATATTTGATTTGCACGCATTCTTTTTTTTAATCACTTTTAAAGTTTCGCGTTCTATTTTAGTCAAAGGTTTATTTAAAGAGGATTAACGCAACTACTAAGTTACTAAGTCATCGTCATCATTATCTCAGCTAAAAGACGTCCACTGCTAGACAAAAGTCTCCCTCAAGGAGTTTCTAAGTAAAGTAAAAGTAACCTATATATTGTCCCACTGCGGGGCAAAGACCTCCAGCATTGAAATCAAGTCATCGCTACAATTTAATGGGTATTGGCTTAATCACCACGCTTGCCAAATGCGGGTTAATGATCACAAACCCGGGCTATGCATCGAAAGATCCGAAACACACTGTGCCCGCCTTGGGAATTGAACCCGGGACTTTCGGGTATCGGGCCGAGTGCTTTGCCACTCGGTCACCGAGGCGTTTCTAAGTAGTTTGCGTTAATCCCCGTTATTAACTTATTTTTGGGTCCCAGTCCCCCTTGTGTGTTTTGTTTTAATTGATGTACTATTTGTGTCTATGGTTTGCCAGCCTCAGCACTTGCACAGAGGAGAGGATGTGATGCGATACACTTTTGGGAACTGTTTGATTTGTTGGTGATTGTATTATATTTTAATCTGGTAGCTTTTAATTGGATGTATTTATATATTTTTCCATTTCATTCATTTTCAATTTAAGTATAAAGACAGTTTTATTTTTGAAGGGAATTATTATCCTTCGGTCCAATTAAATGTTAAAATTAAAATAATAAGTACAGATAACAGAAAAATTACTGCTTGCTGGAGTTATTTCAGTAAAGTAATTTAAAATAACTCGTTTGTTTCCAGTTTTTATTTACAAGCTTCTATATAAATAGATGTCTTTATTAATTCTCAAACATCATTGACTCATTGTAATTAAAGATATAATATATTTTTTACCCGTAGCCATTAGCCATGCCGATCGTGTTGTTCAATAATAATAATGGAACTAGGGTCTATGGGTTATTTTCAACAATTTCTAAAAAAGAAGAGCATGTAGAATTTATATTAGTAATAAATTGTTTTTTGTATTTTGCAACTGTGGCCAAAGGTTTGGTGTTAAACTATTTGGTAGTATCATCAGCGATCTACCTGCCACATAATATCACGTTGGTCGAGAGGCGACAGACACATAAAGGGTGCAAATAACATCTATATAGGCAAAGAAATAAATTGAATCAAAATGTTAGGGCTCTTTCAATCTAGCTAGACGTTTGGTATCGGACGACTGCCGCATGGTTGCACTGCGTTCCATATTAAAACACAGTTGTGCGGCTGCATTTGTTTATTTATTTTTAGCTTTTGCAACATAAGATTATATGACTGATGATTATATTGTGTATTGCCTACCAGTCAACCATAGGTGATACAGAAGGTTTCATTAAGAAAATGTTTAAAAAGCACGCAAGCTGTCGAATAGTACATGTAAACGTGTTCTATGCTAGCATGGTTTCTTCAATGTTACCCAGTGTCTGACTACGCTGGTGGTGAGAGTGTGCATGCATTTATTATATATGTCTATCGAACTCGTGTTAATAGATTTTTCTCGCTTGTCCAGGCAATGCAAGCTCGAATACCACATCATTTCCGGGACCCCTCAACGGCACCGCTTAGAAAACTCAGCGTAGACCTCATCAAAACGTATAAACACATTAACGAGGTAAGTTCACATCAATATGTTCAATAGTTATGTATAGTTATCCAACAATAATAATAATTTCACAGGTAATAAAAACAAACTCCAAACAAACAAACTCTCAAACAAAGTTTTCTTAAAACTTCCACGAGCGGGATTTGAATCCGTACCCTCATATTTACTACACTACTAATTGAGCTATCGCGGCTCTTTCCGAACCATTTATCTTTACAATAATTGTCTTGAAATTAGTCACTTCATACGGTTTTACCTGCTCCTACTATATCCTGGAATTTCTGAGATTCCTTTGCTGAGTCCGTGTCATTGTCCGCAGGGAGACTAATATTTTTATTACCAAATCCTAATTCATGAAATTACTAAAAGGTACAGAATTACCGATAAAATTGTGTGGTAAGGTGGGTGGGTGATAATAACGTGATGATACTACAAATATTAATTTGAAAACAGATCGTCGCAATGCCCACGCATTGTTACGGATTCCTGGTGGGCGTGATGCCTCACCTACGCGAAACGTTAAAGACACAGAAGGTTCTGTTGTTCATTGAAATATCAATCGAGTAGTAGTTTCATATACCTATGTATATCTCCCGCGACTTCGTCCACGTGGATACAAAATTCGTATTTTACACAAATTACAATACTTTGATTCTAAAATTTAGCTTTTCTTACCCACAAGATATGTAGTATTTTATCAGTGAAAGAATTTTTGGAATTGGACAAGTAGAGTTCCAGAGATTAGCTCCCCCGACAAACAAATATTATCACGTTACCTCTTTCTGCACCATCCATACCATCTGTACTGCACTGTAATGTGTATATAATATGTCTCTGATCCTATATGTCTCTCTTATCTAAGAGAGATACCTAATAGGCGACTGATCATCAGTTCGTCAGATCAGATCAGATTCAAATCATTGAAAACGAACATCAGCCACTGTTGTTCGCGTCCCCAATGACCCCTAAGTTTTTAGTAACCCCCAAGCCATGTAAGGTGACGTTTGCCAGTCTAAGTAATACTGTCACCTAACATTGCTTAGGTTACCTAAAACGGCATTAAACTCATAGTTAGGTTTCTCCCAGAACACGGTTTACTGGAGTCGAAGTTAGAACTTCTAAGACAAGAGCGTCAAAAAAACTTCTAAACGCCTTTAGAGGTTTCCTCGAGTTCTCCGCTCTTGAAAGGTGCCCGGCCTGAATGCCCCGGAGAATCTAGTAAGATTTGATTGAATAATATGGGTTTCAATGTGAGCTGAATGTTGTTGGAGGAGGCTTTTGTCCAATAGTGAGATGATACAGACTAACAGTAACGGTAATGTTTTATCAGTTATCTATCAATCATAGTGGTTTTTTTAACAAAATAAAATGCAGAGCACATACACCGGGGCTAGGGGCAACCGCGGTGTTATGTGAGACTACTTCCCTCTTCCAGCTACTAAAGCAAAGAGGAAAGTAAACCCCCTATAAACCTAGTACCATTAAGTGACAGCCGCTATCGCGACAATTTACAATTTATCGCTACCAAAACACATATTCGTATTAAGGCCTACGCAGACCGGGACATACATGACAGACATGGACAGAGGACATTGAGTCTCTTAAAAAATCTCTGGAGCAAGCAGTGGCGAAATTTCCCATGGAAACAATGCGTAATCCATAGATTCGTAGCCAGACAGATTAAAGGCCTGTAGAAAAGCCAAAGGTGGCCATTTTGAATAGAATATTGTTTTTATTTTTTGCTGAGACTTTAATAAATATGTACATATAAGTTTTAGTAATATTACATTACTTCATAAAAAAAAATACATTTTCATTTGTAATAGAACTTATAATATGGCCGGACTAGGTATATACACTTCGACGTGACGCCGTGGCAAGGCTCTGGAATGCCGCGGTATCTATGCGGCTATTGAACGCTGACTGGCGGCAAAATCCTTTGCCATGCCGTCCCGGTCTGCGTAAGCCCTAACGGAACGTAGAACACTACGATAGCGCCACTAGCGAGCGATTAATGAACTAAAAGTGCATGACGGGCGCTGCCATTTTGCAATTAGAAACTGGTTGCTTTTTTTCGGTAAGAAGCCTGCGGGATCTCGAATGGCAAGCACTGAGTTCGACACAGCAGTAGTCCTACTGCCAGATTTCTATGTACGTATTAGCCTATCTTAATCGACCTTTTTCAGCCAACGTAGGCGAACATATCTCGCTTGGTGGCAAACCGTGAGCGTGGGAGTTATTCATTAACATTCGCATATAAAAAACTGTTCGATGAACCGGAGAATGTTCTCAATGGTTTAATGACCGCATTAACACCGTCATTGTATCTATGACCCAATATTTGGAGTGACGCATGTTATAAGTTGTCCGTTCCACAACGGCACATCGTCTGTCGTCGCGGTCGGTACATGTATGTGTACTTGTTACAAAAGTTTAAATAAACAATTTCGTCGTATTCGTAATGTTACACTCGAGAATTCGAAACGTTTGCCTGACTTTTAAAACAAACAAATACAATATTTTGTCGTTTATTATACAAAGGAATTCGCGTTTCTTTGTGTTGGGAGTTTATTGAACACTTGCAACTTATCTCATTTAATTTTATAAATACTTATATTAATGATTTATTGCATTTTGTTTTGTATAACACAAAGGGGACACTGCAGCCGGTACCCTCCTAGTGATTAACTTACTTTTAACTGCCGGAACACAAGAATGCTGTTATTATATTAATATAGGTAAAACAAGCCTTTAAAAATGGCGGTAGTTAGCTAGGCGGACTGAAAGTAAGCTCTACTACTAACTAACCAAACATCCACGCCGGGAAACGAACCCGGAACCTCGGCGTCTAAAACCGGTAGTCTAACCACTATACCACACAGGCGGTAATAAAACGGCTTTTGTAAACGCAACAAAACGAGAGTTTACACTCTTACCCACCCCCTTACAAATAAACAAAGAATAAGCTCCGAATAGTTATTCCGTGTTTTGTTCCTGTCATGTAAACGTCATTTCAAGTTAGAATAAAAAGGACAAAACACGGAATAACTATTCGAAGCTTATTCTTTGTTTATTTGTAAGACCTCTAATGGTTCACAATATTTATCTTTCCAAGGCGATGTTTATAATGCTTTATATTGAAAACATCAAACAAAATGTTCCACAACTGTTATTCCTGCATCTAAAATGTATACTCCTCTTTAGAGCCGCAGTAATTAATCTTCTAGGGACACGTGCCGCTCCCCTCCCCCCCACGTTTATTTTTAACGTGAATATTAATAGAATATTGTCTAATGCTATTTGCGTTTCGTCCGTGGTCGTTGCCCTATTTGGTGGTATGTTTACATGGCTCCTTGCCAGCACTCTTACCTCCGTGACGTGCAAAGTGTGGATGGCGTATGTACCTAGCTGAAATGATTTGCGACTTTCAATTATTGTTGAAACAAAAGATAGTGGAACAATTTGGTTAGGGTAATTGGTAGGAGTTTGGTTGTGTGTCCCTTAAGTTTTGTGAGACAGAAAGGGCTGTTTTAATTTACCTAATATTGAAATTGTACATACTTTAATATGCAAAGTAGCCGCCTTAAAGAATAATTTTCATTCAAGTTGCCTCAATGGGATCTATTTTTAGAGTCGTACTATCAAACAAATCAACGTTTCCCGGCTAACATGGATTGAATTGTTTAGAACAGATGCCCGCTCTGTTATTAGACATTTATTGGCTTTATGGAGTAAATATATAGGTTTATATCTGACCTTATTTTGTTTTTTTCAACTGGTAAGATACGTGGATTGGGTAATTGGAGCAATATTTCATAGCAAAAAGGTAGGTCTCACTTTTTAGTAGAGAATATAGTGAGTTACCATGTAGTTTATGGCAGACATAATTCATTATAATTTTTTAAACTATCATTATTTACATTAGAGTACTTTTGTTAAAGATAATCTTACAGTGATCATAGTGCGTGCATGTGCCGAAATATCGAATACCCAAAAACAATAAAAGAAATACTTCGATTTCTTCGGTTGTTGGGACAATTTACCTATTCTAAATATTTTGTGCATTCTAAATGTTGGGAGTGTTAACTTATTATTGATATACAAAGATATTAATCAAGATAATGGTGGAAACGGCCCTCAACGTCGTTTATGGTCATTAATAAGCTAAACGATTATGTTAACTTAAAGAAGCTAATAGCAATAAAAACAAACAAACATGAACCAAGATTTCTTGAGTTACGACGACATCAGATATTAAACTATCGTGTAAGTAACCACACAAGTACACATTATAGAGGCTATTGTAATTTAATAGGCCGCTAACTGATAGTACATTAATTAAACACCAATTTGCAATATAACAAAGTTATCAACTGCTATATTTAGTATGAACGAAGTACACATAAGTTTTCGGTCTCAAAGTTAACTTTAATGCCGAGGAGATTCCCGCGATAATAAAGTCGGACACCCCCGAGGAATCCAGGAAGGAATGGGGACACGGCAGCCCCTATAAACCTTAAGTGCCTTACAATTATACAAAGAATAAGCTCCGAATAGTTATTCCGTGTTTTGTTCCTGTCATGTAAACGTCATTTCAAATTAGAGTAAGAGAGACAAAACACGGAATAATTATTCGGACCTTATTCATTGTTTATTAGTAAGACACTTAGGTTTAGGTTTTATCCGTCACCATAGCTTGAAAAACCATCCAGTTTCATACCGCCCATAAACCCATTCACGCTTGCCATAAACGACCAAAAGCTTTTTTTTTATACACAAAAACATGGGAAATAAATGCATATTTCTAAAATGCATCGTTAACTATGTTTACACGGCTGCCAAAAAAAGGAGTGTTATGTTTTTTAATGGAGCTTTGTATACATTATGTTTACCTGTTGGCGTTAGGAATAAACATGTTTGTGGCCCATCTAATTTCACGCGATCGAAAACTACAAGTTAGAATTATTTTAATAATTGAATCGGTTTTCTTTACGTATGACAAAGCATTAAAAAACAAAGTCTTAGAAAAGTAGTATGCGCGACGAGCGGGCGCCGCGACGCGACAACGCACGCAATAAATGATTGCAGCTTCTCGCTATGCATGCACAGAATTAGTGTCAATTACTCGAATATCTGATTCTGTTATTAGCCACAAATGTAACCACACTGCGGTGCCGCCGGTCGAGACGTTGGTCTCGAATGACCCGGTTGCGTCACTCTTGACATTTCACAGAGTGCCAATATATTTGTGATTTTGCCACCAATGGCAAAACTTATAATAGCTTGTTGGCATTTTTTTTTGTTATTTATATTGTAACCTGTGCTTTTGTTGATGACAATATAGTTAAATGTGGGTCGAACGTGAAAAACATTTTTGCAATTGTTTTCATACCATGTATTTATTATTGATTGGCATTAAATGTCAAAGGAAACACATTCACACTATTGAATAGCCATAGCCGAACTTATCATTTCTGAAATTTATGGTAAACAAGTAGGTTCAGTACGCAATATTTCTAAACATACAAAAACCAGAGTTGCAATTTTTAATCTCACTAGATGTAAACTTATATATTTCATGATCATTTTTACCATTTGTTTTTAAGACACTTACCGTTGAAGAATTTTCAGTGTCAGAATATTCACCGGTGACTTGCCAGTAGACTAATCATAATTAATATCATACCTAGTGCGAGAATCAAAAATTGCAACATTGATTAGTGTTAAGGCCTTAGAATATAAAACCTTTTTGACCTGGCTAATTGTGGTCAAATAATAATCATCGTATATGCATCAAAACTTCTAAAAGTCAGTATTTCAACCATAACCAGCTCAGCTCAAATATTAACCATCAGCATTTAAACCGTGTTATTAGGACGTCAACGGATTGGCGTCTTAAATGTAGTTCTCAGAAATGAGTTGCCTATGTAGCAACGCATGCGCTAGATCCAATAGCGACAATAGCTAACCCGTGCGGGCCGTTTCGCAAGTGGCCGTCGTCGGTGCCAGTGCGATTCGAGTCAAGGAGATCGAAACCTAACTGCTGGCTAACTAATTTGATAACTGACTCTTGTCTACCTATGATAACAGCCAATTTGAATTAATTCCATGCTACCTTCTGCCAGTTAGTCACCAGGAGCGTGCGCAAATCTTTGTTCTACATTATTCTTCAGTGCTTACGTTAGTTTCAGTTAGTGTCTAGCGTAAGCAGGGTTTCTTATACTTTTTTTGCAATGACGGACCACTTTCACAATTTAAATAATTCCGCGGACCCCTGTTAAAGATTATTTTTGAAAAAGAAAATAAGCCTTATATATATTAAAAAAGCACTTTTATTGGTAGTTTCACTTACTTACTGAAAAGATGCTGCTTGTGACGTGTGTGACGACGATGATGCGTCATCGCCACTGCGAGTTCGTGGCTTAGCTGACAAATGCTGTGTTTACTGCACAATTTAATGTGTTAAGAGTTTACTGAGTTACTGCGGACCCCTGATACTCAGGCTACGGACCCCTAAGGGGTCTCACAGTATGATTCTCTACAACTTCGTACAGCATTATGTGACATTCGTATCGCATTCGCATTCGTATATTTTGCGAATTTATGCGAATATTTTACGAATATCAACCTCTGAAAAATATTATAAGATGTCAATAATACTAGGTTAATGGTTAATAAATTCTGGTCTTATCTTATTTTTAGTATTATTCACTATAGTTTGACTTTGTTTTTCTTAAACAATTTTTGACTTTTATTAGAGTACTGTAGTGGTACTGTATGACATTGTGGAAATTGAATAGTTAACTAATACTAAAGCCTGTCTCTCGGAGACGTAGTGCCAAATCTCCGATATCATGCTGCTTGGAAAAGCGTGGTTGCATAGCAGCTGTTGGCAAAAACATCTGTAGGTCGTATAGTGGAGGGTACAAATGGAGGGTAATCATCAATTGATTTTCCGTATATACAAGTTACTTTGTGCAATTGATCTATTTCGGATTAGATCGGCAACATGCAAACGAGATGACAAGTGCGACTCGCGCGGCAAGTTAGCTGTCAAAATATAGCCGTATAAATGGCGCCAAATTTAAAAGTTAATAATCGCATTCGCTTTCGCGAACAACAGCTGCAGATATTCGCACCCTTAAATTAGTATTAGTATTCGCTACATCACTACCACTGTTAGTAATAAACTTTAGCGTGTGATACTTTAAATCTTTATTATTGAGGAAATAACCCTTTCTATTCGTAGAGATGCCTTAAAAGAAAATAACAGTGAAATGCATCTCTATAACAGTTGCAAGGTCACAGCTTTCTACTGATGCGATCATTAAAAACCTCGCCTCCATTATCTGGCATCACGCTTTCGCCCCATGAATATCGTGTTGACGCGACACGAATGGCGGAGCATCAGCTGTTCGAGTTATCTTGCTTGCAATTAATTGCAATATCGCCCATTCACGGCAACGGTTAGTTTCACAAGAAAGCATTCTGCTGCCCCCACTCTAGCGCACGGCACGGCGATGTGAGATATTGTGCGAATGACATTCTCGGTTTCGATTTTAATATATAAAACGTCCATAATATTGTGAATGTGACGGTGCTCTGTGGCCTTATTTTTGAGACCGTTTTCCCAAAGTGACATTGACACGAATTGGCTAACTTGAAGACTAGCTTTGCCGTATATTTCTGGGGACGAGAAAAAAGTATTGACTCATCCCCTTCACACTCCACAAATTTATAAGTAATAGATCATGTGAAACTAAATTTAACAACTTAGAATCGACATCGGCGTAATTATACAAAACCGTCCATCCTCCCCTCATTATCTTCTGTCGATCTGAAATAAGCTCTAACTTTCAGAGCATGTGATAAGAACGTTCATATTTTCTCGACTAATCACGAGTACACGAACAAATAGTGTATGTAATGCAAGCGGAACATGGCTGAAGTGAGTCAAGGTGAGACGTCTACGTCACGTTTTCGTTGCCACCCGGATTGTTGCCACAAAATGATGAGACTGCCGAAGGTAAGCTTCATACAAACGCGCTCGAGCAACGCACACGTAAACGTTGTCTCGAGCGCGATATATATGAAGCTTACCTTCTCTAGTCTTCTTATGTTGTGGTCGTTGGTGAGGCCGGCCGCCCGGCGCCACCACGCCGCGCGCCCGCCGGGGTGGACTAATAGCTCACTTGGTAACGGTATTCCTAGATGTCACGAGTGGTTAGCTTGAACTGTGTCGACGCCGATATGTTTAAGTACTTCTGCAGTATATTATATACCTACCACAATGTTAAAGCGGTTTGTGAACACTGATTGAGCGAGGCAGCAAACTAGTAGGTATATGGTTCGTGCAATAGTATGCTTTTGCAACACCGTGGGTATGACTCGCGTGTTACTGTGCCAATGCCTTAGTTATTTTGCCTCTATGCCCAGTAGTTGTTTCTGTAATAAACCGCTGCTTGGCGGTACAAATAGGGATGAGTGTGAGAGCTTTGTAAGATGGGGTGGGAAAAATCGTACCTAATATGCTTAGACTAAATCTTTAAAAGGAAAATTAGTTTTTACACACAAGTTTTAATAATCATGTTTGATATAAAACTTGTTACTATAGCGTATACCTATCGAACTGAACCCAGTTGTTCCTACCGATCGTTGTAACGATCAAATAATGTAATGTTAGTTAACATTTTTTTCAAAGAAATTATTAGTAGTTTTCCGGATAACTATGCATTATTCTTTAAGATGAATAATAAAAGAACATATTTTCGTAAAAACTACTCGTTATTTATCACCCCTTGAATTACTACTGATCGTTATAACGATCACCATTTACCAGCTTTTCCAGTATCGCTATATTTTTCCCATGTACTACATATTTGTACTTGTACTTTTTAATATTTGAACAAATCGTAACAATCTGAGATCAAAAATAGTTTCAGTAACATCTGGGTTAACAGAAGTTGGTATTAACAATGTCTAGTTTCCCCAGCAGTTTGTCAAATACGAAACAAATAATGGCGGCCGTTAAACAATTTTGAAATTAAAAAGAACTAGATTGGAGCTGTAACGACAAGTTTCGTTGTACAGACGCCTGCAAATCAGACTATCCAAAACTGTAAAATTCCTATAATAAATGTTCAACCATATAACTAAGTCATAAAGTTCAAAGTATTTTGAGGAAATATGACATTTTGTGGTAGCCTGATATGCAGGCGTGTGTGTGTACCTATCGCGGTATCGCACAGCACATAGCTCATTCATAACGGCCATAACCGACAGATTGCGTGCGCAAAAACAATGATCGACGTTTGTTACAAAAATGCCTATTACCGAAAAAAGCGCGTTAAGCACCCAATAATAAAACTATTTGCGGCCTTCCTAAATTATAGTACACGAGAGAGAAGGTGGTGCTGCTATGCAGCACAGTAATAGCTGTGAATAGTGCTGAGAGGTAAGAGGTCGCGCTTCCCTCGACGGCTCCACCGATCGGTGCCAAGGTGTCCGGCAGGTTACTAATTGCGTGTTAAAATTTACTTGACATCGCTCAACCTTCGTCGGTTGTCGGGCGGCCGGAGCTCTTTTGTTTTCACTTCATAAAATGGTTACAATACTTGACAAAGGGCATTTAGAGTTGCCGAGACGGTGGCAAATCAATGTTTCAGTCGGAAACGCTGACGATTGTATCGCAACCTCTGATAGAGTTCCCAGTTCAAAGCCTTGCTAACCCCCGGATAAGCGGTTGAAAATTTTGCTGTATTCGGACCGGCTGCGGCGGCGGCATGTTGCTGCCGTTTCTATTTGTAATTACTATAATCGGCTATGAAAACGTTTGATCACACTGAGGGTCTTGATTAATCTTCAAAGGGAGATTTTGTTGCAACGAAATTGCCAAATATTTACACAGTTCACCTACTAAAATTAATTAGATGTTTAGATAGCTAATGTTTTAAATAAATCCGTGTCATGACGTGAAACTCCTGTGTCGGTGAGCAGTGTGTACAAAAAAGATGTGTGTCACGCACGCCCATAGTCATATGATAATAAAGTGTTTCAAGGAGACTATTAAGTAATTTTACGACATATTGCCGGTATGAGCAGTACAATGTGTTTTATATAAACAACCACTTACAGCTGCAGACGGTTAAAGGTTACTTAAATTATCCAAATGACAATAACACTTGAGCTGTGTACTCACTAATTAGGGAGTTGTTAACAGATAGCATTACTTGCTATTCATTAACATTCAACTTAAATCTTTTTAACGTTGTCTCGAATCAAGAGTCTTGATAGTCTGATGAAGATGAAGTGCGGAATCTCTCGAGCGTATATTGTTGATGGTAACATTGACGAGTAGCCGTATATAAAGCGTACAATAGTTTTATAACACGCACAATTACTTTTAAGGGCTTATTATAATCTCGTGTCGGAAATGGTATGCTTTGGGAGCGTCTAATGGTACATTAATTAGCAAACAAACATTTTTTACTCTATAATTTTACAAGGTTTGCGTAACGAAAATTGAATTAAATTCTCGGTGTAGCGCATGTGATGGTAAGGTGCTGTTAATAAATATGTTAATATATAAATGACAAGGTTATGGTAAGGATTTTCCAAAATATGAGATTTCCAATAACTCTGGTCGTATGATTCAGTATTTTAATGTTGTATTGATACTAATATTATAAAGAGGAAAGCTTTGTATTTTTGTTTGTAACTAATAAACTCAAAAACTACTGGACCGATTTAAAAAAATCTTTCACCATTAGAATGCTACATTAGCGCTGAGTAACTTAGGCTATATAAAAAAAATGTCCACATGACGGGCCGTTAGTCAATAATAAGTATGAACTAAATAGCTTAAAAGTATACTGTCCCACTGCTAGGTAAATACCTCAATGAAAATCATAACTTTGTACAGGCTACGCACCGCAAAGGCCGAAACACCCTTTGCCTAATAAGAGAATTGAACCGGCTATCGAGCCGAGTGCATTGCCACACACCCACCGAGGCGTCTCATTTCAATGAATTGGTAAAATTACATTAAAAAAAAAAGGTTGGACCCTTTACTATAAAAATAAGGATATAGAGTCAACACTAACATTAAATACGTACAGCACAGCTAAAGCTCTAATATTTCGTCATCATCGCTCGATTTTTACTCATTTACCCTCCAATTTACTGCGAGCATCCACATTATTTTGCCAAAATCGTTCTTGTATTTTTAATGTAAATTGCCACACTGAATTTATCGGAAAATGTTTCAACCGTCTTTAATTAAAACGATTTAAAACGAGGCTTTTAATTAATTAAACTTTATGGAACGGACGCAAATAAATAAATAAATATATCTTATAATACAATAACATGCATGACTGGAACTGATGTAAATGGCGGAAGCGAAGTACGTCAGGATCGTAAAATTCGGAGGTGTGTGATCTCTGTGTTTACCCTACTGGGAAATAGGCGTGGGAATATATGTGTATTATGCATGATTAAATAGATTTTCTATTACCTTCGTTTTACTAAAAAAGAATAACAAATGTTTAAAAGCACTTGAAAAAGGCTACAACCGACTGGATCGCATGACCTTTAGCGATCTGAGCGACAACTCTTTTATCTGACTAAACTACCGAAAAATTTGTTTGCCTGTCGATTTTTGAAAGTGCTCATCTATTTTTCATAGTGCTATTCTATTAGCCAGCGCAGCGTTGTAAAATAACTCAATAAATTAACAGTTTAAAAGCGTCCACTCATAAAACGTGCATCAGCTCTCTATGTGTGCATGGAAATGTTTACAAAGTTAACTTGCAGTAACAGTGACCGTAAGAAGATTATCCTTTTTTAAAACTCGGTCGGGCGTCAGTAATTGGATTGTGTCAGGCAGGAGTAATTGAGCCGCTGTCGGCTCGTTGAAGTCCTGCCTTGGGACAACCACACACATAAATCTTTGCTTTCGTAATAATAATAGATTGGTTTGCGCACCGTTTTTAAAGGTGTCAGTACCGTTTTAAACAAAAATATTTTTTAATTTATGCGATGTTCGGTATTTTTTGCGGCAAACAAACTTCGAAGTTTTTTTGGGATATTTAAATATATAAAGGCTCTTTAATCGGCGTTTTTATAAATATAAATTATAAGTACCCCAATGTTGGGCAAGGCCTCTTTCTCTCAATTCCACTAACTTCTACTGATCTTTAGTCATTGTTTTTTCTTATTGCTGTAGTAGGCTTTGTTGGTATCTCAACGCAATTTTTAAGCCTGCCATACTTTGATTCGCGTCCCAGAAATCTTTGATCTTGACATTTCGAGATTTTCGAGTGACTTGGCTGACCCAGTCTCAATGTAACCAGTAAATTATTATTGGTAATGAAAGGTGTTCCTTTTTTTCTGTACTGAAATGAAAATGGTACAAAAGCTTAAATAATAAACGATCTTCGTTTTTGGTAACGTTGTGTCACTTTACATAAATGGATTCAACATTTATTGCAAATGAAACTGGCTTCGATGATTGTCTTACCTACGTGTTTACGAGAAATATTTTTATTTCGAGTTTTTATATTAAGCAGGAATAAACTTAAAACCTTTTTACTTTGGGTTAAAATAGCAGAAGTCATAGACCGTCTACTTCGCACATATCATTTTTCTTCCTAATTATTTAAATTTTTTTTTTAATGGCACATGGTGTCCAAACAAGTAAAACTTGCAAAGGGGACATTTCACGTAAGGTCATTAAACAAGATTACAACCATTCTTCATTCAGTACTCATTCATAAGACTAGCGTCTCTAAATAAACAGTACAGCAGTTTTTCTTATTCAAAAGCTATTTGTCAATAGCTTATTTTATTATATCCTAAATTGTGCAGTGTGAAACAGCCCTGTAAAGGGTGAGGCGCCACCGCCCGCCGCCCGTCCGAGCGGTAATCTCGTTTATACGGTTACCGGCAATTAGCCACCGGCACCGCTGCGCTGCCCGCGTGGCGCGGTGGCTTGCGTCTACCGCTCTGTCTGGTCACAAAATAAAAAGACTGCAGAAGGTAAGCTTACTCGAGCGCGGTATGTATTAAGCTTGCCTTCTGGGGTTCCTTATTTTTTGGTCTGGTTATCAATCCTTTTAAATCTTTGCTTTCCCTAAGGATATTACCTACATTAGGTTATCTTTCAAATCGAATTAAGGAAAAAAAATAATTGAGGATGATTCATGCATGATGTAAGAGATAATGATGATGATGAGAAAATGATTGTACTAGATAACAGATTGAGTTATAGCTTTATTGTAGCTATACCTTTTACTACTGCGTATTGAAAAAATATTTGTTATAATTTAGTCAATAAAACTAACTTCATTCAATTAATCAAACAGTATTAATTTGCATGTCGTTATTTCGCACTTAGTTGTTTTATTGACGTCGATTTTATGATGATTACTTAGTTGCTAATATACGTAGATTTTATCTCGGCGTATCTCTCTAATAAAACAAGGCTGTTAGTGGTGTTACAAAAGGAGCGGGGCTGCGGCGGTAAACAGAGAGCCATCCTCGTTTAGTGCCTCTACGCTGAGCCATGAAATAAGGACACCCAGAAGGTATGCTGAATACATACCGTGCTCGATTAACGCACACGGACCCTCTCACGGACACGGATCTTGGAACAATATGAGCGCAGCTGTTGCGTAATTCCGTGCCCGTGCGAGATTGGCTATGTGTGCGCTTTTTTTTTTTGAGAGAGATTGCTGATTGCCTCAGACGGCATTTTCAGCTTCACCGGGCTTGTTTGGGGGCGGCGAGGAACGTAAAGGGTCCCTCAAGCCGTGTGAAACGAATCACCTTCGGAGGTTTTCTAGAGGGAACGGCATCGCGCACTAGTGCGCGTCCCCGTGCCCTAGTAGGGCACGGGGACGCGCACTCTCTTCTCCGAAGGGTACCCTTGTTGTACGAGTACGTTGTCTTGGGCCTAGACTAGTGTGCATGTTTAGTGTATTCTGTAAATATGTAGTGGCATTTAGAGGATCGGGCGGAGTGTGTGCGCTGCTCGAGCGCGTTTGTATGAGGCTTACCTTCTGCAGTCTCGCTTGTTTTGTGACTGAGCGTTAATCTCGTTTTTCGCAATTAGTTCGCGGCTGTATTGCCCGCCCGGTTGGGGTAAATTCGCTTCATCTTTTTAACATTTATTTTATTCTAGTATATTTTATTTTTAAACTTAGTCTTTTTCATGTCGGCTGCGTCTCGGCTTTATCCCATAAAGTTTTTGTTTAGCCTGCAACTTGTAAGCTTTAACGGCTACTAAAAGTTTGCACCGTTTTTCCCCCATTGAGCTTTCTATCACAGAGTTCCTTCCAAAGAAACCGCCAATCATCTAAATCTATTTGAGCCAATCTTCTAAACCGTTTTCCGACTCACAATAGTATCAATCGGGTTTTACAAAAGTTTCCTCTCGGTATCCATTAAATTTGTAATACAGCTATTTTTACATGGCGCCATTTTCGCGTCTGTTCGGCGTCGATAAAACTTTTAATCCTTCTCTCTGACTTTTGAACAAAGTACTTAGGCGTTGTTGAGTTTATGAACTCGGCGACGGGAAGGTGACGAAAAATAATGTTTGGTTCGACGAACTGTTTATTATTCAAACACGGGTCACCTTTAGGTCACCTTGCTTCCGAAACTCAATCGACAACTGTTATCACATGTGCTCGGTATCTATTATTGACTTTCATTCATTATTCTTACAATATTGTGGATTTTTTAGTATTTATTCAATCTTACACGAACCGTCTATTAGTCAGACACCTTTTATAATCTTATGTTAGCAATCATCCTTGGACAAGTGGGTATCGGTAATTGTTTGTAGTCTCGCAGCCGGTGCATGCAAGGTCGGTTACCCGCGGAGTGAATCAGATGGCAGACGCTGACTCACTCCAAGCACTTCAACCACACCTTGGTTTGTTTCACCAGCTGACTGGGCGTGAGCTCTTTAATTAATCCTTCCACGTGTCTGTACATAATATTTTCAAGGCTCTGGAATACTCTTGAGTTCTACTTAATTGTAATTAAAGCTATATATTTAATCTTAAATACGAACACATTTTACAGGCAAAGGCAACAATGAAACTCCATTATCTGACTCTGATGGACGATGTTGTCTAAACAAACAATCGTCGAGGTAAATGATTACAACAAATACACGCGCTGCCGCGCCGCGCCGCTTCCATCCAGTGCGGTGCGAAACACGAAAATAGATTTGACCTAGCTGCTACGTAATCGCGTGGGATTCCGGATGTGTCACACTGGGCTTACCCGGCCGGAAAAAATTGTTACACAGTACTGTCGTTGCTGTAATAAAATGTTGAGGAAACTGTTTAAACATCGCCATCGGTCGAGCTGAAAATTGAATTCGTACCGACCGAGCTGACAGTTCATAGGAAACGGGTAATTAGAACTGTCGGGGAGACGAATTTAGCTTTTTATCTCACTTATTTGAAGTTAAATAAATGCTGCTTCTTTATAAATAATTTTATAATTTATAAAAAAATTCAATATATAAATAAATAATTTAAATAATAATAATAAATAATAATAAATAATTTAAATAAATAATAAATATATAATAAATAATTTCATGAAAAATCTGTTATGTTTTGTTATCATTGTTTGAATAGGTTGAACAATTATTATATTTAGTTTAATATGTTGTGATGGGAATGCCCCACTGAAGTGCGTTTTGAGTGTATAGAAAATAGATAGATATTCGTATTAATGTTTTAATTCAGAACTCTTCAAATCTTCTTCTTCTTCAACCTATAATCACCCACTGCTGAGTATAGGCCTCCTCATAAGTACGCCATCCTGTGCTACTGAAACTCTTCTAATGATTTATGCCAATTGTTGCAAATTGGTTTGTAATTATATTTAGCATTTAACTTGCTTTGTTGGCGTGTATCTTGATTAAATTCGAGGAGGCAGTGGGAAACAATAGATTTCCCATTCCCACTCGCCAGTGCCGGCAGTCAATGAGTCAGCTGATGTAGCAACGGCTTTTAGTGACTCATTGCTGATTTGAACGAGCTACGAAATTAGCGGAGGTGGTATGCGGGCTACTCGACAGACGACTGACACAAACTGCGTCGTTAAATAGTGTAGCATCGCTATGTTACGCATTGCGCGCAATATCAAATATGTGCATGTAAGCGTCTGATTAAGGATTTCGTAGTGAAAGTTGCAAACACACTTTTGCAGCGGCTTAAAATTGTTGGTGATATGTATTTTAAGAGTGGCTAGCTGGCTTGCGATCGGTAATTCTCGAATGGTTGATCCCGGATGAGAAGACAAAATTAGAGCTCTCGAGCCACCTCTCTCTCTGGTCAGACACGAAAATAAGTTGTTCTGGGTTCAGTTTGCTAATTCTTTTTTAATTGGTAGATTAATTGTTTCTTATTATGCTACAAACTGTTTATAAATCTATTACAATATCTGTGTTTTCTGAAACTTGGCATCTATTAATATTGTTACCTAGAAAGACATCAATATTATTCTTGGAGTTTTCTTTTTCAAATTTGAATTCTTGATCAATCTTTATCTTCATCATCTGTATACAGATGTCACATGCCATGACTCACTCAACAGACTTTCTTTGTTGGATTGGTTCACCAAAAATTAGGCGATTAGCCGAATCGCTGCAAATTGTATTTTGTAGACGTACTTAGTCCATGCTATATTGCAATCTCCTCAATTTCCCATGTTATGTGACGTCACTATAGACGACAGCGACCGCACATTTTGGTCGTCCTTGTCAAACTTTGTATCTTGTTTGCCTGTGCTGATTGCACTGTTGGTTAGTTAGTTCGTGATTAAGGGAAAATAATTTTAAAACTTAACAACAACCTTCACTTTATTATTAATGTCGTCGATTTAATATTCTGCTTAATAAAAAGTTTGCGTTAAAAGACGTAAACACTTATGTAAATGTAGAATTCGTCAAAGTTTGTATTGCCTTTGATAAAACCAAAAGATTATATTTTAGAGGAATTTTGTTGTAGTTAATAATTCTGTTGTTTTTCATGAAATCACTTATTATCATTGACGTCATACGAGTCATTTTATGTAGAATCTACTTTTAGGTTTTTGGATAAACACATAGATAGGACCAGGAACTCGGCTGTCTTTTTCTGTTTAGATTACATTGGTGTAAAACTAATTTGTATTGTGTTATCGATGTTAAGAGTTACAGTTGGTCTGTTACGATATAAAACTTTCTCTTTGTCACTACTTCAGTGACCGGCATTAATTACCGCGAACAATATTTCATATACGAAATGTCAGTGCGATTATTCGTATATTCAACAAAACTAGAACATGCAACTGGAACATTGGCCACAATTTCGAAAACATTTCCGCGAACTGTTCTGTAAGCTTTGACGTAAATCTGTATACGGCGTGACGGCGGCGGGCGGAGGCGTCGCGCGACGCGGGCGCCGATCGCCCACTCTCGTTTTCACTCCGCTGACGTCACTGATAAGATAACAACCTGCGATCGTACAGACCCGGTTAACTATTTACCTAGTTGGAACGGATGCAATTTATTTCTCGCATGTATATATTCGCGCGTAATGTTTTGGTGTGGTGCGTGTAGTTTACGATAAATCTGCGTTCGCACTTCCATACACATTCAAGCGTAAATTTTTATAATTATGGTTTTAAAAAATTATGTAGTTAGTAAGCGTAAATTTTATAATCAGAATTGTAAAAAAATTATGAAGTATATTTTTTTTATTATTTCAATAAAAAAAATATACTTCATATATTTACATCAAGTAAAAAGTCGATTGTCTTGTTACACAAATCGAATTATTCGCAAACAATAACTTCTTCCATCCGGGTACACATTGTAATGTGATGCTCTATGATTATAGCTGTTTGTATTTCTTTGAAGTAGGCGAGTCGATTCCTGAAACTATTCTCATGACTTGTTGTTTGTGCCACAATAATCTGTTACACGACACGTAAACAGAATGAAAATACTTTTAATTATCTGCTTTTTTTTTTCATTTACTCAATTATAAGAATCCACATTGTTCACTCACTACTTTATTTTCTTCACAATCGTTGATTAGTTATGTTCCGGTCGTTATTATGTAATTTTTATTACATACCAGCTTGATGACATAGTTTCATAATCAAAAACAGGTTATCCTTTGAACCAGGCCTTCTATCAGCTTTAATTGCTACATTTAATTATAGTGCTTTCATCTTTTTGCAACTTGCTACAAAACCTTTATTTATTTATTAACATGCAACTTCTAAATTGTTAAAAGATGTACTTAACAAGGTACCGAAATTGATTTGATATTAACCGAATTTAATTGAATACTGGTAAAAATATTCTCATGAAACGCCAGCGGGCGGCGCGGCGTAGCCAAAAGATAAAGTTCCCAAAGTTACAATCGTATAAAAGTGTCGCAGTACACTATTGCGCCGTAATCGGTTCAATAAACTTTCGAATCTCTATCTACTACAGTACAAACATCCGTCGGTCGGAGACCACCTCGACGTGATTGGCGGTCACCGGTCTGATAACCGATGGAGTTTGTTTACGTTAATGCCGCGTTAACTACCGACTGTATTTATTGGTTGACGATTATTGGGGGAATTGTGGGCATATGCGAATTTATTGCTTTCGGTATCTGATCTTATTGAATTGTTTTGTTTATGAAATACTTCTTTTGTTAATTTATTTGTCTTTTGTTTAAGTAGATCCTCTTGAATGAAAATAAATAAAGTCTGGAGGTTTTTTTTCAGAAACCTGTTACGAACATTGTGTTTATTTAAAACACAATCAACAATGTTTCATTCGCACTCTATTTTATCAAGTGTTCAAAGGTACAATTTGTGTGCAGCCAGACATCCGGTTGGTGTCATTAGAAACTGGTACTGCCTCAATTCAATTAGTACCTGACATTCACACGTAACGGAAAGGGCAAAGTTACACGCGACTGTTTTGGTTAAGTTTCTATGCTTTTTTCATTTAACTTTTTCTCCATTGTTCGGGGTAATTTCTAATTTGTTATTTCGTGTGGCGCCTGGTCAGAATTTAACTGCTTTAGCTGTGTTTGTAAATAAATGTCAATCATAAAGCATGAAAACGGAACGACGAATCTTATTTTTGGGGAACGCGTTTCTTTTCTCTTTTTATTGAGGTCTACACAATGGGAAACATTGCCAAACATCCGGTCCGTTATCAAGTCTAAACATTCGATACGATTTATGCATACACCCAAGAACCCATGAATGAATACAATGAATGGGTTTGGGATGATGCATTTTTTATTATGCTACCTACATTGAGTTTCATAGTTTCTAGTAGAGAACATAAACGTTTGTCACGAGGATAAATATGGACAAGTTGTCCTCATATGATTTTGCTTCAACTTGTCACATATTTTTGACGCTCGAATTACAAGCCGCTTATGAATTAGCATATAATTTTGCTGCAATAGTGTAGACAGTTTTTGCATACTTTTTTGGTGGTTGTCGATTCGTCTATAATATTTTGTTATGCTTGCTTGCTATGCTTATGCTTGCTTACTCAAAGGCAATGTGATGCAAACGCAATGCGGAAAACAATACTTATTTTACAAAAAAAAAAGGAGTAGTTGTCATTTTGTCGACTAGGGTTAAAAAAGATTAATTTCTAGCATCTATGCATAGTAAAACTGTTGATGCCACATGCACTGAGCAGATGTATGGCATTCGGCGGTCGTCAAGGCAAGATAAACCGATTAGGGTTTTCGGAAGCGACTTCTGAGATGTACATGGAACTGTTGCCATGCGCACCGGCCGGGCGGATGAATGGCAGTCGCGCCGCGCGTGAGTGGGTTGCGCAACGCGGCGCGCGCGCCGATGACGCAACGTCGCGCCCGCGCGGACCGTTGCTTGTTAGTATGCAAAATAAGTGAAATATTAGTCGTGTCCGACTTGCCGTGGTATGCGCTAGCTTACCGTAGTCTTTCAAACATGGTGTGTGCTTTTTGATTTCCTTGTCGTTTTGTTGACGACAAAATCTGGGATTATTTTCTTTTTTGTACCAAAAAAGGTACGACTTTCTTTGTTATGTTAAGGCGACATAAAATTTATTTAAATGTCAAATCTGTAAAAAGGCAAGCCTAATTTAATATTGATATCGTAAAATCTAAAAAAAAAACACAATATTAATTTAACATTTATAACATAGATATTCGGCACAATACACATAATGTATTGTGTATTCGGTGAGCCGACGAGCAGATATCATTGCGCGTTTTCGTAGCTTGTTAAAAAAAACGAAGTTATAGTTATTATATTATAGTTATAGAAGAATTACGATACATATGTATATAATTTTTTCACTGTTTTGTAACTCAACTTAAATATCGTTGAAAACTTAAAAATTAGATTGTATTTTGATTTTTATTAGTTCAAATTTGTATGGTTCTAGAATAAAAAAACATCGTTGTTATTGTAGTAAGTATCCTGTCATCTCACTTCATGAAATGAAAACATGCTGTCATTTTTATTTACGTTGATTGACATAATGACTATTATTACACTAGAATGGACATCCGTTTGTACATTTTCTAAACTAACACTGCACGTAATACACAAATGCATCTGTGTTATTACAGTTGAAATAACGACTTCCTTCGTGACAAATAAAAACTTGAAAGTTCTTGAGCACCGAAAATTCCGTACTACTTTTATTGTTTCTGTCTTGTTTTTTTCTGTTGCCCCCAAACTCGCAAATTTTTCGACCGACGTCCCCAATATTGTATCTAATTGTTTTAGTTTTACCTTATAAAAAAATATTCGTACGCTCGAAGTTTATACCTAATATTAACTTATTGTCTTTACAATATCTTTTGCTGACAATATTGCCAGCCAGAATGAATTAAATTAAAGTTGACCATTTTATTAAAATAAATAATGAAATTTATTTTAGCATAAACAAATCAATAGTGTACAGTTTTGTACCACAATCATTATCGTTTCACACGTTACACATTTTAATAAGTTCGCACTCAAAAGTTCCAATAATGTGTGAGACATCTCATTATTGAAGTCTAGAATTTTCACGGCTTTTAGTGAAGCCAGCGCGTAAGCTGATTTACCACGCTTCGTCAAATAATTTACGTCTGACAGCCCATGTGATGCTTTAAAAGGAGTTTCTCCCGTGACGCGTGCTTCTTGGAAAATACTAAAGTTTGTCTATAAAACTTTTCCCTTATGTTCTGTATGAGTGCTTGTGGCCTCCATCGTAATCAGGTCTTCTTGCTACAAATTATGGGCTTTGGCTACATCATCACGCTTGCCAAATGCGGGTTATCGGTCTGATCACAAACGAATGCTATGCTTCAGAATAAGAAACACTTTCCCGACTTGCGAACCCAGTACCTCCAGAGAGGTTCTGTATAAAATATTTTTGTTTTACTAAGTGTGCATTGACCTTAACCAAGAGTTGATTTGGGATTAAGACGGCTACTGCACACGCTTTATTCATGTCTTTTTTTCAAAGGTATCTCCTAATTTTTCTTACTGATTGATTAAGACAGTAAGCTTCAATATAAAAGTATCTATATACACTAGCTGACCCGGCAAACGTTGTTCTGCCTTATAATTTTTCTGGATAGGGACACCTAGGACACCCTAATCACCCAGCGATATGAAATATACTTTACGACCTATTCTCATACCTACCAAATGTTTAAAAAAATATCACAAAAATCGATTGAGCCGTTTCGAAGTAGTGTGTCCACAAAAAACACCGTGACAAGATATTTTTATATATAAGGTTACACGAGATTTTTATTGTCTCAGGAATTTTGTTTATTTTCCTTTTAAACTATTAAAAAAGGGAAGAAGGTTTTTTTAGGGATATCGTTATTTTTAAAATAAGAACTATAAAATGAATATTTTTCAATAAAAATAAAGAATGACGTGTTTAAGCATTTTTTTGAAAAACATTCCGTAGAAAGATGTAATAGGCACGGAAAACTGTCATTTTTAAAGAAATTATGAAGTGTTTTGGTATATAGATTTAGATTTAGATGGGTTTTGACTTTCATTACAAACAATCGCTATTCCTCGTTTGCAATGCTCCGACCTCCGAGTAATAAGCTCGTCAATTGTATTCGTGAATAATGCACTATTCAACGTGTAACAGATTAAACTCACACCCCTTTAAGTGGTGACTCAGTCCATGAAACTGAACAACTTTTGTACTACGGCTTTTCAAAATTCGCAAAAAAAATATCGTCTCTTCAAACGAATTGACTCGGTCAGTTTTGATTAATCTAAGGAAAGATAAAACTTTTTTTCGCGATTTTCTATAAGACGTAGAACAAAAGTTTTTCAGTTTCATGGACTGAGTCACCATTTAAGAGGGTGTGCGTTTAATCTGTTACACGTTGTATGGAAGACGTACATAATCATAATAAAATAAGTTTGAAAACAAATGTTGTTTAAACCGATTGCTTGATATTCATTTCGTTTTATTACACTTTGTGTAATTGAATGTGGATATAATACGCGTACGAGGAAAGTATTATGCTCGCCAATTTGGCGCGGCATAACACAAAAATATTGCAAAGGGGGCCCGATGCATTCCGGGAACAGCATTGACGTGGACTGTATAGGATGGCCGATCCGCCTATCTTCCGTTGCCAAGCTGCTTTTGAACTTATTCCTTACCTCTTGAAGCGGTTTTCGCTCGTTGTGTCAAGACCGCGCAGTGGGGCGTTGGCCTGTTGAGAATGTTTGCCACTGACCTAAGTGGTCAATAATGATCTGGTTATATATACTCTGTATTTTCCTTGATGCTCTTCGATAAAGCGAAAAAGGGTATTATTTTGCAACTCTAGCAAGTCATAAAAGTGTTATTACATTACTTTTTGATATATGCAAACGACGCAGTAGCTAACTCTCGTTGCGGAGTAATTAAAACGACATCACAAGCTAACTTCATTACGAGACTAAATCAGTGCACTGCAACACAATTCCCTGACTAAGAAGCGCGTTGGCGCATAAACTGATATTTTTGCTTCAACGATATTTTGTATTCACTCTTATGCCTCCTTATTATAATGACACTATTAATTAGCAATGTCTCGACAGCGAAAGATAACTTACAGCGAAGACTTTTTCTATGGAAACATTGTTCTGCGACTTCGTCCGTGTGACGATAAGTGGTGGTTACTACCAGAGACTACCATACTTCACAATCGGATAAATTATTATTAAATAATTATTATAATATAAGAACGCATATAGAACAAAAAAATAAAGATACAATTTAATAGATAGTTTTTCTTTTTTCCTTATTATTTAGCTGTTTTATATGCCGGTTCAAGAAATAGGCTTTCAGTTGCTAATTTGTAGGTTAACAGAGCTTTGTTAGATGCGGGATTGGGATCCAGTTTATTGACCATGAAGTTAGCAACTAAACTGTCACTCTGTGAACTAGAAATAGAAAAAACATTTTTTTGGAAGAATAAGTTCTTCAAACATTTAAATTGTGCTTGGTTCTTATCACATTCCACCAACAGGTGTAAGAGAAGATAGATAGCTAATTTATAATTTGTTGTCAATTGTAAAAGTCAAACAATCGTCAAAAAAACGCGTGGCATCGACACAATTTAATTTATGCGAAGCACGTGGGGTATTCTCTCGCCATTCGCTGCCGAAGTGCCGAGACAGTGCGGCCCAGATTGTCCGCGGGTGGCCGCTCGATTGCACCGGGATTGTTCCTTTTCGCCATACTAGTTTTTACCTGTTCGGACGGAACAACGCACCACCGCGTTGAGACGATATTGGTTTGGTTACTAATCGTGATATTTTTGCTTAATTTTTTTTATTTAAATAATATTTATGGTTATTTTTTGTTTACCTTTCAAAGTGAGATATGATTTAAGTTTATTTTTTAAATCATAACAATACTTTTATTTTTCTGTTGATGGAGTTAGTTTAATCCGTAACTCATTGCCCTGATATGTTTTCGTATTAAATTTATTGTTTTTTATTATATCACAATTTGTACGAGTATCCTTTTTTCTTAGCATTAAACGTTCCGCTGCTGGGCTCAGGTATTTCAACACAGACAGTTGCTATTATCCATAAAGCAACCGCTCGCAGAATATTTTTCAAGGGCAAACAATTTATTGTATCAGATACCTATCGGATCTAAACATGAAATTATTACAGAGAAATGAGATCATACGTCTCGCGTGGGTGTTGCCATTGGTGACCGTTCATAAACGCTACAAACAGTTTTAGACGGAGTTAATGTGCGAAAATAGAATTGATATAAAGGTCAAAATGAAATGTGAGACAATAGATCCTATCAATAAGTAAACAACAACATTGTTTCCTGCAGCTACAGTTGTCATCATCGTAAAACTACAAAAATGCCCGGACTGGCTTATTCGTGCCTACAACCCACATGGACCATAGCATATTGCGAGATTGGGGACATAAGCCGCCACGCGGTCCCAACGCGGATTTGTGGGTGTTAACGACTGCTATCTTACGACAACAACACGGACCTAACAACCATGGAAAGGCTCGAAATAATTAAATTACGTTAAGGGTGCGCCGGCCGTCCGTAAGTGACAAGTGTCATATATTTTATTTGAAATGTCTTTGTCCATATTTATTTGATGCCGCGCGGCCATACTAATTTTGTATGGGGAATTTAACGTGTTAATTTTAAAAAACCGCTCGATATATCGAAAATGTGAGACGGACGATTTGTAGTTTAGACCATTGGTGATTGTTTAGACAAAATCAGTGGTACAATCATTTAGAAAAACTATAAGATACCAACTAAACGCCGCCACTCGTTTACATGATTTTTGCACAACTTTAAATGATATTGTATAAAAAATATAGTGTGTTATGAATTTATGGATCGTACTAATTGTAAACACGTTCTCTTTGATACTAAATATATATTTTGTTTATTGTACACCAGTTTTCACGGTGTTGTCATCTCTAGTCCCGGGTTCGGTCCTCGGTAGGGTCAATTTAGAAATTATTGTTTTTCTAAATTGTCTCGGGTCTGGGTGTTTTCAATGTATAATAAGTATGTATTTAAGTATATTAAGTATGTTTATCCGTTGTCTAGTAACCATTTAACGAGTTTCATAACGAAGCATCTCTTGGGCTAGGAAAGTTTATTTATAATATCAACTTAACCGTGACTGCATTTTTGGCATTTTTTGGTCGGCGCACCCTTAAGCGTTAGTGGCCGAACGTATAGATGCTCTGGTGGAATGCAAGAAATTGTGGTTCCATCACCATATTTTGGAGAGAGTTTACTGATGGCCTGAGGCGGCTTTTTTAACGTCGCCGGACTTCTTTTGCGAGAAACTTAAAGATTTCCTCAACCCGTGTTATTGAAACACCGTCAGAGAATAGCACAGCTTAAGTGAGTCCCAGTTCTTTACTAAATTCTTCAAGGGTTTCCGATCGGATCAGGAGCGGAACAATCGGGGGACGCCTCTAAAGGCTAGGTCCTCGGCTCGGGTTGACCGGAACGTGGGGGCGCTATCACCATAGCTACGTTAGACTTGAACCTCTTCTTAATGCCAGCATATTAGCTTTCTGGATGGGTAAAGACGACTTCTATTAATATACAGATTTAGTTATACAATTCATATATGATATGTTAAGGAGCTTATTAGATAATATGATATATTATATAAGTTTGTTTTTAAACTATCCGTGGACCCGGAATTTAAAATGTTACATAATTTAGATTCACTGCATGATTCGTAATGGCAAAAACCATTGGTCGGTTGAACAAACTTAGGAAAACTTTCCCTTTAACACACTTTGTTCTTTGAGCGATTCAGTTTACAATCGAATAGATTCATTCACCCGGCTCCTGTTACGTTTTGTCGTTAATTAACAAGTCGTTCAACTTCGGATTAACAACTAGAGTGTAATCGCACAGGCCCTGCCAGAATACCGGCGCCGTTGCGAAGTGACTTTCTCACACCGTAGCGACATATGATATGCTGAGGCAGGGTCCTGATTGGCTCCTCGCACTGTTGTATTCTTTTTATTTGTTATTTGTTAGTTATGTTTTGCCTTGCATTTCATGTCTTTGTATCTGGTATCAAATTATGTGAGAGTCAATAAATGTTTTTTTTTTCTTTCTTTCTTTTAATAAAAAAAAACATCCGCCATATGTAACATTTTTTACTTAGCTCTTATATATTTCGTTTTTGTAGTAGGTACGCATTCGGCACTTGTTTTAAAAATGCTTAGTTTTTTACCCGAAAAAATTTTGAAATAAACCGAATAAACATGCATAATGGTAAGCGATATTAAAAGGAAAAAAAAAACGGTTAAAATGCAATGGATTTTCTTAAAGGTAATGTCCACTGAATTAACATTTTGTATGATTGGTGCTGATTTTGTTAAACGACAATATTCTATATCTTTCGATTCAGGTCATTTAATGCTGTCTACCTTATGACCAAGCCCTAATCTCATTTTGATTCGTCAGTGTTCCGTTTCGTTGACCAGCCCGCTTTGGGTGGCCCCCGCAGGATTAGTTCCCTATTCGGCAATATGTGTCATCCTATCATGTGTTTGGCTTATTGTACCACTTGCGATGCTATCATTGACTTTGAAAGTCCTCCACAAGTCTTCACTCTTTTTCAATATACCTATAGCTTATCGGGTCGCCCACCACGCTTACGATTGGAACATATACGAGTGTGTTCCTTTATTAGTTACATACAAGAAAAGTCTGTGAAAGGAGATGTTAGCTTGAAAATCTGTTTATTTGTTAACGTCTTCGAGTGATATACGTTATATACTTGGTGTGTGTAAGTAACATGTATAAGTATCATGTATATTTTACATATTGGTCCCAATACCGACAATGTTGTTCTATCAGTCGTCCCCTCAATACTGAGGATCGTGACCAGAGGCAGACAGTGAGACAAGCGCTCTCAATCTGGCCCTCTCACCCGCGATGTGGATGGGCTCGTGTGGTGACAATATTGACAATATTGTTACAAAAAAAAAATGCTGCTACACTTTGGGAAAACAAACTAGACTACCGCGTAGGGACGTACGTTATGATGTCAGTTTAAATGCGGTCTTAAAAGTAATGGGTATGTTGGCCCATAGGTATTAATTTTCGATTGATATTTCTTACATCACAGAATCTTCCATTGCAAGGACACGAGCTAGCATAAATTATTGTCAAATGCTGGTTGCATTTGACAATTTAGTTCAGTTCAGTTTAACAAAAGCAATAACCAATGTTGTAAAAAGTTTGTTAACAGACATCTTAACGTCATTGGTACATGGATGTTTTTTTTAACACGTCAGCCCCCTTTTGACCACGGGCGAATTAGAAACGTAAGCATAAGATAATTTTGTGAAATTGAACGAGTAGATTCCTAGTAAAAAGTGTTTCATTTCAAAGCATGCCTATGTTGAGTATTTAACTGATAATAACGTTGCGGTTACTTTTCTTGGAACAGGAGTTTTTCATTTGATGTGTTTGTTGACTAGCTGATATCGGCATTGATTGCTGTTTGCTCAATTATCCGCACAGGTGAATAATGTTCAACCCCGATGATGCCAATGTGTCACTTTAATGTTAGTTGAAAGTTAAAAAACCCGAAGATATCATCATCACTCATCATAACCCTATATACGTCCACTCCTGGACATAGGCCTCTCCAAGTGCACGCCACTGAGCACGATCCCCGGCTAAAAATATATGTTTAGGCAGAAATATTAAAATACTTATCATAATTGGCAAAATACTTTTTAGATTTTATAAATGTTAGAGTCAGTTACTATTAATTCTATAATTTATTTTTATACATAAAACTAAACAGAATCTAACATTGTTTATTTTATAAGCCTTGTTTATTTTATTAGTCTGGTTGACACTTAGACAAACAGCTCTTAGGTAATTTTTAGTAGGCACTAAAAATTACTAATGTTAATCCTCATACCTGATTAACACTTTATTTTTTCTAAATCTATTGTCACATCACATAGGTAGGTACCTAACCTATTAGTTTGGTAGGTGTTTTTGTCTTCTTCACACTTGTTAGGTGTACGAATCAGTTGTCGATACCAAGTTATTTAAAAGCTGGCTAGCCTCGGTGATGTTATTTGTAAACATCGACTTATAGTTTGTTCAACGCGAGGTCTAGACTGGTCAATAGCTAAAACATGCAAATGTGTTAACGTGGTATAATAATGTATAAACTAAGTGGTCTAACATCGTACCAGACCTTTAAAACGCTAAATTCAGTGCACCAGGTGTCTGTCGTATCCATACTAATTTTACTATCGAAGGACTAACGACTACTTTTTTGACGAGCTCCGTCTCCGAGTGGCTTGCACGCCGGACATTGGGCGGCGCTAATTCTAACTCTGTCCCGGGTTCGATTCCCGGTCGGGTCAATGTCGAAAACGATCTTTTCAATTTTGTGTCGGGTCTGGGTGGTTGTGGTACCGTCGTTGTTTCTGATTTCCATGAAACGAGTGGCCTTGGGATTAAAAAATGTATGTGATGTTGTCTCATATATACTTTTAGCTTATTTTAAGAGTAGAAGATTTGACTTGGGAATATAACTGAAAACTGAACTGAAGTTATTGAATTTATTGATTTTATGGATTTACCAATGCCGATGCCCTATCATTATTCTTATCTGAAGCGCGTCACGTGGTATATCCCACTCTCGTTTGTTTATTCCATGAATTATTTAGGCACCCTACTTTGATGCCGCCAGGGCCTAGCCAAGAATACAGGATCAAGTCTTTATTTGCACGTGATGAAAGCCAAAAGCGTGACCTTTCGCGGTTGCCTTAATGGACCGCCTGTGACCTTTCACTGCGCACCGCACCGCTGCATTAATAACATAAAATAAAAACGTATCCGAATGCCCGCAGCTTCCACGTTTAATATATTGTGAAATTGGATAAACACAGGCATTTATGAGGAGAACAAGTTGATTTTTCATCATCACTCCCTCGTATATAGCGCAATAAAATGTTATGTATGTTGTTATTGCGTGCTCACCATTTGTTGTGTTATTAATCGTGTTAATATAAAAGAGAAAATCGCAACTTTTGCTTAATAGAGTTAATTTTTATTAGAACACCACTAGAAATTTTAAAAACGATCCGTGTAATTATGTGAGAACAATCGTTATATGTATGTATTATCACATACAATTACAATATAAAAACCGTTTATAAACACACACCACCTCACATACCTACACTTGTCGTAATGGTTCTCGTTTACATATTTATATAAAAAAAACGTCTTTTTTACTATTATTATTTTATACTTTTACTTTTTTCTTATTTTCTCCATTGTCTGCTTAAGCTGCTTTGTAATGTACCTACTCCATTTGGAGAGCAACTGCCTCCTGACACCTGTATGTCTGAAACTAGGCTAAAAGCCTGTTTTGGAGACAGGACAAATTTTACCTGTAATCATACTTTTGTGGATAATAAAGATTATTTATTATGAAATAAAAGCAGGACACACATATCGACGATAATTCTTATAATAAAACCGAATCGATAAATAACTTATAAGATATGTTCATTAAAAGGTTATTTAAAATGGGGCAGCATATATCCGGAAATACTGTACGGACCACGACCGCGGTAGGCGTGCTGTTAATATTTTATGTCGGCTCTATTACTTCGCCCGCCGTGAAAGGAATAATGAAGTATGAATTTAATACATTAACTTCGGTTCTGTTTTTATTTACGAACGTTTGCTACAATATTCTCCTGTTTATAAACTGATCTGAGAATAGTGTGTGATGTTACTAATTATTTTACGAATGATTTATAATAGCCCTTAATAGGAAATGTTGTTTTGTTTCAGGTATGTACCAGACATATCAGTGTCTACCATCGGTAAAATGTTAAGGATATCCTTGATAGCTTCGATATTCCGATATCGTTCCGTAAGTTTATCTTTTCTTTCAGTTGTATTGTATCACAACAAAATATACATAAATAAAATATAAGGTTACTAATACTTTACCCAAACTCTATGGTCTCTCGTTCAGAAGCGCCACCGGTTAACAACCGTCGACATGACGACAAAAGTTGTATACCTTATCTTCTAATTTATTTATTGCACCTATTCCAAGTACACTTATGATGCGACATTTTTATCTCGTTATCACTACCAATAGTCCATTTCTCGATATCGATACCGTACGGCGAAAGATACGTGACTCACTGACAATTGCGCTTATCGACAAACGCCACACCCTGTCTCATTTTGATTTGATATTTTAGACTTTGTAGTTGTGATGCCGAGAAAAACTCGATACGTCAGCGGGAATATTTTTTAACTGACTACTGAATTGATTACATACAATACAACTCGTCTATGATACGTACTACAAGGTCTAGAAATTTTCGCGATTAATATGGGCACTGATTAATCTGAGAGAGGCAGTCGGGCTCTTTCGCATTGTGAACCTGGATTATGATAATACTAGTATTTTGCTTCTATTATAATTAGATTTACCATCTAGTAAAACCAGTGCGCTAATTCTTCTAACACTATTTGAATGACAAAAAAATATATATGTGGATTTGAGCAACCGTTATCTCTAAAAATATTTTTGCCAGTATCGGAACTATCCGCAACTGACACACATACGACCAATTTATGTGATTTTGTTATCGATTATAATCAATATTAGCAAAAGATTATCGTTGCGTAGGTATTTTTAAATAAGTAATACTTAAAAATAGAAATAAAAACATTATACAGAATAACTTATTATGACTGACAAAAAAAACCTATTATTCAATTGTAAGTTAGTTTTATTTTACATTGTTATCAAAAGTCCGAAACGGCGCAGTAGGGTGGGTAAGAGGATATTTTAACAGACAGATCAATGTGCCCCAAATAGGATTAACTAAATTTGGTGTTGATCGATAGGGGCAGTCACACTTCCCCTATTTTATATTATTAATAGAATATGGGGGAAGTGTAGCAAGAATAATAACAATCGGTTTCCGTATATTACATAAAAATACTATAATAAATATTTCACAATACTTTGATGTATTAAATCAAAAGGCAAATGGAGACAACAACAGTTTTAAATTAGGATTCATTTTAGTTCGAATATAAGTGGGTGAGTTCTGTCTGGTTTCCCTTTTACTTATGCCACAGCTAAGTACCACTGCTTAAGTTTCTTAGCATAAAGGCTTAACCTATCACAATTAACGTATCCATTAAACCATTATGTAAATAGATTTGTGGTGAAAATATTTCAACATTCCTCTTTCCCCGAGTTTCGTATTCGCTATACGTCAAATCGCCCCGGGGAAATTACGTGCCACCGAGCAATTCCTACGCTATTAGAAAATGTAATTAATTTCGTTTACAAAACAATGGCCTTTTCAAGTTAGGGCTATGTGTTATGCATCTAATGTTTACACAATACTCGGGATCACGGTAATCATTCCCGGTTTGGCTTATCAAATTGTTAATTAAAAAGGTATAATGTTGAAATCATCAACACAATTACACTATTGTCGACTTTATTTTTTTAAGAATTCAATTAGCTTTATCAATTCGCTTTAGGGTATTACTTGGAATCCTTGAATTGAAACCGACACCGTTAAATTGTCGATGGCATTGAGTGCTTGGGGAGTGTGGCCGGCTACTAAGGTCGACGTAATTACCCGGCGAAGAAAACGGAAAAAAAGACTAAAAAAATCTACACCCCACGGCCCCGAGAGACACCTGTCTTCGCCGAAGAACAGGTTTCATCTGCACAAAAGGGAAAAGCAATGTTTACACTTACCGTTGTGACTCTTAATGCTATAAGAACAAAGCTTCTGAACCGTCCGAAAAGTGTATTAACATTATGCCCTTGATTGTACTCGCTGGTGCGGCCGTGTGAATGGATCTCTCCGATGACTCCTCACGTAAACTGGTTTTGTGTGAAGTATTAACATCTTAGACAATAAGCTAATTGACTCTCCTCAACTAAGTTTTGTTTTGTTCCGTTGCCGTTGTAAATGGTCAAATGTCAAATGTCACGCGGTATTTCCAAATAAAGCCTTTTGGTAAAGATTTTACTTTTTCAATGTATTTGATTTCATTCTTTAGCGAAAGATGTATGGTAATGACAATGAAAGTATATGAATATAAGAAAACTGTGTGATAGATAGATATAGAAAATCTGCAGAAAATTTTGGTAAGAAAAACGGCCAATATGAGCCGATAAGCAAGTCATTAAAAATTTATCTGACGTATCTACAAAAGGACAAAAAGAGAAAGCAAACAAAATAGAACAGGGAAAGAGTTAAATCATAATTCTTTTTATATATTTTTCTGTACTACCGCTATTTTTCACATCATATAAAATGAAAAAGTGCAATAGTCTAGTGCAGCCGCTTTATAATAACTGGTGGTCGTCCAGAGGACGATATTCGACCGTAATTTTTTATTAAAAGATATTAAGACTGCACGGATTGTATCATAAGTTCATAACATAAGCAATGACAAATTAAAAAAGAAAGAATGTGAGTTTGGTTTGGCATTAACAGACATTGACAGATTTCCGCCGCTCCTGTGTGTCAAATACTGTCAAATAGTGTGTGTAACAATTGTTTTATTATATAAAACATATAATTTTAAAAAATTTAAAATTTTAAAAATTTTTCCTTCGTCCGCGCAATTTTTGTAAAAAGGGGTACAAAGTTTTTGCTTCACGTATAGATAAAGTTATAAAACAGTAACCACCAAAGCGCTTTACAATAAACAAAACGCGGTCTGCAACAAACAGTTTCGCATGTGCACTTCCTCGTTAAGTATTCCGCCGTATCGTGACCACATTGTTACCCCGGCGACGCAACCTGGTAATGACCGAAAGAAATTATCAATCGGCATGTGACCAGCCTTCAGATATCTTAGTTGGACAACATTGACCCTAATTACTCTGCCCGGTATCACAAAATGTGGAAGGAGACTGCAGGTGAGATTCAAACAAACCGCTCGAGCAACGTACACATATTTTTGAACCAGTGATTAATTATCACGCTATGATAACCAATAAAAAGTCCTCCCTTTTCTCTTATTCAAAGTTACTGGTAACTTATTTTTGACACTGTGAAAATTCTCGAACGGTGTGTCGATCGAATTGTAAATAATACAAAAAAAATATAAATTTCATAGCGTATTTCATGTCACTTTTAATTGCGAGATCACCAGTGAGATTCAAAAATTGCTCGCCCTGTTCCGAAATCCGTGTCCGTGCAAGGGGTCTATGTATGCGTTGCTCGAGCGCGGTATTTATTAGGCTCACCTTCTGGGGTCTCCTTATTTTGTGCCGGTATTTTGAGACGCGTCGCGTCGTGGGAACAAGACGACGATCCACTTGTTACTTACTGCTTAATACTAATTGTTCGGTACAAATACAATACAAATAGACATGACCCAATGTCAAACTGTGAAGAGGGGCATAATAACTGTCCCAGGTTTTGACGTATTATGTATGCAATTTTTTTGTAAAACTGCTGCAGTACATTCAAATTTATGAAGAATTACATTCTTTAAAAAAAAAAAGAATTTTTTTATAAGTTTGGTATTTGTACAATATGTTAGCTTTTTACATGTCGTGTCCGTATTTAGTAACATCATTATTATATAGGAAGGATATATCCTTAGCGTAATAAATCAGAATTATTTCTAAATTGTACGTCTTATTACAGCTATTATTTAGTTTATTGCACAACACTAATGTATATCCCTAATACTTATGAGCCGTTTTAAACAACACACACAGTGATTACTTCGAATATAACCTGTGTCGGCCGCATTAAACGTTTCTTTTACCTTGAGCACGGCAGTTACCTCTGAACACACTATTCAAATACCACATGCAGTAAAACAAACAATAGTAGTTGAAATAAACCGCGGAGCTGTAAAATGCACGTGTAACGTACTAAAACGGCCTATTATCGGGATTCCCCCGCCATGCAGCGCGCCGCCGGCCTCGTAGCGTGACCGCCGCCCTACCACACGAAACTTATGATTCCAACCGTTAATTTGAAATATATATCACCGTACAATCGTGCTTAATTGCCAGAAATTATGTCTTGACGTAATTAATATTTCGGAAGAGAAACGGCCAATTTGTATATGAAATACGGTACTTCTCGACTCGGATACTGTTTGACAATGTCGATGTTCTATCTTTTGATGCTCATTAGGAGCGTTTTTTTCTTCTTTTGTGTTATGAATGTGGATCTTTAATTGTATTGAGCTGAGCAACGATTTCGGTTTCGAAATATTGTTAAATGAAGCTACTGACGATCAGATTTAGTAAATTGTGTAAAGTTCTAACTGCTCTGCGTCGTCAATAATCTTATCGTCTCCAGAAATAGAACATATTATATAGTATGTTGGTGTTAGCGGTTTTCTGCAAATATGGCATAAGCAAAATTTCTAATTCTTAATTATACAACAGTGTAATTAAATTGTTTTTCTTCCTGACATTATAAACCAGGACAACTATTCTTATGGCAAAGTTAATAATACTGGCCCTGATTTCAACGGCTTTAAGTGTCAGTGTGTTTAATTGTTTCAACTTTCAACCCTTTCGGCTGTCCACGCTTTACTTTCCACTATAAAAGATCAAGGTGCACGCGATAATGCCCAACATGATAACTCAATGCGACTGCCGCAAGTTCGTAAACTTTGTCAACAGCTCAATTTGCTGTTTACATTTCAAATCGCAAGGCAATCAAATATTAATTATAATAATAATTCAATCAAAGTGCATTGTCGGCGCTGCAATGCGATTGAACAGTTCAACGATAATTGGGCTGGGAATCGTTGTTGTGTTAAACTTTCTACGCAAACTGATGACGTGACAAACTGATATGATTTGTCACAATTGTAAAAGTTAATACTGAATATTGGTAATTTTTTTTTGGACGAGTCACGAGTCACGTCCCATTGTTTATTGGTCCAAGACTTAAGGATATCGTTTACCATAATTAAGCGTTGTTTCGCAACTAAATTTGCGTTAAAATTATATAAACAAACAAAAACATTTTATAAATAGCGTGCCTACTTCTTAACTGATCTTTAGTATTTGTAAAAATATTATGATCGGGTGTTAATGACGGTAGTTGTTGACATTGAATTGGTGCATTTGGCTTTCAAAGTAAAAAGTAAATAGTGTTGAATAATTTCGGCGGGCTGGCACGATAGCTCAATTGGAAGAGCACCTGACCCGGTATGTCAGAAGGGTGCAGGTTCAAATCCTGCTCGTGGAAATCTTTTCAACATTTGTGTTTTTGTAATTTGTTTCGCAACTAAATTTGCGTTAAAATTATATAAACAAACAAAAACATTTTATAATTAAGCGTAATAGGGTAAGTAGCATCACGTGTCGCTATCTCGCCGATATACGATATCGACATAGATATTTGTCGACAATCGACTCTCACGTTACACGAATGTCATATTGGGGCTTCTCTATCTAGCAGCGGGTAAGGTAATGCCTGCGATATGTTACACTCTCATAAAACTGTGGCGAAACATCGAAACTCTTTTGATCAGAATCTCTATACAGAAAAGCAAATTCTCTTTTGTTTTTTTCGCATAACGTTCTGCGTGTATTATTTTAAATTATAATAGGTATAAGAAATCGAAAGTGTGTGCGTAAGTTAAAATTTGATGCTCCATCGAATTCCGATCGCCTTTTGCGTCGAGCGTGGTGCGGCCCGTCTTGGGCTGGCTTCCTCTAATCAAACACTTCTTCAACCCAAATTGCTTTCGCTTGTCACACCAAGTATGTGGCCTACATACGTGCGTGACCTTCCCAACAACCTTATATTACTCTCGCCTCTTACAGACCGTTTTGGTCTAATTATACAAGTAAATATCGCAGAAAATTTTTTTAGTAAACCAATAAATTGTTGCTGAATTTCTTTTTAGATCTTCAAATTCCCGTGCTGCAGATTTACAATTGATAGCATACATATAAAATTATATTTATTACGAATTGAGTGCGTAGTGACATTTATAAGAGTTATATTTTTGGAATAAAAGTGATAAAGAGTAGTAAAACTTTTAGTGACACTTTTTATTATTGATAAAGAAAATACTTTAATCAGATAATTTTAACTTTTGGTGAATTTCAATTTTACGTTCTAATAGCAACGTAACATTTTAAAGTTAACATTCTAGCCGGCGGCTGTGTGATAAAACCAGGCACAGGGTATTTAAAAGGCTTCTAATGATACTAGAGATGGGCAACAAAACGAGTCTGAACCCGATTTCTGAATTTAAATCCCTTTGTACTGTACCGCCCACCACATATTATGAATTAAACATTTATGCAAATTCTAATATTTTATGAGGGAGACATTGACTCGAAAACACATAGAGAGTTTGAGTTATTTAAAAATAAACTTAAATTCTTTATTTAAGTGTTCATATCAGAAGCCTTTCTTAAATAATACAGTTTTATTTTCGCGTTGGTATGTTATTTCTTTTTATATTTTTGAAAGACATTTGGAAAATGTGTCTTCAAGTCCTGTAAAGGATTAAAGTAGGAAAATGAGTTGTCTACGCTTACCACAATTAAATTATATTCGTATTCTACCATGAGCCACATATTTTTTTTCCCCGCTATACGAGAGTTAATCCCATTTTACCCAATAAAACTCAGGTTTTCTTTAAACAATTTCCACCCATATTGGGTTTTAACCTTCTGCCCATCTCTAAATGTGCTAGAAAGAGGCAGCACAACAAGGACATCTATTTCTGTGTACACAGAGAACCGGGAGACATTTACAGCACGAAGAGAGTTACTAAAAATAGCGCGTTATGTTTAATAAAGTAACCAGTAACCACTTGGACACATCGTTTTCAAATATGACATTGTCGACATTTGAAATGAAACAACTTTTAAGCATACTACTCGTATTTATTTGACACATACATTGAGATGACATTTAGTACCTTTTACAATGTCCGTGGTCTACCGACTACCGACCATCAGGATAAAACCAAAAATTTTTATAAACGCGAGTAGATCCGTAAAATATTTTTTTATTTCAATGTTTAGTATTCGCGTAAACTTTAGAAAACAATATTTTCGACATTTTTATCTTTGCAATATTATGTACGTTTGCAAGATGAGGCTCGCGGTGGCCGCCAGAATTCGCTCATCGAAATATTAATAGCCAAACCGGATGTATCAATAGTGCGTTGACATAGCGGCACAGGTGCGAGGTGCGGCCGTGGCTCCGTTTGATGCATATTAATGGCAGTTGGGTTCGGTGATGACCGTAGATCGGAATGGCTTGAGTTTTTTTGACTGGTAACACTACGTCATAGCGTTATCAATAGTATGGACATGCTTCCGTAATTTTTAGTGCATAACAAATTAACATTTTTTTAAATTTACAATATTTTTTACTAGATATTGAAAATAACGTCTGGCCTGAAACAATTAATAAAGAACATTTTGGGTTCTTTTATATGTCCACGTATTACATTAAAATGAAACACTCCCGTGAAAGGACTACCTGTCTCCACGTCAGATTAAAATATAATTGAAATTCAACGCGATTCTAATAATCATCACCAGCTCATTTAGGTTCATCATCACTAGCTCATTTATTGTAAATAATTTATGATATTGTCAAATCAGTTTAAACATTCGGTATTCCCATTTAGTAAATTGTAACGAGCTCTTTATCTATTACTAGCGGCCCGTCCCGGCTTCGCACGGGTGAACATTTCTTTTTAAAATAGCCTATGTTACTCAGCGCTAATGTATGGTGAAAGAATTTTTTAAATCGGTCCAGTAGTTTTTGAGTTTATTCGTTACAAACAAAAATACAAAGCTTTCCTCTCTATAATATTAGTATAGATTAAACAAGTCTTAACAACTTATCAATTCTTCCTTAAAACTTAAGCACCTACCGTACCGTTTCATTGAGAGATTTCTTTAATCACCCCTTATTTATCAATATCGTTTAATTTAAGATGTCATCGTACATTTCGTATGTATTATTTATCATTATGTTTTGATGACCTTAGAACTTTCATTATTATGTAAGCTGATAATATTTCGAGTAAGTTTACGTCAGACGTTTATTCATCATTTGAGGTTTTTGTATAGATAAACTTCTCTACTATTCGAGACTGCGGTTTGTTGCTCTCATTCTCAGTTTTAACTATATGTTGAATTCATAAGATAAGTACCTCGCAATCTTTTGCTATGTGTGCACACTTTGTGTAGAAGCTATTGATCGTTTTCCTCCTACCTTTGATTCTTGTTTTTCATAAAGATCAGGGTACTTTGTGCCAGTTTAACCTACTAGCCATTCGATCACTTTTACGAAAACGATAATTTGTTTGGTAAACTTTCCTTGTATGTCATCGGAAGGCGCTGATGATGCTGATGGCGCACATTATCGAATGGTCAATTAGAACTCTCACTAGGCACTCTGATGTACACGCTTGTTTCTTGCTCTCGTTCAAGTGTGCCCTTTTAATGTTTTCATAAGTTTTCTTACAATCTTTCCTATTATGTAAATCGATCGTTATCCTTCTAGCTTTGATTTTCGCTTTCTATAAAGGTCTGACGTCTCCGTTGTAAACACTGTCCGCTAGTAAAACAGCGAAAAATCCCTAATTAAAAAAATAAAAACCGTCTATTCATAAACAGAACACAAAAGCTATTATCTCGGCGTTCGTATCGAGCTATCGCGGCGACATTGGGATAACAGGCGGTTTATCGCCGCTGTCTCTGGGCGGGCGCCGCGTCCTTGGCTCGGCGAGGTCGTTGACGCGGGGACGCCCGGTCCTTATGCACACGCGACAAACCTGCCGCAAGACGCCACCTATTACATTATTGTCAGATAAGATCCAGTTGGTTAACGACATGCGATATTTATACTTTTTATGTTATAGGAATATTATTCAAAATTTAAAGTTTCTAGTAGTTAACACATTTTAATATATATATATAGTAAAACATGTTACGTTATTGTCGCAATTAAGGTCATTTATAATTTTGTAATCATAAAAAATACGTGGTTAGTCGAAACACTGTTCTAAACAATTTGAACTAACAACTAAAGTTGAGCTCTAATAGAGCTATATTAGCAAATACGTCTAAAACAAAAAGTAAAAAAATCCAGCAATCACAGCTAACAACTTTCGGAATTTTAATGAAACATTCAGAGCAAATTGTCATTCGCGGTCCCTTAAGTAATGAAATAACGATAGAAATTATTAACCGCGAACATTCGCGCAAACAACACAATACTTCCAGCTAATGTGTGTACATTGACATCTGCCAGATAGACAAGGATTTCCCGCTACAGATTCTATCCCAGAGGAGATTAGCTTCTTATGTTTCACGCGTCTTCACCGTCCTCGGCTCGATTCAATGTTCTTCATTGCAAATTGGTATTTTTTGCGATACTCCGGTTGCCCGCTGCAATTTCGAAGCGACCGAGTCGTTAAGTGTTCGAATCAGGTGTTACGACGACGTGATGACTTTTTTCGCAAACTTCTAATTCTAGCCCACATTGTCGTAACGGACGACCGTTACTAACGACTAAGTTTGCTTACACTCCCACAGAGGTACGTTGATTTGAATTGAATCTTTTGCGATTGACCGACGAGATGTTATCGTGCCAAAGCTCGACACGATTCTATTCAGCATTGTCGATGATCGATAGACTTTATGGAAAACGTTTGAATACTCGGTATTGAATTTAATGTACGCAAGATATCTTTTAGTAGTTTCTTTTTAACGATCCTATATTTTATCAGTAGACTTTTTATTCCTTTTACATCGATATATTTTATGGGCGCATTAAAATTACCCCTTCTGCCTATGCCCGCGCCCGTAACTTTGTCCGCGTGAGATCAATGAAAAAAAAAACAAATCTCCTTCCCAAAATTTTTTTTTCTTTGTATTTCTAAACGAAGAAAAACTACCAATTTTGCTTACTTTTAATGCAAAATTCACTCCATAATTTTACCAAAATTTCCGAAAATTTCGAATTCCATTTAATATGTTATAATGATAGTTGTTTGTTGAACTACGCTTCAGTGTTGTTGTTACTTCGGTGCCGAAACGTTTGATCAATGCCTATATAATAACTCATTTTATGGTTAATAAATTCTTTTTGTTCCGTGCACCGTCTCAAATATTAGAGCAACCATACGATAACCGATTACAGTGTGCATGTTACATGTTTCAGGGACCTCATAAAGCTTGTGTTTCCGCACTGCGCTATTATAACTGTTTTACGACTGTCGAGTAAGTATCCCCGGGCCGCACGTTATTTTCCACCGGAGGTTTTCGAGTACGCCGATGTCTTGATGCTAAACGCGCAGTGGTTTAAAGTATAATCATATTGTTTTGGGGGGGTTATATTCTGGGTAACTGCACCCCACAGAGCCTTGCCGGCTACGAAATGTAGGCATACTTCGTTTAATACCGCCTTGCAAGCGTGCAACATTTTTTACCACCCGTAAACACTAACGAGGATCAAAAATGAAATCTTAATAACCGTCTACCAATGTAAATATCGTTTATACATTCATTTGCCGTAACTTGAATTGCATGTAGTAAGAATGATTTTATCGTTCCTCCTGCCCCCTTGCTATATTTGTGGTCTGGGGCTGTTATATTTTGCTTGACACTCACTCTCTTTGACTGTCTGATAGCATCCCTTTCGTTTTCTCGTTTGCTTACCAATCTGATTTTTTCCGAAAAGATTAGCAAATCAATCACTAATACGTGGAAGTAATACGCTAGGTATTATATTATATGTATAAAGATTTTGAGAACCCTGCAATCGGTAATGACCTAGGTCTAATATATAATGAAAATAAACGAAAGCTTGATTATGAAAACGTAGAATAGTTCATGTATTAAAATGCTGATGTGCCCCGTTTTAAGTATTCAACCCTTTCACGACGCAGGGGCGTGTTTGGTGCGCGATATTTATCGTGAATAGATCGAGGTATAATGGTGGTTGCAGGGCCGGCAACACATTCGACCGTTAGGGCACTATATCAAAGTGATTGCTGAAACATTAGGTCGGGCCGCGGTCAACTTTCCCTCGTCTAGACGCCTACTAATTCCAACTGGTCAACTGTTTAAATAACTATCGATCGGGCCCCTGAATTCACAGTTTTGCTATCCCTCCCTCCCTTCTCATCCTTTAGTTCAGGTGTCGTCGAATGGATGAATCGACGTCTTCTGTTGAGTGCGTCTTTTCTAAGACTAGTCGGTTTAAAGATTCATTGATCCATGTGGTTTTTCATGTGCAAATCAGGTCCAGATTCCAGAATCCTGATACGTTCTTAGAAATATGTCAATTTGATTTTGCAGAATGAAGTAATGTATACTTCTTTTTAATTTACATCGAAAATCGAAAAGTTCGATCTTTGCTTGATATACGAAGTTCTCTAGAAAGCGTAGCTTGGTTATTTAAAAAAAAAAAAATGGTCACTTACAATACAGTAATTATTAACGGGATTGTTATCATAGTTTTGTCGGATATTCTGAGTGTATACTCAAAAGTTTTTGTAATAAGTCCGTTAATAATTATTTCAACTCAAAGAAAGATCCGGTCTGCAACTTGAAGCATTCATCATCAGCCCATTTTTATGTCCCCACTGCTTGGGCACGAGGAGCATGTCCATTGGGAATCCTGCACAAGTTCAAAACAACGGTACCGATTACGCACACAATATATAATGGCGTTATTTGCATTCGGGGCCGGCGCCGGCGGCTCATTTAACGCCCGCTTATTTTTCAGAAATCCTACCAATTTACTGCAGCCTAGTAATGTATGCAAAATACCACATATGATTGGACGGACCGTTTTACAGTTTTCTTTTATACTCTTTCGGTAGCCATTTGTTTTGGGTTTATGTGGCAATGTTTAGTTTTTTTAAATTTGTTATTACTTTTATGAACTAGCTAGGTAAGGTAGTAATTATGTCAAGTTAATATTACTACCTAGTTCATAAAAGATCGTCTCTCGATGAACCGGTCATTTTCGTGATGCAATTTTTTGTACTCGTAGTATTATTATTTGTAGACGCATTGAACGGACTTATTTTTAAATTCTATTATTAAATAATTCTGATTAATAATACGAAACGTACTCCCATTTAACGTAAAAAGTATCACGATGAGAGAGAAGCCATGATTAATGTGCAAAACTGTATGGATGTCGAGATATTGGAATGTATCCGAAATAATTTTAAAATTTCGCTATGTCCAGTAAAAAGTTCTTTTCAGCGTCACCGGTCTTTTTTGAGGGCGGCGTGAAACTTAAAAGGTTTGCCAGGCTTTGTGATCGAAACAGAGTTTCTAGAGGGAATGGCATCACCTAAGCGTGTCCTCTCTTTCGGATCTGAACCCCTCGGAGAAACTAGCAGGAGTTTCTCCGAGGGGTTCGGATCCAATCGGAAAGCGAAGCTGCTGGCGGAAGACTCAGTTCCGCTGCTTACGCTGCTGTAAGAGAAATTAGACAGTTTACGGATGAAAAAACGACTCGATTAGTTTATTTTAGTTAGTTCCACAGTGTTGTCTTATGGAATCCTTATGTGACCATAGAAACCATTTTTATTTTACAGAAAAGAGCATAAGGTCTAAATATAACCTATGAGCACGCGTGTCTCTTAAGGAGTTGTTTAAAGAAATTAGTATTCTAACGGATGCGTCACAGTTATTTCTTTTTACAAAAAAAAACTTAAACTAAAATCTAAAACTTAAACTAACTAACAAAAAATAAACTTGTAATACCTAAAGTTCGACTGCAGAAAGTTTATGGATCATTCATGGGACAAGGTGTCACTTATTATAATAAAATCCCGAATGATGTTTTAATTTTGCCCTTTGAGAAATTTAAGACACACGTTAAGGAAACACTTTTAAAAAAGAGCTATTACAATGTAAATGATTATGTTCGTGATAAGAATGCATGGAATTGACATCCTCCAATTCTCGCACACTGTATATCTATACAGTCTGCGAGAATTGGAGGCACACTGTAAAGCACTGTAAACTTTACACCTGTAAAGCGTCATTCTATAGTTTTGAATTAGTAGTTGGTACATATACATACGTAGTGCCCAAGTACGTATTTTAGAAAAAAGTGTAATGTTAAGTAAATGTATAGAGGTAAGCATTATTTGTATGAGCGGGCTCTTAAAAGTTTTTAATTGTAAATATTGTATGATTTGGTGAAGACATACTTTTTTTTGTATACGTCACTACTTCTATTGAAGCTGTGGACTTTCTTGCGCCCATTCTTCTCCACAGCTAAAAATAGACATCCTGAATGTAAAAAATGTATGGACTATTCAAAAGCACTTTTTGTAAGTTTATTTGAATAAAAAATATTTACTTTGACTTTGAAGGTGCTATCTAATTTGGCTAAGCTTAGCAATTTGCTACTAATTAATTTAAATTGTAATTAAATAGGTCCAATAGTTAAAACAAAATAAGTATCATCATAAATGATAATATAAAAAAAACGATTTAATAAATCGAAGATGGGAATTTCATTGTCAAACGAATGGGATGTCGAGTAACAACGCCGACCGCTCTAAGAGAAGACGCGCGCGGCCCGGGAAAGAATTTCAATAAGTTGTTTTCATTCGCAAATTGCGCGCCGTGGCGACACCTAATGGATTCGGAATCTGACGGGGGGCTTTTCGTAGACTTTGCTTATTGGATTATAAAGAACCATTACTTTCCATATGTTTTGTGTATGATATTTAACACGCATTCACTTTTAATAGATGAGAAACTTGGTGATTTTCTATAGTACATTGTCCGTTGATCTTATTTTATTAAAAAATCTATAGATCGATTAAATTATTCATTTTTATAGATAATACTTTAAAAATAACATTTTCCCCAAAAAAACCTTCTTCCCTTTTTAACTCCTTGAAAGGAAAATAAACAAAATTTCTGAGACAAGTTATTCTTTATTTCTTTTCAAAAAGCCAAATACCAATTTTCATGTATTTTACTTCAAAACTGACGGACTTTCTTACAAACTTTCACCTCATATTTGACCCCCTTAGGGTATGATTTCCGTAAAATCCCATGTGGCTGGTTATGTCTCTCAATTAACCTACAGTCCAAATTTCATTTAATTAGCTCCAGCTGTTTCGGCTCGGCGATGATGAATCAGTCAGTCAGGCAGGACAAGTCAGAACCACCACTCTAATATAATTTTTCAAACTGTAATTATATTTTTTATAGTTGGTCTCCTATTTTATAAAATTTGATTTGAATCGTTGGAAGCTCCTGTTGTAGTGAGATAGCTCATTGGTATTTGCGCTTCGTGAATTTTCGCCCTATTTTTGAGTTTGGGCTTTTCTTATACAAGATAGACCGGTAGTTTGCACATTTGTTTTAGTTATATTTTGTTTATTAAAGATTATAGATAGTGAACCACCACTCTAATATAATTTTTCAATGGGTATAATTTTAAACGCTCATCAGAAATATTTTTCAGACCCTAAGCCTAAGTACTAAATAAATTAAATGACTCCAAAAAAATTAAATGCCTTTATAAAAAGGGTTCTAAATATACCATTTTATGATACAAAATAAACACACACTTTTTTATTAGACACAGAAAGCAAAAACTACCACATTGAAACTCGAGGCATAAAATATTGGTATTATCTATTTGGTGACAATATAACATTTTTGGTCTGAAATGCAGAAATGGTATCCTTTTTATAATATTTTAGGAAACATAATTTGGTGATCATTTATTCGTTTTGGTAAGCGTCTCGAATTTTGTTGGTAGTAAAATTGATACATTTTTGGTAGGCGTTTAAACACAAGCCTTTTTCAAATTGTAATTATATTTTTTACTAGCTGACCCGGCGGACTTCGCACCGCTTTGACAGTTTTCATGACAACAAACAATCAAATCATTTTGTATTGGAAAATTAAATCGTTTTTAGTATTTTCCGTTACTTATTATTTATGTTTCTCACCGTTTAATTAAACCTTCCCTGAACTTACAAATATTTCTAAATCAAAATTAGCAAAATCAGTCTAGCCATTCTCGAGTTTTAGCGAGACAAACGAACAGTTTTATTGAAATTCATTCTCATTTGAAGGTTTTGAAGCTTAATCCGATAAAAAAGGATTTTCCGAAATTCTATCCTTACCATTTCAAATTTCGAACGTCCCTATGAGGCCGTGTCCTAAAAGTGCGTAACCTCTTTTTCTTTAAGCTTAGAAACCTTCAAATGAGATACTTAAATAGTACGGTGACTTACGGTGACTTTTGCGACATTCCAATTTTAAAAAAAATGCGTTTTAAAGTGAGTTCAACCTTTTCTGAATAAAATCGGATTGAGTTTTCAAACATGTGTCAAAATAAATGTAATTTAAATCAAAACCACTAAGAAGTATTGATATCAACTTCGAAGCAAATACCACCAAAATAACTTTCTACCCCTTTTTAATCCCGTTAGGGGATGAATTTCAATAAAATACGAAACATGTCTTCCATCAATTCTGTTAAAAAAGGTTTATGCAAAATTTGAAGTAGATTGGACCAAGGAATCACGTTGTCTCATACACACTTTACCCCCTTTTTCACCCTCTTAGGGGTAGAATTTCGAAAAATCCTTTCTTATTTGATGCCTACGTCATACAAAGAACACACCCTCCAAGTTTCAGGTCTCTACGATCAGCGGTTTAGGCTGTGCGTTGATCCGTCAGTCTTTCAGGACAAAGCATTTTATATGTATAGATAGTTGGTCTCCTATTTTATAAAGTTTGATTTGAATCGTTGGAATATACCTATAAATATTGTACTATAGGTCAATGCACTTCACCAGTCGCGCATTACTTCTGACGAAGGCACTCTGGGCCCTATTAATTCTTGTCACCAGCACATCGATGAAGAAAGATCTTCGGGTGGTGAAAAATGCGGGGGCCGCGTTATTAGCATCTCGAGGACAAATTGGTATGCTGCGGAGACGGTTCCATCCGCCATTATTCATTTATTCATGGGGTCCATGTAGTGAGGGCGCTCGTAGAGCCACTTTGATATACAAAATTAAGGTACCTTCTGACGCCGCGGGCATAGCTAGCATTTTATAATATTCTAGCTGTGCCCGCGGCTCCGCTCACGTGGACCACAGAATTATTACAAAAACACATGTTGAAAAAATTTCCACGAGCAGAATTAAAAAAAAAAATTAAAAAAAAAAGTAAATAGTGTTGAATAATTTCGGCGGGCTGGTTAGAACCACGATAGCTCAATTGGAAGAGCACCTGACCCGGTATGTCAGAAGCGTGCAGGTTCAAATCCTGCTCGTGGAAGTTTTTTCAACATTTGAATTTTTGTAATTTGTTTTGCAACAAAATTTGCGTTAAAATTATATAAACAAAACAAAAAACATTTCACAGAATTATTATTAGAAAAAAATATATATATAAAATTAGCTGATTCTTAGCTAACTACTGTCAGGGCGTGAGTTTTTTATGTATGTATGTATATATTGTGTATGTCCGGTTTTTCGGACATTCAACAAATCATAGCAACGAACTTTTTCTCATGTTAAAAGTAAGTTAGCCGCTTGCTAAATTGTTGCGTGCTGTTAATGACCTGAATTCCATTGCTAGGCTGCCATTCATTGAGATATCAAGAATGAAGCAAATTAATCAACATTCTAGCACCAAATGCGTTTAGCTATTAAGTCCTCATTTGCTCACTTAGAACACAAGATGTAACGAAAGATTCATTATCAAGTCCAAAAACAACATACCTATATTGCAATAACTTGTAATTTTAATTTTATTTGCTTTAGAAGAAAATTATTTTCATCATCCGGTGATAAATAAATATGATGGGAATGAAACTCAACCTGAAATGGAATCCTCAACCACTATCTTATCTAAAGTGTTGTAAACTAATATGTAAACTAATACTACACAATGATCATAATAAAATAATTATAATATATATTTTTTATATCATTAAAAGGACAAAAGTCTCTGTCATCTGTATAACGTAGTGTGTCTACATAATAATGTAGTGTGTCTGTATAACAAAAGCAAACTTTAATCTTAATCATCTAATCTACTAATCAATGTTAGGTCTTCAGTTATTTAAATGATTACAGGTACTTTAAGACGAAACTGTTAGTGACTAATCACCAGCATTGATCAGTTTTCATTGAATAACCGTCTTGATAGAGCCTCGTCAAAAGGTATCATCTGTCTATCTTCAAGTTAATATAATAAATGAGCGTTTACCGCAAGCTTTACTGAATTTAATTGGTAGGTATACGCTAATTCATTCATTCATTTTAGTAACTGTTGTTACATCCAACCTACCGTGAAACTTAACGCCGACAGTTTTCGGATCTCATAAATTAAAACGTACCAAATTACGAACAATTTCATTTTTTAAACGGAATATGTTTGTGCTGATTTTGTTATGTAATTAGTTTGCTGTATTACATTTTCTTTTTTCTGTTACTCCCAAAGGAGCTAATATTTTAATTTGTCTATTTATTAATGAGTTACCTCTTTTGTTCTTAATATGTTTTTTTTATTTGGGTTATTTGTAATTGATGAATTAATATGTAACAGTCTTTTATACTAGATAAGTATCTAATTTATTATCAACATCCCTAGTTCATAGTGGTTCAGTGACTATTTTCGAAAAACAATATCTCAAACTTGATGTTTCTAAATTAACCGCACGCACGGAGCGTCCGTCGACGCGTCGTCGCTCGATCGCGCCGCGCCTATCCAAACATGTAATAATGTAACGTACGTTGACACAATACACCCATTTTATTGCAGTAGCCATGTATTTTTCATAACTTAATGGTGCGATATCAGGAGCAGACCGTAAACATGTGTTCAATAACGGCCGGAATGACCGGACCGGCTAGCGGCTCCGACATTTCCCCCCGGTTTATAAAATTACTTCGCAAAAGGAGTGAGCGTCTCCCAAGACGACACGGTCGCCGTCGCTATACACTGTTGTTTTGTGTACATTCAATGGGAATTGTGTTACGGGCCATTTATTTTTTGTAGTTTTGAATGTCTGGGTTTTACATGCCCTTTAAGTTCTTATGTTTATTATAATGCAATAGCTTTGTTGTGGCGGCCAAGACTTGGAAATAGAAGCGTCGGTTGTCCGGTGGCAAGGCGGACTGACGACCTTACCCGGATAGCGGGAGAGCCGCGTGCAGTGGCAGATACGAAAGGAGGCCTATAGGATTTGTACACAAAACTGCGATGCGACGTCGCATGGTAAAAGTCTACCTAATCTATCTATCTAGTTTTTTGCGTTGCTAATTCGCATCGCGCCGATTCGCAGTTTTGCGTACAAGCCTTTACTCAGCAGTGGGCATCTCCGGGCTGAAATTATGATGATGATGATGATGATGATGAATGGCTTTGTTCGATACTAGCAACCGCCCGTAGGCCGGATCTAGTGATCCCGATAGTTTTATTAGCAGTAGATCATGGGCTGCCCTCCGAAACGTTGAGTTTATATTATAAGAGGACACGGCGGTGACTGGATGACAAAGGCCGACACAAAAAGTTTTGAAGTGAAATGAGTGAGTCTTTTAAGGAATCCACTAGCCAAATTTCAAGAAGGCAGGCTATGTAGATACTGAGAGTTCGTGATTGGAGTTATCAGCTCACAACATAATGCCTTTACTAGCTTCTTTAGTAAATCTGCTACGAAAGACCTTGAAAAGACCACCAAGCAACTCACTCAGCACGTTACTTTCTCTTTGAATATATTTTCAGATTCATATTATCTAGACTTTTTCTTCACAGTATATGTATAGGCTTCACTTAGTTTCAGCCGTCAATAAATAGGGTACAACTCGTCCCAACTGTATAATCAAGAGAATCTCATTTTAGCAGGATAAACATCAGTACAAAATGCCCTACCGCAGTTTATCAGCGGCTAAATACGAAGATATAAAACCTTTTTAAATTGTACATACGTGTCGAATACCGTTACAATACGAATGTGCATATCACGTGTACGATAGCTTGCCATTTATTAATTAATTGTGCATGTCTTTGGTTACAAAGTAGGTAGGTACGCAGCAAAGGCCACCGCGCGAAGTACCCTATTTATTTATGTACTTAATTTAAGCAGCCTGTTTTTGCAGAAGCTTCCCCGCTAGACAATTTCTCAAACGTCGAGAGCCAACTGCATTCCTTATTGACCGTTCAATAATATAAATCGTCCGTCTTTATTTATCAGCGTGAGGTCTAACACCGGCGACTTAACTAGCGAACGTTAGTTTGGCATTCAATAGAATAATTTAAGATTTCCTCTGAACTACTCTTACGTTACTACAATAGATGCCGTCATACGCCTTATCTTATGACACAAATTTATGACATTAACCTTGAAAGGGTAGTCTGGGATGGTTTGAGGACTACTTTTGCCCCGAAGTGATTTTAGAATGATACAACATTATCCTGTAAGCCCGTCGTCGCTACGTTGAAATTTTTATGTCCTTCAATCCCTTTTCTAACGACATCGTCTGAATATAAGACGACGAAGATGGAATTTGTTGATAAGCTGTCCCCAACCCACACTTATTTGTATATTAGGTATACTAACGGTCTATTTACGCGACCATTCTTATCATTCAATGTATTTCACCAGAACCATATCTAATGTAGGGAGTGTTCTGTCTATAAAAGAGCTCCAATTATTCTGTGTATGTTTAACGTATTGAATGGTGTGTCCCGATACTGGTTTACATAAATTACCAACAGGTGCCGATCCCCGAGACAGATATAAATAAAAACTGGTTTTGCACCGGCTGCCACGATTAACGAAGAACTTGCAAAGTTGGCAATGACTTGATCTGGAACAGGAATATCTGTAACTTAACTAATACTTATTTTTTGGTTGGCTATGTATGACAAATAACGGTTCTTGCAATGGAATATTTAAAAAGGGAGAAACTGTTTCTTTCAAATGTGGTTTAACAATTTCAACGAGATGCGGCTAATTCTACCATTTCTTATAATTATTTGAAGTACCATTACTATAAGTAGATGCCTACCATTTCTTTGGTGTCTCTAAATCTCTCATGTCCTGAACTATCCATGCTGCGTACGAATATTGTATTGAAGGACACAAGCATCTTAGTTCTAAATAAATTTTAGCGATGTAAAGACATGTTCGCCTTACCATTGTACAAGTAGACCTTTGATAAAAGCTATAAATGCACGTGCCTAATGGTAGCTCCATCAGTCTCGAAGAACCGGCTTCTCGAACATCCTCGCCGTCTGATTGCGTGACATTCACGCCTTGAGCTAATTGTACTGCCGCGGTTGTTACCGCCCGCCGCCCGTCTCGTACGTATCGAGTGTGCTTTTGCAGCGGATTTCTCCCGTCTGCATCTGATTTGAGCCGATGCAACTTTCGCTGCAGGCACGATCTCGTTTAGCGGCGCCGCAGCGCTGTAGCGGCCGGGCTGCCCGAGGAGTGCAATTTCTTTTTAATCTCCTACTGCATTGTTTTGCTTTTAGCAGTGTATTAACTTTTCTAAACCGCTAAGCTATTGCAGGAGCGGAGATTTTTAAAGCTGACGCAATATAGCGTGTCGATGTCGGCGTGTTTAAAAAATTTGAATTTGTTGCTATTTTGTTATTCAATAGGATGTGATAAGCGAATAGAGCAAGCTTATTAGTTCTCGTTTGATTTATGTCTTGAACTTCTATGAGCATTTCTTGTACGTAAAGGTTGTGTTTTATGACGTACTCTATGCAAGCATGTTAAATCAATATTTAGATTAAAAAGAAAAGTTCTGAAATCCTGAAAGACTGATTCATCAACGCCCCGCTCAATACACACGTCCACTGCTGGACGTAGACCTCGCGGTTACATTATGCTTATTACATTATTATGCTTGCTGATATTTCTTTAGACAAGGGCATAGATGGGATTTTTCGAGATTCTTTCGGAAGCCCGGGATAAAGGTGTTTACGCGGATAAGGTCGCGAACTACGTAGTTCGCGAAACAAAATTTGCGTTAAAATTATATAAACAAAACAAAAACATTTTATAAATAGCTTGCCTACTTCTTAACTGATCTTTATTTGTAAAAATATTATGATCAGATGTTAATGACGGTAGTTGTTGACATTGAATTGGCGCCTTTGGCTTTCAAAGTAAAAAAGTAAATAGTGTTGAATAATTTCGGCGGGCTGGTTAGAACCACGATAGCTCAATTGGAAGAGCACCTGACCCGGTAAGTCAGAAGGGTGCAGGTTCAAATCCTGCTCGTGGATTTTTTTTCAACATTTGTGTTTTTGTAATATGTTTCGCAACAAAATTTGCGTTAAAATTATATAAACAAAACAAAAACATTTCATAACTGCTGTTTAATATAGTAACAGCAAATATTTTAGTTTCCTTTACACCTTAGCCAGCTTAACAGACACATGATTTAACCGCTGTTAAACAGTTTTATAGCTGGCTTGGCTTAGTCATTATTAAAACGTACACAATTCCATATGCAATCATTGGAAAAGCTTCCGTCAAGTGGCGCGGCCACCGGCCGGCACCGTCCTAGAGTGTCGTCATCAGATGTTGCTCAATAGGCCCGAAATTCAACTGTCCTCAGATCGCTGCTAACTGCGATATCTTGTTCGATGTCACCCAATATTAGGCATTAAGAATTTAACATGTCTTGCGGTATTTCAATCTTTATTTACCGATCACAAAATTAAAATAACATAAACCATTTTGTTATCATTTACGTTTTTGTTATCTGTACCTATAGTTTGTTTCCTTATTACTTACGAAACATAACTTTAAATAACTATAAACCTTTTTGAGATTAAAGAAAAGAAAAAGATTAAAATTCCGCATTACTTATAAGGTAAACTGTAAGGTCTTACTTACTAATTATTCAAAACGAACTATAATTAATTGATCTTTCAAAATGATAATGTCTTAAGTGAAAAAAACACCCACCATCATTGCATTTCATTGGAAACATTATCGCTTTATATCTCGCACTTAGTACAAGAAAGCCGTAATCCGACTTAAAATGTTCTTACTATTCATAATTGGTTCCTGTATGTTAATGAGTCAAATTACAATATTGCTTCTAAATGCCAACGTCATGGCTCATATAGTACACGCCAGGTTACCTACCGTCTAGCAGACCGTCTATTACAATACGGCATAGGCATAAATCTAATAATAGAACGGCGCATCGCAACTATCAACGAAGTAGAACAATACCAATCTGTACCGTGCGGAGATTTCGTCTACAAATAACACCTGTAACTAATGCTCCGTGTCTTATGGCCGCTCCGTCGAACGCGGAGCCCGCTTCCACGAACCAGAATCTGTCTCGATCGAGATTGCATCCTGCGCAACACAGTCGTGAGGCGAAAAGAAACGCGACGCGAACGATACACTTTTATATTTCTTAAAAGGAAGTGATTGAAACTTTTGAATTTTAATAGTGTGCCGCAAATCGGCATCTGCGCCGCGATCGCGATCGAGCATTCGCATAAAATGCGAATATTTAGTAGTTGGGCCGAAGTTTCCTCACTTAGCGATCATATTGTGCCCGTGCGAACTTCGTCGCCCCGAGCGTATCTCGGGCAATAATGTTTTTCTTCCCACAATCGCGGACGATAATTTAAAACGTGTTTGTGTATACTGCAGACGGCAGCGCCGCCTGGCGGGCGCGGGGGGCTGCCTGCCCTCAGGTCCTCGGGGAGGGATCCTCTAATGTCGGGGAATAAATTTTAATGATATTAATTTCCAAAGAGCCCCATCAGAAGGTTCCTTTATCAAACGAATGTTTCCTAACGACTTCCGTCCAACATTTTAAATGTAAGTAAATGTTATTAGGTAACATTTATGCGTTTTAATGTTATCGTTATCTTTATGTTATCGAACTTGTTCACACTACAACAATAGAGTTGCTATTTATAGGTAGGTACAGTGCAATAAATTTTGCTGTTGCGCTTGACACTATATATAGTAAAAACTAATTTGTATTTATAATCTGATACCTAATCAAAATTATTTTTAGTGTTTACTACAATAAAGATTATAGCAGTACCTAACCAGTTTTAAAAAACATACAAATGACAGTTGGTTGAACCCAAACTATAAGATTTGTTATTGGATTTGTATACAAATTATAAATGTTTACTTGAAGGAAAATCGAATCATAGTTGATACCACCAAACGTTAAAAAAGCTTATACACCACACCAGTATCTAACAGACCGGAAGAGAACCTTCAAACGAGAATGCAATTCTTCCACGTATCAAGTTAGAGAGTCCGGCAAGGGCCATGCAAATAACTCTGCAACGTCACGTAAGTACATCAGCATAATTAACTAGCCTCTCAGCTCAGACGCGCACAAAGCATGTCGACGCGACAATTCTACTAATAACTTTCTCATTGTAACGAGCGATGGCCGGAGGAGTGCGCGACTGCCGCGCGAGTTATAACCTGTATAACCATAGGCTGGCGTAAATAGTCGGACGAACCGATAGAACGGACTGAGGAGTTGACGACTGACATGTAATGTAATGCGAGTAAGAGAAATTCAACTTGGACTAAACTCTTAAAACAGTCCGTTAGTTTTCTCGAACTAATGTTGTATATGTAAATAATTTTATGTCCATTTATTGTAGTGTTATCCCGGGAAATGTCACAAATAAATGTATTTTAAAACTTAATGTGAGTGTCAAAAAATCACTTAAGGCGTGTTTCTTTCTTTTGTGATGTCATTTTAAAATTTAGTTTACGCCTGCCGTCAAATTATAGGTTAACAGGGTTACTGGAAATATGTAGCGATCCCTTTAAGGGGTGATAGTAAAGATTGAACAACGATGAGAACAACCAGAAATAATATGTCGGAGTGATTCTCCTGGACGGCGGCATGCCCGACAGATGTCGACCGTACCGACCCTCATAATATATTTCCGGTAGTTATTCGTCTTGATAACTTCATCTTCAATGGCACAGACAAAACCTTCGGATTCCCCAAAGTGGTCAGCGAAACGTAGCCAGTTCACCGAGGCAGTCAAATCTACATCTGGGGGCCTACCGCCTAACTCTATCGCTATCGCTCTCGCTATCGCGCTCTATAGTTTATGGCGTAATCTTGTCATTTCGAAAGCGATACAAAAGCAATATCGTAAGCTATAGGCTATACCTTTCGATATTGCTTTCATATTGCTTTCATATCGCTTTCGAAATGACAAGATAACGCCATAAACTATAGAGCGCGATAGCGAGAGCGATGGCGATGTAGTTAGGCGGTCGGGGGGCAGACCCAGTTAGAGCCCGATAGTAGCGCCCGTGTAGCACCTTGCTCTTCCATATTGTTATTATTACGTATTAGTGTTAGCAAACTAAAACACCAAAAACAACCATTAAATACGTAAGTTCACTTTTAAATCCACTTTAAAGTGTGACCCACTTTTCTTTAAACAAATTAATATAATTATTATTTTTTTAAATCGGTACATTTTTGCCCCATCTACCCGAGGGCAATTTGATAGGTAATGATCTTTACTATTAACCCTTAAAGAGATCGCCACGTATTTCCAGTAACCCGATAACAATTTTTTTTCTTGTAATATATAATAGATAGCATTGTGAATGCAAAATTCAAAATAATATAAATAGGCTATCTTTTATAGTGATTTCATTATACTTAGATGGATAGAAAATTACTCTACTTAATATTAAACATTTATTTTCAATTTAGTTTGAAGCATATTTCAAATAAATAATACACCTTAAATGGCCTAACCAATTCGGAAAAAGTGTTAAAACTGTTTCGCCATTTGCTTTAAATTTTCCAATATAAATCAAATAAATATAAATAAAATACTACTTTTTGTTGTGTTCAAATATCATCATTAGTCACCGCACATAGTGTTATGAGGCGGCCGTATAGCATGCGGGTGCGTCGCCGGCTATATAAATCTCGAGTGATAAATTAGGCAATTCACAAGATAGGGTGCACGCAAGCCCTCGGGCTCCGCGGGCCGGGCCGGGGCCCACGGGATAATCCGGCGACTCCCAACTCCCGGGCCATTGGGGCACGATTTATCGCGGATCTGTACTTCCGCGTGTGTTGGTGCCATTATAAAATTGTTTGAATGCACATATTTGTGCTCGATGACGCAGTGGTTAAACCGATCTGCGATTTCTGAAGTTAAGCAACTTTCGCAAAGACCGATTATCGGATGGAAATTATTATGTTAAACTTCTCCGTGCTTTTGAAGCCGTTGGATCCAGCTGCATTAGCGACTTCTATTTGATCAACTTTTCTTGATAATATAAAGTCAAGCGAACGCAGTATTTTTATTTAAACACGCTTTGGCTTCACTTTGCCGGCAAAAAAACTCTTAACGAGGAACTGTGAACGCCTCTTATACTAACATCAAATCATAAACAAAACAAGTTAATTTAATGTTCAATATTAAAACCTCAACAAACACTATAATATAATTAAACCCTTTAACTTCACACACTACCTAACTATTTATTTTCTGTCCTTTTTTTCTGCCTATCTGTTATAATTTTTTTTCTTTATTGTTGTATTGTTATAATTAAGTGTGTATGTTAATAAAAACCTTTCTATTCTATTCTATTCTAATATAAACTATATAGAAACCTTTTTTATTGTCTCGTGTGAGGTATCAAATAAAAGGCTCTGTAAACGTATCTACCAATTTTAAAGGGCTATTTAGCTAAAAAAAATAAAAATTGTTTATTTTAGTTTTATTTATTTTATTTTTTACTAGTTGACCCGGCGGACTTTGTACCGCTTTGACAGATTCTATGACAACAAAACAAACACATCAAATGTTTCACAGCTAGAAACATTTTATATTGGATAATTAAATTGTCGTTTTTAGTATTTTCCGTTACTTATTATTTATGTTTCTCACCGTTTAAACCTTCCCTGAACTTCCACAAATATTTCAAAATCAAAATTAGCCAAATCGGTCCAGCCATTCTCGAGTTTTAGCGATACAAACGAACAGCAATTGATTTTTATTATATACAGATTACGAGTAGGGTTGGAGTAATAAATACGGTATAATACCTTTGCGACAAGAACACCACAAGTCTTACAATATTATCCATTGACTAAATATTTTATTTTGAAGACAAGGTATGAGTTGGTTCTGATCTTCCGTTTGTTATACGTCTGCTGTATATTTTCGCATGATTTACCTTTTAGGCTGAACACCGCCTTTACAGCAATACCTATTAAAGGTTGTGCCAGCTTGATGAACCAACTTGGTGATCGAGTCTAGGTACCAAACGATGAATCCTCGTAAATCAAATAATAATACATGAAGAATAAGCTTATTACCCCTTTTTTAAGGACATTGCGCTCTCGAAAGAATGTGAGATTTGGTATAGTTATAAGTTCATATGGAGAAGGAGTGCAGAAATATACAATTTATGGATATTATGTGTTACATTACATTGTAGAAATATTGTATAGTTTGTGAATAGTGAAATGAAACAACTTTTACGGTACAAACAACTTGTGCAATCTACTTGCGTTTATTTTGCACATTAGTTTTAATTAATGTTTATCCTGACGTTTCGAACCTTTTGCAGGGTCCGTGGTCACAGGGAGACTGAGGTGTTGGTCGTCTCATAATTAGTTAGTAGCTTGTATACCCTCATTTAAATTTAATCAGGTGCGTTCCGTTTTACGCAGAAAGAGCTTACAGTATCTTTTGGTCTGGCAGTATGGTGTTGGGGCTGGGATTTAATATTTTGTATGATGGGATCCCAGGCTGGTGGTAGATTCCAACCATCTTCTCTATTAAAATTAGGATGTTTTTTTAATTTCAATAGCCTCGCGTATCATCCTAGGGATGAATCGTTGTTCTCTAGCGAGTATTTGTGGTTTATCAAATCTAATGTAATGTTTCATTTCAATGTGTAGTGTTCGCGTAAACTTTAGAAAACAATTGTGAATAGTGGTCGAATTTCGACCACTAGTATACTTAATCTGGCAAAAATTTACAACCATAAACATACAGCTGTAATCTAAACTTACTATAAATATTTAATATATTTAATATTGTGTACGCCGTATTCTGTTAACTATTTGTAATAAATAACCATCAAAGTCTGCACAATAGAAAAAAAATCTTTAATCCGTTTACAGTTAATGGATTTCGAGTGTCTATACAGCATTACTTATTTCGTTGCTAATAATGTATGTATTAATCTATGGTATTACGTCGTTTACATCTGTGGCTGACATAATTCATTTATTGTAACTTGTGCATTATTTACACACTATGTCAAACATTGTTGAATTTAAAACTAATCACCATAAATATGACAAACTATTTTAAACGATAATATTATATACTTTATAAAACTTTGTAACCAAATAGCCAGTTGCTCTCATTATATAAATCATATCTATATCATTATTTATATATCAGCCATAAGTGTTCCACTCCTGAGCTTCACCACTTTTTATGTATCTATTATATAAATACTTAAAGAGAAAACTTTGTGCCCCTTTTAAGAACTAAGTGCGCGCAGGAGGAGTTTAAGATTTGGTATGGTTAAATTTTATATGGAGATGGAGTTGCGAAAGATAAAATTAGGGTATAATACGTGTTACATTACATTGTATTTCATTGTGAATTACGGTAAAATCTCAACCACTGAGCGACGGCTACGTAGATTATAAATAGTCTTATAGTCTAAATACGTTTAAACCTTTTTGCAAACATTAGTGTAATTATATTATGTTATATTAATCATGTTTCTGATTCATGTCTAAGCTACTTTCCCACGTAGTAGCAGCTGTTAATTCATCAGTAGTCATTACGCGGTGCGTCAAAATACTTGGATGTTGACGACCCCGATGACTTGTGTATTTCGCCTCGTGGTTTCATATTGGGGCCGATAACCCATCCTTTGTACCTTTGTCGATCTAAGCTCTAGATAAATAATGTTTCTTGTTTGTTTCAGGTAAGACACGGACGCGATCGCCACTTTTTTAGCGACTGACATTAGATTAAGTAAGGTATTTGTATACGTGTGTGGTGAATTTTGTTACACGCTTTACTTTAAGTATTCAACACTTTTTTTTATCTCTTATAAATTACTTACGATACGGTCAATCCGAGCCTAGGTCCCAGCTAGCCTTTAGAGACGCCCTCGGGTTTTCTGCTTTTGACATCTTTCTCTTACACCTCGGAGAACCTAATAAGGTACAGGGGCACGGACGGTAATAGTTACGCGGCTTGAGAATTCATAAGTTTTGCGCGTCCCTTAAATTCGGTTCCGCTATTAAGATCATAGGCGCCATAAAAGCAAATTCTTACAAAAAAAATGTATATGTGTAAAAGTATGACATCTGTGACCATTAAGACATAATTTAAGTAAAGATTGCACTGTGTCGAATCGGTCGCTGGAGGTTATTTCGGTCGGCAGTGTCACGTGGCGAATCGCACGGGTGGATATTTCAATCAGCCGGTCAAGGAACTATTACATCGCCACGCCACCATTATCTTGGTCTGGAGATTGATGGCCCAATATTGCGATGGACTACGCTACGTTTGCACAGGGTTGCCGTTCCAACCGTTTCCTTTAATTCTCACAAAAGGATGATACATGGAAAATGGTAACATCAATAAACATTTAATTTTTCTCTGCTGTTCGCTACCCAGGAGCAATATAAAATACCAAAGAAAAAATATGAAGGCTATCGTAGACAACCCTATGTTTACATATCGGCTAATGTGCACTAGTAAAAGCGGACTTAAAGCCATTTCTCTCTTTTGTATACTTTGTGCATCGTCCGGATTGTTTATGGTCCGTAATAAAGTGGACAGATATCAATCTAATGGATTACCGTAGAATCTGGACTTTATTAGACAATTCATGAACAAAAAGATATGTGGCATATGTTTGTCTCTTTCACGAGAATATTTTGATTTTTGATAATATCCAACCATGACAACAATTCCTATTGTAGACCATACCATTCTTGGTAGGCTTCAGAAAACTTCTTCTGTAGATAGGTTTTTCTGCATAAATAAAAGCTTTGTTAAAAATGTGTACCAGTGTTTTATCATGATACCTACGTATCTTAATATAAAGCTTTGTTTATACTATACGTAAAGTCGGTTATCAATCAGAAAAGTGCAGTACGCACTCGACAGTTTCTTTCCGTAATCTAAATGAAATGTATGGCGGTGGCGAGGTCAATATCGTAATGCGAAACACGGGGCGCACACTGGCTGGACGTCTATTTCGAGGCCGCATCGCTCACCCGATCTATTTGATGGACTCGCTGGCACTGAACGGAATAACCCTTAGCATTTGGCTAATCGTGTAATGTGATAACATTTTTTTTCCACATTTTTTATATTAACGGGTAAGCACAGTGCCTTGATCTCACCTGATGTTAAAAGATGATAAGGCCAATGATGGACGCGCACTTTACCCGGGATCCCCAACCAGTGAGGCACTAGCTATCTAATCTCTAGCTGCCGGAACACAACAATGCTACAAACATTGATGTTATGGCGACATATTTAGATAAGAAATTTAATTTAGTTATTGCTCCTAATTTTAAAAAATAGCATCTTCGTGCTTCGGAAGTTACATGGAAGAGTTACATGGTTATGGCCTGATCATCTTGTGCTATAGGACGTAGTAGCTGTGGGACGTGTATAGGCTGACGATGATTGCTCTAATTTTACCTTTTCGTCTAATTATTTAAATACTTCTTTACTATCTGAGCTGTCCTTAAACTGCAGCGATTGTTATTGCTAATGCATAATTTATAACGCAATCAATATTGTCTTGTAAAGCAATTGAGCCATGCAACTGCACTGTATGAAATTGTATTTACTGTATATCCTAATTTAAATTTCAAAATCGATGTGTTATAATAAGACTAGCGGTAGAGTGGAGCGGTAAACCGCGGTGGAACAATAAAACTGCGCGCGCGCCTGGCGCCGCCCGCCGCCGAGACGCTCCAGTTGTTCGTGTCTGACCCCGCCTCCGTCCGGCGCGTTGCGAACATCCTTAGGGGCTGTCCATTCATAGCGTGAGGTTAGATGGTTGAGATGAGGTTTTATTCCTCCCGTCAACCCCTGCTGATTTGTGGAGGTTACTAGGCTGCCCCTCCACAATGTTGTCCAAATTGTATTAGTATTACAAACTTTGCAAACGGGCAGATCATAAAAATTGTATGATAAGTTTGAGTTCAGAGTACGTATTACCAATTGTTGTTGGATTCCTTTTTAGGTAAGACAGCTGGGGCAGCAAATTTTGTATACTCCTTAAAATATATGATAATATAGTCGTGTTATAGTATCTGCCTTTTCCCCTTAACCCCCGACACGATCAATCTTGATCTGTGGATGACCCCTTATTTTTGTATACAGAGAAAATTTGCGAAATTGAAGCACATAATAGCAAGCTGATTAAACTGATCTTATAGCATTTGTCAAAAAATTGGATTGGACTTTGGCAGAGGGTCAACTCACCAAAAGCATTAGTAGTTATTATGGAACATCGGTTCGCTCTGAAGAACTGTACACTGTACACTGTACTCTATAGCTTTAGAACGAACATAACGTTGGCTGCGTTTGTTTATTTGTTTATATCAGGTTGACAGTGGAGTTGCCACTTTTTCGTTTTTCTTCTAAGTTAGTAGTAGTAAGTCTTGTATATAACTGCCAGTTTACTAGTATGTAACAGTTATAGTATTTTTCTGCCTTCGTGTCGACTATATAAGCCAAACGACTTAAGACCTAAAAAGTAGCTACGTTTAAATTGGTGAAAGTGCTCAAAATGTCCCATAGATTAATAGTACTACTAGACTAGCTTTGTTTAATTACAAGCAAGATAAAGCTGCGATTTATATTTAGTAAACTGAGAGAAGCCAGCTGGAGGATTCATTGACGTCGTAGCTTTGCCGTGGGCGTCCCTCAGCCTTAGAGTGTCCTGATCACCTCCCACGCAAATAAGGTATTTTGTTTCGGCACCAAAAATGGAATCAAAACAACAACACTGGGTATAAGTATAAAAGATAGAAATAAGACACAACAGCTCTGAACTAATTCTGTATACCTAATTTTTGTAACATTTTCTATTCGTTATCATTCGTAGATTTCATACAAATAAAAGAGCTGGACACTTGCTGAGTTTCTTGGCGGTTCTTCTCAGTACAAGATCTCCCGCCCAGAGTAGACTTACGAACCGATGGCATAGTGACATTCGCTATAGTGAGCTACTTGTAGCCTAAACTGAATAAATGATTTTGAATTTTTTTTTTGAAATAAGTACAGAAGTAACCTAGTCGCGCCTGGATGCTATCTTAGGTATAATAAATTTATTACGTTTTGATATTACAACACATATTCATATTAATATGTGTTGGGTATATAGTATATTACCCATACCAAATGCAGAAATAAAGATTATATTAATATTTGCGGTCTCATGGCTATTTATCATTTTGTAGTCATAACAAAATATTATTTATATCTTGAAGCGATTAATGAGTGGGCGCCTAAAAATCATATTCCTATTTGAAGAGAGTGATTCATTACCGATCTCATATAGTGCTGTGCACCTGTGTAGTCTACGTAAACAAAGTTTCAATAGATCGCACAAAAATAGACGCCACTCGTCGATCTCGACTAATTTTAGAATTTATCAGCTTTGTAACTCTCACTCATAAGGCGCCTCGCTGCATCCTAGATGTAGTAGCCTTCGCGCGTTGTTGACGCACAGTCCAATTAATATTATTATGTCGACAATTAATAAAGTGACGGCGATATGCTGACTTACCTCAAACACGTAAGAAAATTCATACGATTTTTTACTCATATATTTTCATTCAGAAATTTATTATTTTATCATGCTATCTGGCGCTTCAAAGCATTTATTTATCGTCACATTAAAATTAGGGGACTTATGAATGTATTCTAAAATGTTTATTCTTTAATATTCACCGCACTCATCGCTTGTTCCATCCTTCATGAAACGTACTAAACCATAAAGTTAAGGAGACAACTTCATATTTATTATCCTATAAAAGCAGTTTGGACACCTCATAATGTTTAACGGACATGGACCGACACGCTTTGAAACTATAAAGGAGTATGTGAAATAGATGTGAATTTGCCAAAACAAAAATAACTACACTGTTTGAGAGACATTTTTTTACTCGAAACAAATTATTTTGTTCAGTATTGACCGCGATACGACTGATGAGAGTAAGGGATTGCCACGCTCTTTATAAATAAAATTATGAGGTTTCATGAAAGTAAATCTATTTCTGACGGGCATCTCTTGACTCTTTATTTATGATATCCGGAATCGTTTAACTGTACAGCTTTGTTGGGTAGGAAGACATCTCTCAATTAAATTGACTTTGAAATGTTAGTAAAATCCCAGACTTCGTATCGTTAGTCGAGTTGTGAATTATTGCCACGATTCTCGGTCGAGTTTTGGCTTCTTAGTCCGTTTTTTTGAACAGCGTGCTTGCACTGCGACATCAAAGAAAGTTTTGAGTAGGTACATTCTGTTACGTTATGTTATGGAAACATAAATGTGCCTGTACCTGGAAGAAAAATTAAACAAACACAACAACGAACAATTTGATGTGAAGGAAGAAGAAAATAATTATTATACTATAATAGGTTCAAGTTTAATATCATCACCAGCTCATTTTTTGTCTTCACTCACTGCTGGGGCATGAGCTTTACTTAGAAACACTACAGCGAGAATGTACCATAAAACATCACGCAAGCTCATTTTATTTTGAGAGAGATTGCTGATTGCCTCAGACGGCATTTTCAGCTTCACCGGGCTTTTTTGGGGGCGGCGAGGAACGTAAAGGGTCCCTCAAGCCGTGTGAAAGGAATCACCTTCGGAGGTTTTCTAGAGGGAACGGCATCGCGTACTAGTGCGCGTCCCCGTGCTCTACTAGATTCTCCGAAGGGTTCGGATCGGATCGGGACGCAAGCTCAGTGCGGATTGGTGGGTGTTAACGACTTATGCAGCCGGGACCAACGGCTTTACATGCCTTCCGAAGCTCGGTAGAGCTCGAGATAAATTTATGGTCACCTATCCGATGACCGACCGACGTTTGCGAAAAGTTGTTTAACTTCAACAATCGCAGACCGAGCGCGTTTAACACTGCCCCATCGAGCTTAACTACAATTAAAGTAGCAACTATAAAAGTAGCTTACTTTAACACTACCGGCCCGTCCCTGCTTCGCACGGATGGACTTTTTTTCTTTTCTTTAAAGCCTATGTTACTCAGCGCTAATGTAGCATTCTAATGATGAAAAAAAAATTTAAATCAGTCCAGTAGTTTTTGAGTTTATTCGTTACAAACATAAATACATACATACATACATACATACATACATACATACATACATACATACATACATACATACATACATACATACATACATACATACATACATACATACATACATACATACATACATACATACATACATACATACATACATACAAAAATCATAGGTTTGCTCTATATAATTAGTATTTGGTAGAAGAAGTTAGCCCAATATATTATAGACGGCCAAAAAAAAAGAGTAAACCTAGAAACCCCGAAGCCTTGTCTAAAGTATAAATAAAGGCATAGGTCATAGGTGGCACAGGTCGGCTGCCGACCTTGGCTTATTCCGACGACTCTATTTTGGCCCCGGCGATAGCACATCGATTGTGCGAATGTGGAGCAGCCTCTTTGGCACCTGTGATGCACCAGCGGCCAGTGATTGCAAGATCTATACCCACACGGTTGGGGAGGCAGACTATTTTTACATTGTCGATGATTGAAATATTTAGCTTGGTCTGATATTCATTATTTCAGGGAAATATATAGAATAGAATCATAATGTTTTTTTTTTTTTTTCAATTATTATTCTATGTATTTTTATTCTAATAATATCGAGGTGTATGTCATTAAATTTTACGTGTTGCTTGATTCTCTTGTGCATGCACGATTTGGGACATTAGTGTAGTTCCAAACTTTGTTGGTATATTTTCTTCATATATATTCATCTAATTAGATATTTTATTCTGTGCGATATCGTTTAACAAAATGAAACATTCTAAAAACTAGGGAAATTATAGTCAAAGTATAACTACGTAGAAAACCACATCCGCGTCGACGAGCTGGCATTGCGTAATAATTTGTAATCACTCATTTTTACACAATTGTAACTTAATTTTATGTAATAAATAACGAACATGCCGCTATAACAACGTAGAATCTAAACATTTTATCCTCAAAGACATGTATTCGTCATTCTTATGACAAAATTGGCGCCATACTGTTGCCTGGTGACAATGGAGCCTCTTTACAGCCCACAATGACCTAGTAACAGCCGTTTCGCGGTGACAATTAGTAACACAAATATGAACCGGCGGGCGTCTGGTTGCGCGGCTACGTAGGCGGTGACGTCACAATCGTAATACGCGATGGAACAACACAAAAGCTTACGCCTACCAGCACTCCGGCGCTCTTAAAGAGCGGTCATAAAAAATACACTTAAAACTTCCCAGAATTAGGGCAGAATTTGTTTGAAAACTTTTTCCTTCCTTAAAGAAATTGTTTAATAAAGTTACCGGAAAAGCCTTATACGCAATAAATGATCAGTGATTCCGGATTCGGTTTCTATCGGATGTTGAAAAGGTACTTCAATAGTTAATTTAAGGGATTCGTCGTTTAATACAAACGTTTGAAATGAGATTGTGTTCATAATTATTTATACTATTATACATACTATAAATATTATATTTTAAGTTAAACCTTTTATGGGAGCGTGTCGCTTTGTTTTACATTACGTTCCGCCTACGCTCCGTATGTACTAACGTAGCATTTAATTTAACCTATTCGTTATAATGTAATGATAAGATAGAAGTGACATTGGCCAAATTTCTATCCAGCAGACACTCGGGGCTCGGAGCTCGCAGCAAGGTGACCGGGCGCGCGGTGCGTTGACATTCAGACGCCTTTACTTGGTACTTGGTACTGTTAGTGGGGCGCCTTTTGAAATACAGCCACGCTAATGGATCTATTAGTACTACATTATTTAATTTTATTTATGCCGTACGACCGTGCGGACGATACCACCTAAATAAATGACTACGCCCGATCACTTACTCACCACTCCCACTCTTTCGGCAGGTTGTTTAAGAGCAACTTGTTTTTTTACGGTTTTTTTTATGTCTATTTCTGTGCCCTGAACTTTATTAGGTATCGGCCTGACGTAGACTGGTCCCTGCGTTCGTTTTCACGTTTCTTTCCTACGAAAACAAAGAGATGTGGCTTTCCCATATAACTGCAGGTATGGAGGTGAGACAGCTACAAACACTTAATACGGCTGATGATTATGAGTTAATAATAATAATAAAATAAACTTTATTTTCTCATCACAAACACATGTATACAATTTTACAATTATATGCAGTTGTACATTAAAGTAGTTTATGTGAGACTGACGCGTGTGATTGATATTAATATACCAGTTGTACAGGTCATCAGGCTCTCACCACCTCGGTAAGAACAGAAAGTAAAAAAAGAGTTAAAATCCTGGTAAGGGGTACTGAGTGACAAAATAAAGTAAACAACAAAAACTATAATTGTTAGAAAATAGCTGGAAGAGCGAATAAAAGGTTTTTCTTATATATATATATTACTCTTAATACTAGCGTTACGTGTAAGCGCGCTGTGGTGTGTGTGAGTTGTTCCTTGGTCTGTTAGTTTTTGTATTAACACAGCAGTCCCTTATAAAAAACAATCTTAGTTAAGCTTGCAAATAATATTCATCACTTAGACGCCTGTGAAATTCATTTATCTAAAGGTTGTCTATTATATCGCACAAAATATTTGGATCAATAAATTCAATCCCGTAGTCCATTTCGCTCGCTTATGGAATTTGTACCGGAACAGATGAAATCGTCGATCCGGAATCCACTATCATCCTGCAGCTGTCTGGACACGACGATTATGATATACAATTAATTTCATTTGTATGATTAATCTTGACACAAACTACTACAATGACAAAAATACCATTACAAAGAAACAAAGATTCATAAGTGCTATTTGTAGATTAAACTGAATAAATTATTTTTAATTTTGAAAGACTAAGTCAATTTCAAAGGTTTGCCAATTGCCAACTAAGTGTACGTACACAGAGGTCTTAAACTTTTAAAGTATGTGGGTGCTTACAACTTAGTTACCTTGTACAGGTACTGCAATCCTAGAGGTGTGGTTGTAAGATACATTTGAGGCAGTCGCTATTTGAAGCTGTAATGTTACCTATATGTTTTCATGTTACCCTAAATTTCAGTCAACCATTAAAACTCCCTAAATACTGTAACCCACTTACTAATAAATGTGAAATAAAGTTATACCCATTTTGAAAGACAATATCATATCAATTAATGCGGACGTGCTGACTAGTGTACAACTAATTTATTCTCCTCATATTACTGTACGAGTATATGTATAAATAGTAGTACTACTATTCATTTAGTAGATACATAGATATAGTACAATAAAAAGTAGTACCGATACATTATTTAGTTCTTCAACTAAAATGTAGTTTTAATTTGAAATACAGCGGGCCATAAACCACCACGCGGGCCCAGTGCGGATTGGTGGTTGGTAACGACTGCTAATGCAGCAGGGTTGGTCCCTGGCTTTACGTGCCTTCCGAAGGAGCTCGAGATGATACATTTTTGGTCACTTATGCAAAGAAACTTATCACTTATCCATGCGAAAGCTGCTTAACCTTAGCAATCGCAGACTGTCGAATCGCGGGCCGTTAACCACTGCGCCATCGAACTCCTCATAAGACCGATACATAACACCTTAGTGAACATAATAAAAATAAAGTTTATAAACACTTACAAGTTTATAAAGCCCCGTCCTACTTCGTACATGCCCCGAGGGTTTGTCTCGGAGTTGGAAATCGAACTGTGATTATCAGCGCGGCCGGCTACATCCCGGGATGCGCAGACGTTGGCGGGTGCAATGAAGAACTCCATTAAAACCCAGATGGTATCTCCCGATGTTGGCTGTCGCGTGATCGCTCTCGACGTCTGGCCTAATAGCGATTTCGATAGGATGTCTTTTAATGTAACTACAGAGTAAGACTAATAAAAAAATTTATAGACGGTGGTATGTTAAATGGGATTGGAAGTCTTATAAACTTACTTTATATGATTCGACCGCGAATAATAGATGTGAAAGCTATGCACACGACTTTTATATCCATTTCGCTTTGCTTCTTGCCATTGTAATATGTATCTATGTTTGTATATATATGTATGGATGTGTGTATGTAATTTTATTAGTTCTACGGCATACACATATCCAAATATTTTTAAATAACAAAACTTATTTCCCCACAGATATCTTATAGCCAAAAGTCTCAAACAAACTTTAATTTCATGTCCCATCTCTTGAAATCCTGTTTCTTTTCCGGGATAAAGATAAATGGTCGTAGATGTTTCTCCAATATATTACTTTGGGCCAAGTTTCATTAATACCCATCGATGGATAGTTTCCGCGTGGTGCTTGTATATCATGCAAACTTTTATCGTTTATCCCAGAAAAGAAAGGGGTGTTATATACCTAATATGGCGTTAAATACTGATGTTTGTCTGAAAGTTTGTTCATTTGGAAACATAGGAATGTGTTTTTTCTAGATTTTAGAATAGTAGGAGCTTTTTCTTAGTATTATTAATATATACTGCTTATATTAATGCGACCCTACTAAGTTTCCTTAAGAAAGAAGATGGAAATTGATGTTATATTTTAAGCACTTCTAAAAATACGATTGATGATATCAAACTAGACAATACAGAGGTTATAAAGTCCAAGCGAACAGAGACGCGGGAAAAACTAGATAAACCTATTTACAAGAAATACAAGCGTTAATAACTATTATTTGCGTTACTAAGAGAGCTGTAGTTATCAGTTTACTCCAAGATTTCTTTTGTGAACTGCCCCGATTGTCTTCGGCAACGCAGACGGGAATTGCGGTCTCAATTAGAAAGGAAATAATGGAAATTATCCAGACGCATCGTGATCTCGATCCGTGTACGGTTATCGATTGAATCAATTTGCCGAATAAACGACCTGGTTAATGATTGCCTCCCTTAGGTGAGCGACGAGAGCGATCGGAGCGATACGAGGCACTGTTTGCATACAAACCGTATGTATTCGCTGTGATCATAGTAGGTTACGGAAGGCAACTGTCGATGTTCGGGTCCGATGTTTGTTAACTTATTATATTATTTAAAATGCCAATTATATTATTTAATGTTAGTTACTTCTTGGCAGTGTTGTTTAAAGCAGCTTTAACAATCGACACTCGTTACCCAGCCGGCAACATGTAGAAGAGTAATATAATTAACATTGTAACTAATATTAATAATATGAATATATTATAATAATTTGCTTAGATTCACAGAATTGCTTTTTTTTAAAACTTGTAATCAATAATTTTCTTTTGCACATCTTACTTTATACACCACCTGGTGAAAACCTGAGATCTTTATTATTAGGCTACAAAAATATGTTGTGTTAACACTTGGACCATCAATTTGACCTAATAGGCTATTACTCAAAAAATAACCGATAACCTATCATGTGGGTGGCAGTGACACACGTCGCAGCTCCACGAATATTTCGACAATAATTACGGGCACGCCGCCGCCGCCACCGCTCGTCGTCGAAACGGACATCGTTAAGGCGATTTCCTTGTGTGGACACGCCAATTGTTCACGCGACGTCGTCGCTGTTACTCAACTAATCGTTTTATGACAATCGATAAATTGGCCGTGTTTTGTGTAAATTTATGCTTAAGCCGTCGCCACACTGAAAGCGGTTGACGCTGTACCTATATCTTAGGTGTGTGTTTTGAGAACCAGAATCTACGAAACAGTTATTGCGATAAAATAAATATTAACAAGATTTTAGGCGTTTGGTGCCTCAAGACCCTAAATTATTGACTGTATGTCAAAGATGTTTATAATCTCGAACAAGTATATCTGACATCTATTCTTATTCCTTTTGGATACCCGGGATTCCTCATTTCACTCCTCATTTCCTCACTTCTAATTAGGATTATGGTCACAAATTATCGCCAAAATTCTGTATTTTTGCGTGCAAGTAAGCACTGACGTAACGTACTAGATCTAATCATGTTTTAATGCAAGAATTCTGTAAATGTTATATAGGTAATTACATCAAAAACGTGCAATTACATGAACATAGGCCTTCCAAAGACTTTCGACCTTAAGGCATCGACACTACTTGAATAGTTTTCCACCTCTTAGACATTACAGTTGCCTTGAGTGAGCCTATGTAGATGTCCAGGAACGACGCAGCTTACTTTTGTACGATTGTCCTTAAATATATGGTGCCTGATAATACCTGTATAATACAGAATATGGCAGATAGGGTTGGCTACCTTGCATACAACCCCGGAAAATTATTAACATGCTTAAAAATCAAGCATGTTAATAATTTGGCCGAGATATTGAGGTTGTTTCGGCTGAGGCTGCATTGTACGCTGCACATACCTAGTCAAGTTTTAGCTGGTCCTGATGAGTAACTTGAACTACCTCCCTTCGACTCACGTTAAACTTCGGCCCCTTTGTACTGAAAACTGAGCTCTGCAAACTTCCTACCTAGCACATTAGCGACTATTAAAAATGTCTGCATCTTTTAAATTATTTGGGCTCCCACGCTTCCACTACCTTTTTTAATTTAATTAAATTAAAAATTTAAAACGCGAGTAAATTTTAGAAAACAATGTGTAATTTAATAATGTTCCATAAGATGTGCAAATAAATTAAACCAAAGTCATTATTTTAAGCCGTAGAAAGCTGAAATTTTGCACTTTGTGATGTAGACACAAACACAGATGGGGTACAGTTAGGATTTCGAGTTTATATGCGGACGAAGTCTCGGGCAGTCGCTAGTTTACAATAAATATCGTCATCACCAGCTCATACGTCCCCACTGCTGGGGCACGAGTTCCCCTATGGATGGAATAGGGAGAACGGGTCATAAACCACCACGCGGGCCCAGTGAGTGCGGGTTGTTGTTGCGTGTGGTTGTTTACGACTGCTAATGCAGCCGGGACCAACGGCATTACGCGCTTTCCGAAGCACGGAGGAGCTCGAGATGATACATTTTTGGTCACCCATCCGATATCCGGCCTTTGCGAAAGTTGCTTAATCTCACCGGCCGCGTTAACCACTGCGCCATCGAGCTCCTCATACATATAAAAATGGGAAAAGGTATTCTTTTTTCATTCTTCGTCATAAATCGAATACTATAATGTAAACATCATAAAAATAATCAAAAAGCGGTTTAAGCTTGTGCAAATGAAGCCCTTTCATACGATACACATGACACGATAAACTTACTTTAAAATTTGGACCCTGTGTTTTGTGATTGAATTAAATATGTATAGTTTCAGACTTTTCCCTGTATTTGTAGTATAAGACAATTGGCAAGTATGCCAAACTTTGATTACCTTGAGAATGTCGAAATATACGTTTTTTGCGTCATAAACGGCCGTATGTTTTTTTTAAGTTAACTTCGAAGTTTGATTTTTTCACAGTTTCAACGGACCGCAGACCTGAGTATAGATTTTAATTTCAACTTGATACCTCTACGCGTTCTCGAGATAAAGGGTCTTGACAGACAGGCAGACAGGCAGACGGACAACAAAGTGATCCTATAAGGGTTCCGTTGTTTCCTTTTGAGGTACGGAACCCTAATAAAGTGTCTTATTGAAAAAAGGACTATGCTTAGATGTATATAATGCTAATGGTGATAACTATAAAAGTATTTTATTTACAACAGCTTGTAACAATTATTTGTAAACTTTTTCCGTCTTATTACAAAAACGTACGTTAGTCTGGGCTTAAACCAAGACTAAAAGATCTAGGCTTGTTACGGTATTAAAGTTAGTACCGGTCTAAAAATGTCTTCTTATTACGAAACGAAGACCATCCATGGTCCAGACAGTACTGTACTTAGTCTTTGGTTTAAACGTTATCCACAGAGAATATACAAAAAATGACAATTATTCATTCGTTCATACAAACATCATTCACTGCACCGTTTCGTTTCACTCGATGTTGATAATTTCTGTAGAGTTATATTACTCGTTGGTCCATGACATAAGGCTAGAACTAAGCCCGCTACTATCTTTAGATCTCGTTTTGTAATAAAGCTGTTTAAGTTCACGTTTTGCCAAAGTACAAAGTCCCTTATTAAACCTAAGTACATAGACTTCTAACCTATCATCATCCAGATAAATCGTAGAATAATGTACGACGCCCGTCGGCATTGCAGCGAAAATTGGAATTCGTTTTATCTAACGCGGGGCGAAATGAAATTCTCTTAACTGCGTGCTTCTAGGAATTGCCGAGATGCCTCTCTGTGACAGGTTCTTGTGTCCTTCCCGTTATGCATGCATTGTGTCTAGCGTAATAGCTTACACTGTTGCTTACTCATGCTTCAGATAATTATACTAAATGTAAGCAGCATTAAGGAGCAAATGTAGTCTATGCAAAGCAAAATCAGCATGGCCACAACTTAACCTAGTCCATATTTCTATGAAATACTGTGGAGCCTTCCAATCAGGAGCTTTTCTGCATGAAAAGAATTTTCTGTAGATATGGCGGGCCCTACATAGTAAGTATATTAGTAAATAGCCTATATACTGTCCCACTGCTGGGCAAAGGCCTCCCATCATTGAAGTCATCGCTACAATTGATATTGGGTATTGGCTTGATCACCGCGCTTGCCAAATGCGGGTTGGTGATCACAAACCCGGGGTACGAGACCGTACAGGGATAAGCTCTTAAACGCCGCGCTGAGTGGGTCCTGCTGATCATGTGTATAAGCCCGTATTCTCGACATTTAACCTTATCTATAGTTATTATATAGTTGCGGTCAATCCCTTCTATAAAACTCAATAGTAGTTAGCCCGTATTCTCGACGACGGCGGGCGGGCAGCGGGGCGGCGGCGGTGGGAGCGGCGCGTTCAAAAGCATAGGTTTCTATGGAACTGTTCTCGATGACAGCGGCGCGCGGGGATCATAGTAGCGTCGCGTCGTCGCTGTCGCTGCCGCCCCGCTGTCGTCGAGAATACGGCCTAACTACTATTGAGTTTCATAGAAGGGATTGACCGCAACTATAGAATAACTATAGATAAGGTTAAATGTCGATCTGGTGCCGGAGCGGGTATAATCTCTAAATGTTTTCTAATCGCTCGCATATGCAAGATAAACACACACTAACTAAACAGATTTAAGATAACGTTAATATTAACGTTATCTTAAATTAATTTAGGGTATGCAAGACAAGCTACTATCTGTCTCTCTGTGACCACGGACCCTGCAAAGGGTGCGAAACGTGAGGAAAAACATTATTTAAAAATGTGTAAGATCCGTAAAAGTTGTTTCATTTCAATGTGTAGTGTTCGCGTAAACTTTAGAAAACAATATTCATTCGTAACGTATTCGTAAAAACATAAACTCTTTATAATTTGTCTTTTTACTTATGTGCGTGTATAACACGCAAATACGTGTTCACATTTGATAAAACAATCATTTTTACTTTCATAAACGTAGAGTGAAATGATCACAAACAAAGCTAATGTTCAACCCCGAACAAGTTGTAAATTAGCCTTATTATTATTGGCAATGTCGAGTGACAGCTTGACGTGGACACTGAAAGCACGATTAACAACTTAAAATCCGTTATTGCTGTTGAAAATACACCGTTTAACATTCACGCAATCGTTTGTCGCTCTATGTTTCCATAAAAACAAAAGGGTTGTTCTGCGACTTTTGGGTTTGTATTTTTTATTAGACGTTTGATAACTTTTACGTATTTGGCAAAGTTCTTATCTTATCATATCTTAGTGGGGCCTGCTGAGGTTTCCCTCTCCCAGTAACTTTTCGACCCATTGGGATCTTTTGTGCAACCCCATCCTTTCACTCCTCTGTAAAGATTGATGCCATAACTTTGGCAACGTCCGGGCGTCCTTAAGAGCGAAGAGCCTGAAGTCCTCCGGTTTTGGATAGGCCGACCCCAGGAGTCCCATTTTTTTCCTAGCCAGAGAGTCGCAGTCACACAGTAGGTGCTGCATTGACTCAGTTTCCTTTTCACATGCCCTACACAAACTATTTATTGAAAGGTGCATTCTGTGAAGCATTTGATTTGTGGCATAGGGCCCTGTCAAGGCACCGATGGTTAATCGGGGCCTGCCTTCTACTGCATTCGCATATGAATTTACTCCGTCCTAACGCGTTTTTACCTAGGAAGGATTTGGAGTGTTTCATACCCGGCTGCTCTTTCCATTCGATGCCGTGCCTGTTTACGATGTAATATTTTAAGGCCTTGTTAATGGTACTTGGTGCAAGTGCCACGAACGGCTCAGGACCAATGAGCTGGGTCTCCGAGCCCTCCTTGGTAAGTGCATCCGCCATCTCGTTGCCGTGGATTCCCATATGGCCTGAGACCCAGATCAATCGCACCTGGTTATGTCCATTTGACAAAGTTACTTTTTACATTAAAGTACCAACCAAAAGAACCACTACTTCAACATTACGCTAATTTAAGAAATTCCTGTTGACGCCGGCGACCGCAGTACTTCTTTCTCGCATTTAATCACCGCTCGCTTCGCAATGGTTTATCTCATTTTTCCGCCAAGCGTTCTGAGGAATGCAGATCGCTTGCAATTCCGGAAAAATGGTCCTGTCAACGACCGAACACCCGATGTAGTGCGGGCCCGTTACCCGAGTGATCGACCTGGACTGCTGCCACGGAGCTGGCGGCGGCGACGCAACTAATTATAACAACACCACCTCGTAGAATAAACAATTTTATGTTAATACGATCAAGGGAGAAACTCGATTACGCCTACACCACTATCTTTCAGTTCAATATCACTAAGGGCCCAGCATACATCACAGACGCCTTAATTGCAAACAATCCTATCAAATGGTCTCGTTAACATACTCTTTTCATTATTCTAAAAGTTGTACAACGGATTAATGACCGATTCCGAAAAATAATGCCAACAAGACAAAATAAAAACAAACAACAGCCGAGCCTACGCGACGGACGACAGTAATTTGTGTCTTCTGGAAATGATATACGAAAGCGAAAATTAGTCAGCGGTATTTTTAACTATTGTTTTTCGCTACATTCTTACTATTTCTGGAACAGTAGTGTTTCTAATCTAAAAAAAGTGGCCGAGTTTTGAAGTAGGCAAATTTAGGGCGCACGCCAACAGATCACATCTGAGTCGGCTTTATTTACGTATCTGGAATAGTCTACTTGAGGTAAAGAATAGTTCTGTTATCGTTGCGATAACAGGCCAGTCGTTTTCTCGGTGCCGATTATTGCGGTCCTATATTGATTCTCATGCGTGTGGACACTAATTTGCGTTTGCTTATTTCAATGTGCATTTTGTGAAGACGTCAAGTGTCAACGGGTTGCCAGTTTTGCAACCTTGCGTTTAAAACTGTCAAGGCGATAGTTGAGTTGTATGTAGCAAGTGGCGTGTATGAAGCTCTGTGGAAGCTTGCGTCGGTGCAGTGACCCATCAGCGGTGCGTGAAGTCGGGACGATGGTACGGAAAGGGGAGAGATCCACTCGCGCCCTCTTCAGGACTCTGGCCGACACGCTCAGCTGGCAGTCTTTCCGCGTTGTCGTCACGATGGTACGTTTGGCTAGCTTCTAAATGTTTTGCTTGGACGCTCAACGAGCCTTCGCACCATTAATTTAAAGTGTTCGCTTATTTTTGTTATTTGGTCTAACAGTTTTCTGCCTATTTCAAAGCAAAACAAATATAATATTGATTGAAACTCAATTACTTTAGCTGATATCGTATTTGGGGCTTGATAGATTTTGCATCGTTGCACTGACGATGACGCAAGGGAATAACAGATAGTGTTTATCTGAAATCGATAGTTAAAAGCGATGAGTGTTATCGACCGACACGCTGCCGCCGCCGCCGCCTAGACAGTTTTGACATGTGCCCGACTCACGAACCGATTGTGTGACCGTATCGTGTAGTACACGTGCCCTTATCGGAGTTCATTGGAATCAGTGACCCTCAAGGTCGGAGGTCACGTTGGGACACGTTTGATATTGTCAAACGCACTATCTCCGTAGGCCTAAAGGATTCTACTATTATGCCCACTGCAATTTGTATGAAACATTTTGTCCGTGCGTGCATCACACGCTCATGTTACAGTAATGGTATCTGTCTGCACGTATAGTCGGTTTGTGTTTGTAAACGACACTTATTTTATTTCGTATAGACGTTAACCCATTCCCTGTCCCATGAATCACATATGATACATAACAATTGAAAACCAATTGTTATAATTCTTGGACAGCGAACCTGTTAATACATGATTATTACTTACGTATTTTCCTCCTGTAAAATAATAGCAGATACCATACCACAGAAGAGATAATAGTATTCCGCTACTGGTGGGAACATTGTAAAATATCCAATTTCCAAAGAAGCTCGCAGATAGCTTTCTCGGGCTGGACAAAAAAATCATAAAAATCCTAGCTATTTAAAATTTGTGTTAGGTAAACACGGCATGTTGTGACAATTCTCCTATGTACAGCGCGAGCTACAGGCGCGAGCGTACCTACCTGTGTGGCACGACTATTCGGTCGGTGCTTTCGTTGACCCAATTCTGGCTAGTCTTGTCCATTTGATGGATCTAGATTCTAGATGCATCACACGCATTCAAAGGTTACTGTAATAACAGTTAGTCTTCAAAAAGTTTAAAATAGTCATCATCAGCTCATTTTATGTCCCCACTGCTGGGGCACAAGCCTTCCCTATGGATGGATAGGGAGAACGGGCCATAAACCACCACGCGGGTCCAGTGCGGACTGCGGACTGCTGGTTGTTAACGACTGCTAATGCAGCCGGGACCAACGGCTTTACGTGCCTTCCGAAGCACGGAGGAGCTCGAGATGATACATTTTTTGGTCACCCATCCGACGACCGGCCTTTGTGAAAGTTGCTTAACTTCAGCACTCTCAGACCAGGCGCGTTAACCACAGCGCCATCGAGCTCCTCAATTAAGATAATATAAGGTCTCATTTTGTATAGAAAATAATTTTAAAGGAAATGAAAGACGTTACTTTTTTTTAGCTTTATTAAAAGTATACTTTTTCATTTAGATGTTTGTTACAATTTAATGGTAAAAAAAAGTCTTGAGTATTTTTGCACACCGTATCCAAGGTAGTTAAATAAGGAAGTGATCAAAAGCAGAAATGATCTTTAAGAGAACTAGCCTTATCAAGAGAGAAGAACAGGTCATAAGCATAATAAGACAAATTAAGAACTGGTCCCTAAACGGCAAAAGTATATCAATGTTAACAAACAAATTAATTAATTTCATGTATTTTAATTTAATGTCTTTGCTAAAAAGCATAGTAATCCTCAATAATAATAATAATAAAAATAAAAATGAAACATATAAATATCTTGGTATGTCACAGTCTTTGGGTGTTGATGACGGGGACATAAAACAGTCATTACGGGAGCGATTCTTTTGCCGCTTGAGAAAAGTATTTAACAGTCTTTTATCGGGTGGCAATAAGACACGTGCCTTTAATGGCTGGGTTATGCCTCTGCTCACATACTCCTTTGGCATACTAAGATGGACTCAGACCGAATTGGACGCCTTGGATAGGAGAGTCCGTCAAATGCTCACGACTTTCAGAATGTTACACCCGCGCTCATCTGTTATATGAGGCTGTACATCCCGCGGAGATGTGGGGGTCGCGGCTTTTTAAATGTCAAGGACCTACATAACCGTGAGGTGTGCAGTCTCAGGGATTATTTACTTAACAGTGAGTGCGGGATGCATTTGGATGTCGTGGCAGTTGATAGACACTTTACGCCGCTCTCCTTGGCAACAGAAAACTGGCGCAAACCAGTGGTGCTAAGCACTCTCGATCGCAAGGACATATGGAAGAGCAAGGTGCTACATGGGCGCTATTATCGGGCTCTAACTGGGCCTGATGTAGATTTAACTGCCTCGGTGAACTGGCTACGTTTCGGTGACCTCTTTGGGGAAACCGAAGGTTTTGTCTGTGCCATTGAAGATGAAGTTATCAAGACGAATAACTACCGGAAATATATTATGACAGACGGTACGGTCGACATCTGTCGGGCATGCCGCCGTCCAGGAGAATCACTCCGACATATTATTTCTGGTTGTTCTCATCTTGCTAACGGAGAGTATTTGCACAGACACAACCAAGTAGCCAGAATAATTCACCAGCAACTTGCTCTTGGATATGGCCTTGTTGAATCGGAGGTGCCGTACTATAAATATGCAGTACTCGAAAATGGTCATGCAACGCTCTACTGGGATCGCTCTATCATTACGGACAGGACTATTGTCGCCAATAAGCCTGATATCGTGGTGGTTGACCGATCCCAGCGCCGGGCAATACTGGTTGATATCACCATACCTCATGATGAGAACCTCATGAAAGCCGAGAAGGACAAGCTCAGTAAGTACCTTGACTTAGCTCACGAGGTGACCGCCATGTGGGATGTTGATTCAACCATTATTGTCCCGATAGTCGTTTCAGCGAACGGTCTGATAGCGAAGAGCCTCGACCAACATCTTAAGAGGCTCTCGCTTGATGGTTGGATCAAGGGTCAGATTCAGAAGGCAGTACTCCTTGACACGGCACGTATTGTCAGGAGGTTCCTCACTCTGCAGCCCTGACCACCGGTAGCTTGGGCCCTGCCCCGCTGCTGGTGGTACTCTAGAATTAGTTTTTTATAATGTTTTATTGTTTTTTTTATTAAAATATTGTAAAAATCTAGTTTTAAGAAAGAAAATAAATAAAGAGTATAATAATAATAATAATATCTCTCTAACCTGGTAGCTAGGATTTTTCACCAGCAACTTGCTCTTCTATATGGTCTTGTGGACTTCGAAGTGCCGTACTACAGGTACACACCTGCACCGGTTCTCGAAAACGGCCGTGCCACGCTCTATTGGGATCGAGCTGTCATCACGGACAGGACTATTATAGCTAATAGGCCTGATATCGTGCTGATAGATCGATCGTAACGCCGGGCAGTGCTTGTTGACGTCACCATCCCGCATGACGAGAACCTCGTAAAGGCCGAGAAGGACAAGGCTAGCAAGTACCTTGACTTGGCTCACGAGGTAACCGTCATGTGGGATGTTGACTCGACAATCATTGTGCCGATAGTTGTGTCTGCGAACGGTCTGGTAGCGAAGAGTCTCGACCAACACCTTAAGAGACTCTCGCTTAATGGTTGGATCAAGGGTCAGATACAGAAGGCGGTACTCTTGGACACGGCGCGGATAGTCCGAAGGTTCCTGTCTCTGCAGCCCTAACCACCGGCAACTTGAGCCCTGCCCCGTTGCCGGCGGCACCCTAGGCTAGGTTTTTTATAATATTTTTGTTTTGTATGTACTTTTGTATTTTACTTTTATATTAATATTATAAGAAACTTAGGCTAAGAAAGAAAATAAATAAAGAGTATAATAATAATAATTATGGTTCGGTGCCGCATTCATGGTTGGTCAGGATTTTAAAGTTATATAAAATTGATATAACTTTAAAATCATTTTTGATGTCATGTATGCGGCAGTGGACCACGGTCTTATGTCAACCAGGATGTCGAGATAGAGTTTCTGCCACGCAGGATTTTATAAGGATAGAGCGTGGCATATTCCAAGGCGACAGTCTGAGTCCTTTATGGTTTTGTCTAGCTTTGAATTCTCTTAGTACTTTATTAAGAAATTCAAGGTTAGGCTGTCGACTGCGGAGAGGGGGTGAAGTTTTGTCGCATTTGTTGTACATGGATAACCTCAAGTTATTCGCACCAAACAGCCAAGACTTGATAAAACTGCTGAAAATTACTGAGACTTTTAGCAGTGCCATCAAGATGGAGTTTGGGGTGGATAAGTGTGCGGTTATGCATGTACAGCATGGGAGAGTAGTAAATTCAACCAATTTACAACTCTCCGATGCGATAGACTTCAGATCTCTCTCTGAAGTTGAAACATATAAATATCTTGATATGTCACAGTCTATGGGTGTTGATGACGGGGACATAAAACAGTCATTACGGGAGCGATTCTTTTGCCGCCTGAGAAACATATTTAACAGTCTTTTATTGGGTGGCAATATGACGCGTGCCTTTAATGGCTGGGTTATGCCTCTGCTCACATACTCCTTTGGTATACTAAGATGGACTCAGACCGAATTGGACGCCTTGGATAGGAGAGTCCGTCAAATGCTCACGACTTCCAGAACGCTACACCCTCGCTCATCTGTTATGAGGCTGTACATCCCGCGGAGATGTGGGGGTCGCGGCTTTTTAAATGCCAAGGAGCTACATAACCGTGAGGTGTGCAGTCTCAGGGATTATTTACTTAACATTGAGTGTGGGATGCATTTGGATGTTGTGGCAGTTGATAGACACTTTACGCCGCTCTCCTTGCCAAGAGAAAACTGGCGCAAACCAGTGGTGCTAAGCACTCTCGTTCGCAAGGATATATGGAAGAGCAAGATGCTACACGGGCGCTACTATCAGGCTCTAACTGGGCCTGATGTAGATTTGACTACCTCGGTGAACTGGCTACGTTTCGGTGACCTCTTTGTCTGTGCCGTTGAAGATGAAGTTATCAAGACGAATAACTACCGGGAATATATTATGAGAGACGGTACACGGTCGACATCTGTCGGGCATGCCGCCGTCCAGGAGAATCACTCCGACATATTATTTCTGGTTGTTCTCATCTTGCTAACGGAGAGTATTTGCACAGACACAACCAAGTAGCCAGAATAATTCACCAGCAACTTGGCCTAATATGGCCTTCTTGAATCGGAGGTGCCGTACTATAAATATGCACCTGCGCCAGTACTCGGTCATGCAACGCTCTACTGGGATCGCTCTATCATTATGGACAGGACTATTGTCGCCAATAAGCCTGATATCGTGGTGGTTGACCGATCCCAGCGCCGGGCAATACTGGTATCACCATACCTCATGATGAGAACCTCGTGAAAGCCGAGAAGGACAAGCTCAGTAAGTACCTTGACTTAGCTCACGAGGTGACCGCCATGTGGGATGTTGATTCAACCATTATTGTCCCGATAGTCGTTTCAGCGAACGGTCTGATAGCGAAGAGCCTCGACCAACATCTTAAGAGGCTCTCGCTTGATGGTTGGATCAAGGGTCAGATTCAGAAAGCAGTACTCCTTGACACGGCACGTATTGTCAGGAGGTTCCTCACTCTGCAGCCCTGACCACCGGTAGCTTGAGCCCTGCCCCGCTGCTGGTGGTACTCTAGAATTAGGTTTTTATAATGTTTTATTGTTTTTATATTAAAATATTGTAAAAATCTAGTTTAAAGAAAGAAAATAAATAAAGGGTATAATAATAATAATAATGAATCAATTTATTCAGGCAACATAGACCCACACAAGAAATAATTACAAATTTATCAAATTAAGTAAAACAAATCAACAATTTTGATTTTAGAACAAATAAGATAATAAAAGAAAAAATATCATAACAGTTATAATAACTATTCTTAGTGTCTCAGTTTGTTATTATTATGTCTTAATTAAACTGTTGTGAAAGGAAGTAGTCCTGACTGGAAGTATTAATAGACCGCGACAGCGTCGCGTTTCGTTGACATTGCGCGCAAATGAGAAAAGATGCAAATTATTTCTACCATAGAGCAGGTAGGTACTAATTACGAATCCAAAAATTATGACAGCTCCCAATACGATATTTCCGCGTCGAGATTTTATTATCTGGCTAGCAACGTTATGAATAAGAAATCACATCTGAAAATAGGGCGTTCTTATACGGCAGCCACGTGTCGGAAGCAACGACGACAGGGCTCAGCTGTTGTGATGTAGCTGTGTCGCGGTCGCGCGCGACGCTATTAATACGCCACTTAGGCTTTTTAACACACTCTCTTGTTACTACGCTCGAGCTCTTATAAAAATGTGTGATGACGTCGTGTTTTACATTTTTCATCATGGCTTTGGAAAATGTATGTAAGTTTAAGCTATACTATTTTTTTTAATCTATTCAGAGGAGCTCGATGGCAAATCCCTTTGCGCATTGGCATTATTATTAAATTGGATATCCTCTAGAAGACCTGACAACCCTAACGTATAATAGATTAGATCGGTTTCAAAACAAGGTGTGAGTATTATTTCATCTTCATCATCAGCTCATTTTTTTTATGTCCCCACTGCTAGGGCACTAGCTTTCCTTACGGATGGATATAGAGATCGGGCCATAAACCACCACGTGGGCTCAGTGCGGATTGGTGATTGTGCTGTTGGATAGAATTTTGTGAACATTTAATCAATATAACGTACACACATACCCTGCTCTAAGAAAAGTAAGAGTTACATAAATAACAATCAACTCTAATAATTCTTAACTTAAATCAGATTTTTAAGCATTACCTGTCGTAAAATATAAAGCAGAGAGTTGCCCTCTGCTTTTTATCCCTGTCCCTGTTTTAACAGGGACAATAGTAGAGACAAATAATTGTGTCCATCTAAGCAACGTTCTTGATACTTATAAATTTTTGATTCATTTTAAAGACCTCTGCAATCATGAGGATCAAACATGTTATTACTAATGACACAACATTGTTTCAGCGAACTGTTAAATTTAGTTAGGTTTTTATATGTCTCAAAAATAATATAAAAACTTTTATTTTTTTATAAATTAAATGATGATAATTAAACACAATAACTATGTAAGAGTGCGTAGTCTTCTTCGTTCTTTAAAAGTGACCACTGGAGCTTATTACATATAATAAGAAACTATTGTTAGGTAGGCTAGGTATATAAAGATATTGTAATTTGGTACGAGTATGTTTTTTGTTGACCCTTGACTACAGTTTCTGGTAAATGTGAAGATAAAATCTGAAATACGGTCTATCGAATATTCTGTTATCATCTCCTTTGTAGCCGCCGATCGGCCAGTAATTGAAATGGGACTGGAAGCACAAAATACAGTGACAATATATTGTGCTACGTCAATTACAGATATTAAAGCAAAAATATTTTTTTTCTTTTTGCTCTTCTGTTTCAATGACAAATGACTTATTTTATTGTATTGTTTTATCGCTTCATTACCATCATCTACCTAGAAATGTCTGGTCGCTGGACCGGTATTGACGCAGAATGTGCACTTCGCAAAATGTGCACTTGACAAAAAAATTGCATTTCGAACTTTTGCACTTTTCATAACGGTTACTTCTCAAAATAAGCAAACTCAAGATAAGCGGGACCGTGTCGTGTCACATGGAGGACTCAAGATATTTTAATTTGGTCACCCATCCGGGAACCCGCCTTTTGTAAAGGTTTCTTGACTAGAACAATCGCAAACCAAAGGCGCTAGCCGCTGCGCTCACCAGCTTTATAAAACGAAAATTGATGATTGGTTTGCTTTTAAACTACCTACATAAAGATAAACTACTAAATTTTCAGGATTGCTTGGTCAGTCCGTTTAAAGCTGTAGCTCTTAAATTGTTATGACTAGCTTTCTTTTTACATGACTTGGAAAACACAAGTTCTTATTCCTTAACAATAAAACTCCGCGAGTTGATCTTTGATGATAGCCAACGGCAGAGGGGACTGCTCTAGCATTCGCGTAACATTGTGAAAATTTACTCATGCCATAAAAGTGGAAGTATGAGCACTCTAATCGCTCATGCCGCTCAAAACCAGTGTATCGGAATTGCAGCGGCGGGCGGCGGCGACATCGTGTGGGTTGATCGGCGTTCGCTCAGTTATCGTGTCCCACAATACGTTGAGTCGGCATCGGCACACCGAGTCGACGGCGGCAGCGGGCGGGACGTCGACGGCGGGCGGCGTGTCGTATCGCAGCCGCCATCCGCAGAGATGACTATGCCCGCTCTCATTCATTAGAGGGGTGGGGGGGCCGGGCGAAAGACGTCGCGCGCCGCCCGACTAATATCGATCGATGTACCACCATCCCTCCCCCCGGCACCACACGCCCGCGCTCTCAGCATCCGACCTCGAGTGCTCTCCTCTCGCGCCTACCGGACACCTCCGACAGAAACTACGCCTTAACGACATGACGCCACAGCTCAAAATTCCGATCCACGACCTACGCCTCGCGTCCTCCCGCCGATTCCTAATGGACTCTCTGGGCAAAAGTCACTCGGTCGAGATTGCAACGGTGCCCGGCGCCGTCCACGCTGATGGAAAAAATAAGCTTTTTGTTACAATTAAAATGGTAAATCAAACCAATTTTAGTAATTGCGAGGCCAAACTTTGAAGTGGTGGCGCGCGCTTTTGACTAGATTCAAACGCGTATGATTTTGAAAAGGACGTTTGTGCTTTGTTTCACACATTCACGAAGTATACAAAAAAGCTCCTTTTTGAAATATAGTGTTAGTTTTACATTGTGTTTTTCGAGAAATATTTATTTGTATTTAGTTTAAGTAACAAACACACTTGATGCATCATTTCAAAACCCAAAAATTATGAAAGCCATTTCATAAAAATAAATAAGCTATAAAAAAAATCGTAAAGAAACATGTACGTGATTCCTTAATTTTGGTAATCCTATTTGGCGGTCGAGGAGCCTTCTTATTATTATTCCCCAAAATAGCAAAGCCTTAATTTCTATGTCTTCACTTCTATTATTCGGAATATATTTACCAGACAATGGGTAACCACACATCGTATATTGTATTCAGGATTATGTCGACCTTTTTTTTTCTAATCAGCAAATTCTATTTTTGTTTTACATAATAGTATTTATTGTCACTAATCATCAGCAACGAATTGTACGAAAATAAAAGTAGCCTGTAGCGCCACATTCTTTTATATTGGATATCAACTAATTACGTGAGCGTACACAAACATTGTGATCACGGCAACAACGCAATAACAGAAAGCCATTAAACGCGTAGATAAAAAAAAACAATGGCGTCCAGTGTGCCAGTTTGATTTCTGACCGGAGACACCGGGAGCCGCGTTGCGGTAGGTCCGCGATGCATCCTCCGTTCGGCACGCAGCACAGAATGCGTTTTGCATGTACACAGACCGACGTCCGACAGACGGTATACGGACGCAACTAGGCGTGTATGTGTATGTGTATGCGTGTACGGCAAACACAAATGATCGCCGCATTAAAAGCCTTTATTTCCCGCTACTCAATATAAACATGTGATTTCATTTATTTTTCGCCGCCTAGCACGGTCGGTGCTTTTGGTAGCAACATAAGGTGGAAAGCGTTAATCGTTAAGCGTTGATTGCGATGGTAGTATTTGAAACTAACTAGTTAGTTAATAAGTTACTAGGCTTCACGGGTGTGTCTCTTTTAATCTCGTCCATGCCATACGGTGTCATTATGGTAATAATAAAAACCTAAATAACCTAAAGGTAATATTTATTTACTAATAGAACTTGATATTTGCCTTATACAATGTGCGGTCTAATTCTGTCAGCTGATTTCAATCAGTTGACAGAATCAGATTAAGCTTGAAATTGTGTTTTAAAATAATGATCTATATTTATTAAAGTGAAATAAATATCCCTGATAGATTATTTACGAAAATGGAAAGTATAAAACTTATATATCCCTATAATCCCCTAATTAAGTAATTTTATACCTCTAAGTATAAGTATCAAAACAGTACCAAACCGATAAGTTAACCTCTCAGATGTAACTTTGTGTATATTCAATTCAGCAACGATACCAGAACAAATATTTTAAAGTTACCTGCGGCTGATACGCTTTCTGATAAACGATATATAAAATCTTCTGGCTGAAGAAACTGTAATGTGGTGTAATAGAATGAGAAAATCGTGTATTCGGTATTTAATCACAATAACAAGAATATGATTAGAACTTTGGCAAAGATAGGTATAAAAATGTTACATTCCATCGGCTATCTATATGCTTAAGCCTACTTACATACTTACTTACTTAGTTTTACATTCAGACAGCTACAAAATTTATATCATAGTAGACAATCTAAACAAAACATTGAAAGCATAATAAATCAACAAACTACGAATTACACATCGCAGTCGTAAATGTTGTAGTAATAATAACTTCTGAGATGTTTAAACGAGAAGTGTTAACAGATGGAATATCTCCGGTCCATTTTGATAATTACGGAATGATAACTGTGCGTTTATTTATTATGGAAATGGCCGATCAAAGGCGTCTGTCCGTATCGGCCTCAACATGGAGAACGCTTGGGGTAGGTTATGGCATTGCATCCGACGATTTGCCGACAGCAAGGGTGGTTTAGCATAAGTATACATCGCTTATAGCACGCAGCCCGCAATGTGTCTGTGTAGTCTTTGGATTTATAAATGCCCTGCGGTAATTATGACGTTAGGTGCGTGTGTTATGTCGCCACCATTGCAGCACGCTTTTTAGCTACGGGAATTTACATTCTACCTATGTCTAATAAATCTCTACCTGTTCCGATTTATCACGCCACCCAACTTTAGTTGTCAAGTATCGATCACGTAGCCGTTATATTTGGGTTATACATTTTTAATCGCTTATCTATACCGGTGCCGAGTTTAAAATAAACGCGAGATCGATATGGCTTCGTCCGGACCAGACTCGGGGTACCGGCCAGTGTTTCTCTCCCCTTCGGCCACATTCGAAACCAGGGTTCGAAACCAGTTTCTAAATAAGAATAATATTTTTTCTTTCGAAATTGGTTTCGATAAAAGAACAATATTGCTTATCTCGAAACTCGTTTTGAAAAAAGAATAGCATTTCGTCTTACGAAACTCTCAAATCAAAATTCTTTAGCTAAGATTGAACGATATTTAAATAAAAGTCTTATAGGTTGGTTCTGATATGCTTATATTTATTTAAACTCAAACTCAAACAGATCTTTATTGATGTAAATTCCTTACAAATATTTATGAATCGTCAAAGATTTTTTTCCTACCACCCTTTCAGGACGTCTTTTAGCTGTGGAGAAGCAAAGGCGAAAGAAACTACAGCTTTTCATACAAGTAACATCATTTACAAAATATATGATGTTACCATTTCAGTTACAAAATTTATTTTTCTTGTGTTAGAAATTGATTGGAGCAGTCTTATCTTCCATATAATCGGACACTTTGTAATATGTCTTTCTATAAAGTTTATTTTTAATTATAATTTTAAACTTATTTAGGTAAGCCTAATTCCTTAAAATGGCTTGGGACTTTATTGTAAAAACGAACACAAAGACCTTTAAATTAAATTGTTTACTCTATGGATCCTAGTATAAATTAGAGCTAATTTGTCCTTATTTCTAGTAATTTTTTTTTTCTAAAGTGCTTGCTGCACTGAAGCTAAATTAAATATTTGGGTCGGGTGGGTGTTTAATTTTTTCACTGTATTTTATAAATTTTATTTTATTTCTAGTGTTCAAATTATCACTGTTTTTGCAAATGTACATATATAAGGTTATCGTAAATATACTGCGACGCGAGAGTCAGTATACTAATATCTTTTAATTGGGAATCTTTAGACTTTAACGAATTAGAAGTTAACAACGAATAGCTCGCTTCTGCAGTACAAAAATATTTTGAATTTCGGCAGCCTTTCCTCACAATAAAATGCTATACCAAATTATGCTATGAAAATAACTAAAAAATACCAATCTGGCTGTCAATACCAGTCAATAGAAAAATTTTCAAATTTTTCGGGAATAGTTTTTTTCTATGTACCTTACGCCTTTGCTATAGAATTGCCACCCCTCCTTTTTTTGTGCTTATAAATTCAATTTCTTTTGTATTCATTATAAATACTCTATTTTACACCGTTAGTAAATAAATGCAATTTTAATTGCCTCGTTGCACTTCCGTATTTACTATCAGCATTTGACGTATGTTATTGTTGATAGTGACAATATATGTAATTATTTATAAATATGTTCCATGATGTGTTAGTGGCCAGGAAATTACATCATAAACATCTAAAGAGATTTGATTTAAAAAACGAAGAACTATTCTTTTTTCGAAACGAGTTTCGAGATAAAAAAATATTCTTTCATCGAAACCAATTTCGATAGAAGAAATATAATTCTTATTTAGAAACTGGTTTCGAACCCTGGTTTCGAATACTCCGGATGTCCTCTAGAATTGAGCTTCTATGTACCATCGTAAGAACTGAGCGTAAAAAGCTCGAGACGATCGCTCGGTGTGCACACGGCCGGATACCTAGAGCGATGATTAAAAAAGCGTGCGTGCCCACTTGACGCAGTGTGTTAGCTTTTTGCGTCGGTGTGCGCCGCTGTGGCACTAATGAAACGGGCTCGGCGTGTGCGTCGCCGGCGCGGCCTACGTACGCGGGCCTTGCATTGGGTCGGGTCAGTGAACCCGCCCGCCCACTATCGGGGTAAATATGCCGAATGCACACAGATGCGCGCGCCGCCCCCGCGCCGCCGCCGCCCGCCCGTCGCGCTGCACTTCGCACGCATCCACCCCGAGGACTCACCCCGACCCCTCTTAAAACTCCTAATTGATTGCACAAATTTACTCGCAATAACTGTCTTTTTATAGTGTTAATGATGTAAACTTGCGCTGTTACGTCGCTCTAATTGATACTACGTCGTACGTTGCAGAGGCGGCTGTAAACCGACTGCTAATGCATAACGATGCTCGTTTGCCTATCGCTGCGGTGTCGCCATCGTCGGCTAGACTGTGAAAAATTAATTAACGTACATATAAATTCGCTTTACCGGCATTACGGCATTCTCTGACTCTCGTTTCAAGACTCTATTAAACGAACTTTTTTAGAAACTGCTTTGGGAACCAACATTTATAACAAACAGTTCCGTTAATATCCACCTTAAGCTTTTATAACGCGAGTGCTATTACGCAATAAAAGCTAGGTGTATACATAAACATATGAGAAATGGGTCCACCGATGATCGAAACATTGCCTCATCGAATGCAACCAGATGATGTCACGGTGACGTCACACAGATATAAACACCAGACGCGCGCTAGAGCTGCTCGGGCCGCCATGCCAACACCGACCCATGTATAACAATAACTCTCGGTATAAAAGTAGCGTGCGATCTACAATTGCCTCGCCATCGTAACTGCATGCGCTTTTGGCATGATTGTCTTACAATGCTCCCATCCCATCTCTTTTGCCATCTTTGATTTATTCCTAGTTCCTTGGGTGCTTTGGTACCTCATAAAATTTTCTTTGCCGCCAAATAATGTTCAAATTTACATATTTTTTTATTAAACTTTACTCAAAACACCTTGAATTGTATTTTTACATTAAAATAATATATAATATAAGCTAACTAGCATTAGAATAATAATTCACATTTATATTTCATCATCAGTCTTTAAATGTTCTACTGAAAGTCTCAGGCCTTCTCAGTTCCCGCATAAACATGTGGAGATCAGTATTATCGTCCATATCCCATATTATTATCGTCCATATCCCACCACCCACCCTAGCCCAATTTACGTTGGTGAGTTTAATGAGTGTCGTCTTACGACAATCTGACTCCAATGGTCTTAACGTTAATTAGGATTATGTTTTTTTAATAAATAAAATAAATAAATAATATTGGATACTAAAAGGAAAAAAACATGTCAATAATTTCGTAATTAGATAATTTACAAAAACACAAATGTTGAAAAAATTTCCACGAGCAGGATTTGAACCTGCACCCTTCTGACATGTTTCGCAACAAAATTTGCGTTAAAATTATAAAAACAAAACAAAAACGTTTTATAAAATAGCTTGCCTACTTCTTAACTGATAAAGATCAGTTACAAATACTAAAGAGTATTTGTAAAAATATTATGATCGGATGTTAATGACGGTAGTTGTTGACATTGAATGGGCGCCTTTGGCTTTCAAAGTAAAAAAGTAAATAGTGTTAAAAAATTTCGGCGGGCTGGTTAGAACAAAATTTGCGTTAAAATTATATAAACAAAACAAAAACGTTTTAGATAAATTACCCGATAGATTAAAAAAAAACAATTTATTTATTTGTGCTTTAAACGTAAAGTAAGTTTAGACTTTAAAAAATTGAAACAATGACATGAGATTTTAAGGTCGTTAGCTAACCAATCTAGCGAGTACGAACGGGGGTTGATGCTAAGCTTGTATATTCAAGCAAGGTTATTTTTGGCGCGTTCAATAAATTCCGTGTGGTAATGTAGATGCAGTAAAATCATATAAAATTAATTTATGTTTGTACTCGGAAAAACTTTATTATCTTAATAGTATAATCATATCAACGCATATACCAGTTTCTCAATAATATAACATCCAAGTGTGAGTCGTTACCGATCGCGTAGCAAATGGTTCCGTAGTTTGAAGTGTTTATTTTATTTGACCTAATTTATAAGAGTGATTGAAGTAATAATATATTTTTAGTACACACAAAACGTGAAAACAATTTCCTCATTTTCAGACTTTACCTAAAAGTACTACCCCCTTACAAATAAACAAAGAATAGGTAAGGTTCGAATAGTTATTCCGTGTTTTGTCCCTGTCATGTAAACGTCATTTCAAATTAGAACACCAATCTATAACGACTCTTTTGAACCCTAAATCATATGCATCATAGGAAAGCTTTAAACATTTCAATCTTTAAAATTATTACATCGACACATAAAACCACTTGACAATATCCCAGGAAGTAAATGAACAGGAGAATAATTACGATACGCACTGGTACGGCTGGCGCGGCTACGTCTCATTAGGGGGCCCTAATTGAATAACTGACGACAGGCGCAGGCGACCGCGGAGTGCGCGCTCGCTGGAAGCGGCTTACGCGACGGCCACAAAATGAGGTGACTGCAGAAGGTGAGCTTCATACATGACGCTCTCGAGCAGCGCTAACGTAGACTCTCTCACGGACACGGAATCTCACAACAGTATGAAGCTTACCTTCTGAAGTCTCTTTATTTTGTGCGACGGCCCTAACCTAAATGACTCACCTTAGGATGTCTGAAGAATGACATAGAAAAGACTATTACGCTTCTGTGCTTCCGGGTTACAAATTGTTCTTCCAAAATTTATAATTTCGATTCTTATTTCAAACTTATATCCACTGAGTCTGTGTAGTTGTGTACACTTTTGTTTTTGGTTGTCTATCGGATACAGCATCTATGCTACTGAGTTACCGGGTTACATACCTTTTGTTCTTCTAACTTTAATAAAAATTCAAAATTCAAAATCATTTATTCAGTTTAGGCTACAAGTAGCTCTTGTGAATGTCACTATGCCATCGGTTCGTAAGTCTACTTTGGGCGTGAGATCTTGTACTGATCACAAAAATATCACAAAATAAAAAAAACTAAGTTAACAAATTTACATCAGGTAAAAGTTTCAATTTCCACAATGTCATACAGTTTCACTACAGTACTCTAAAAAAATTGGTTAAAAAAACTAAGTCAAACTACAATAAATAATATTAAAAATAAGATAAGTATGCAAGAGCAGACCAGCCTCCACAGGCAGCACCCGTTCACGAGTATGACATATGAATCAGCCATCGCTTCGCTCAAACATATTTTAGGGAACGTAACGACCTGACGCACACGCCACCACCGCAGAGACAAATAAAGAGAGCATGACATACTCAAGATACTCTAAATAAAAGCTTAATGATCTATTTAACGCAACGCTGTTTGTTATCTGTAGTACACTGCTGATTAAGGCTATCATATCAGTATAAAAATCATATAAATTAATTTTATTATATTAATTCAAATAGAGTTTTTCATTATAACCAGGCTTTTTTATCATCTAAATATTCTTTGACTGTATAATAACCTTTTATAAGTAATAAAGACTTCACATGTTTTTTAAACTTATCTAAAGGTCTTATCTAAAATCTAGTACAGTACTTGGTATTTTATTGTAATAGTGTATACCTTGCCCCAAGAAGGAACCAAGAACCTTCTGTAACCTAAACAGTGGCATTACAAGTTTTGTCTTATTTCTAGTATTGAAATTGTGTACGTCACCATGTTTAGTATAGGAGTTGATATTGCAACGTACAAAAACTATACAATTATAAATATATTAAGATGCAACTGTCAGGACACCAATCTCCTTAAAAAGATTTCTTAAGGAAGTTCGTGATCCGAGTCTATAGATTGTTCTTATTGCTCGTTTCTGTAAAATGAATATAGTTTCAATATCAGCCGCTGTTCCCCACAGTAGGACGCCATACGACATGACATGACACTGTGAAAATAACTAAAATAGACTATTCTAGCAGTTTCAACGTCTGTTAACTGCCTAATTTTCTAATGGCATAAGCAGCAGAGCAGAGTTTATCGGCCAATTTCGATATATGAGGATTCCATTTAAACTTTGAGTCAAGGGTTATGCTTAAAAAGACTGTAGAATATACCAAATTTAATTGATCACCGTTTATTCTAATATCGGTTGGTTCATATCTGACATTTGGTAATATAAATTTAATATATTTTGTTTTCTTAGCGTTAAGCTGTAAATTATGAATAGTAAACCAACGGAGTACCTCTGAAAGAGCTTTATTTACATTTTCATAATTAGTCCTACACCTAGTTACATTAAAAATGAGTGAATAGTATAAGTATCATCTGCAAATAATACAATTTCACAAAAGTTCTCTACAAAGAATGGCAAGTCATTAATATAAATCAAGAAAAGGAAAAGACCAAGAATCGACCCTTGTGGAACTCCCATTTTTACATGTGAACCAGATGATTTAGTACCATTTATATCGACAGTTTGTGTTCTAGAGCTGAGATATGACTGTATTAAATTTAGTGCAAAATCTTTGAGACCGTAATAATGAAGCTTCATTACCAGAGTCCGGTGCTCAACGCAATCGAAAGCCTTGGAAGTCGCAAAAAACTCCAAGAGCGTTTTGAGACTTCTCCCAGGCATCAAATATATGTTTTATTGGAGCAACACCTGCATCAGTAGTAGAACGACCCTTAGTAAAGCCATATTGCTTACTATGTAAAAGGTTGTTTGTGTTAAAATATGACATCAACTGTTCGAGTATGATTTTTTCATAAATTTTACTTAGCGCTGGTAATATTGAAATGGGCCGATAGTTACTGGGATCTTCTTTGTTCCCTGATTTGAATAAAGGTATAATTTTACTAAACTTCATAAGATCAGGAAAGATTCCTTTATCGACACAGTTATTAAAAATTTCAGCAACATACGGTGCAATAGAATGTTTAATATTCTTAATTACTTTAATAGATATACCCCACAAATCACTCGTGTTTAACATTTTAAGTGATTTGAATGTTTTAATAATATTCATTGAATCAATGTATTTAAATTGAAAGGAAAGATTACATTTTGGTACATATTTTTGGAGTAAAGTTTGTGCAGCTTTTGGTGATGAATCTAAATTTGACGTTGTTATTACAAGTATATTTACAAAAAAATCATCAAAAATATTAGCAATTTGTGAATCTGATTTGACTAAGATGTCGTTTACTTTTAAAGTGAAAGTATAAATAAAACCACGGTAAATTTAAACCACGGGATACGTGGTTTAAATTTACCTGTTTCACGGTTTATAATGTCCCAAGTGGCTTTAATTTAATTGTTAGACTTTTAAATTTTTTCTTTAATGTAATTAGATTTTGCTACTGTGCACACTTTTTTTAAACATTTTCGAATAATTCTTTACATATTGCGTAAAATTAACATTTTGGTTATATTGTTTTAAACTATATAAATCATATAATTATTTCTACTCTTATATATACCAGTCATGGCCCAGACACAGAACTTTAGTTTATGAGTAATTTTTATTGTTTTTGGTGTAAACACATGGTTGTATTCGGTCTTAATTAAGTTAAAAAGATTACTATAAAGTACATCTGGATCATCTTGTACAAAGGGTAATGCATAGATTTTACAAGCTTTTGTAACTGGTTTACAGTTCACTATTTTTGGTTCATCCCTAATATCAAAATCATAGGTCACTTTCAAACCGCAATGGTCAGACGTAGATTACTAATGAGTGACTTAGAAACAGGGTCATAGTCTGTAAAAATATTATCGAGACAAGTGGCCGAATGTGAAGTAATTCTAGTGGGTTCGAGAAATAGATTTGAAAGATTAAAACATTTAAATAAGGCAAGAAGACGAACACTCGTTGAAGTGTTTTAAACTAAACTAAAACTTTAAAGTGTGTTTGAATTGGGAGAGCACCTGATCCGGTATGTCAGAAGGGTGCAGGTTCAAATCCTGCTCGTTGAAATTTTTTCAACATTTGTGTTTTGTAATTTGTTTCGAAACAAAAATTTACGTTAAAATTATTTAAACAAAACAAAAACATTTTATAAATAGCTTGCCTACTTCTTAACTGATCTTTAGTATTTGTAAAAATATTATGATCAGATGTTAATGACGGTAGTTGTTGACATTGAATTGGCGCCTTTGGCTTTCAAAGTAAAAAAGTAAATAGTGTTGAATAATTTCGGCGGGCTGGTTAGAACCATGATAGCTCAATTGGAAGAGCACCTGACCCTGTATGTCAGGGTGAAAGTTCAAATCTTGTTCTGCTGTTTTTGTAATTTGTTTCGCAACAAAATTTGCGTTAAAATTATATAAACAAAACAAAAACATGCTATCACATAACTGAAATTAAACAATTTACCCTTCTTTTAAATAAATTAAACAACTTATAATGAAATAATAAATAATGAAATATTTGTAAAAATATTTCTTTCGGATCTCAGAGGTGAAAACTTCTAAGATTGATGAAGCAATGTTGACTAAAAAACATAAGCATCAAGCACTGAAAAATTTCGACGGGTGAAAGCCAGACCTCGGTAGCCAAGTGGTTAAGGCAGCCGCCCGGAATGCGGAAGGTGCGTGGTTCGATTCCCGCCTGAGGTTGTCGTCTTTTTTCAGTGTTTAAATTTTAACTTATAATGAAATTAAATTTTACTCTTATATCGTTAATTTTACTTAGACGTAAGAATTACTTACAGGCGTGAGTTTATGTATGTATGCATGCAAATGCTATTACGCAGTAAATAGCTCTTATTATACCAACATTTTGCTATGATACCAACCCTATCTTACAATACGAATCGTTCAAAAAATATAATGAACCTATGAACCTATAAACTTTGAATTTGACAGGTTCCTTATGTGGTGTAGATATTTATTTAAGAATTAAAAGAATATTATCCATCAGTCAGTATCACGTTATATATGTGTGTTTGTGGACGAAGTCGCAGGCGGGCCGCTAGCAAACGGCCGATCGCTGGTGGATGGATATTCCTGCGCATTGTTTTATTGCTCTTTTTTATGAAACAGACATTTTCGTATGAGCTGAAGTCGGCCACTATTAGCGAAATTAAAACGTTTTAAGATTTTAATTTCCAATCTAGTTTTATTACTTGAATAGAATATTTGTGATGATTGTTGGCCGGTAACGTATTAATACAAAGCTGTGATTGACATTTTATCTATACTAATATTATACGGAGAGGTCAAATATGTTTGTTTGTATGTAGGGGGGAGATCTTTGAAACTACTGAACAGTTTCTAAAAAAATTCTTTTTGATTTAAAACCACTCATTCCTGTGTAGTTAGTATTTTTATGTCAAAAAATTGTACACGCTAAAAGACTTTAGTGATAGACTTAATTTCACGCGCAAAAAGCTGAGGACTAAAGCTAGTCTAATAGCTACTAAGTCTTTGTGTAAAAAATAAATAATTATCTCGCAAGCATATTATTGTTCATACTAAAAGCTCGTTGCATGCAAGACGGTAAAAAAACTCGATGTTAAGTTTTTTATTGATTCAATTAAATGTTATAGTTGTCAGTAGCGAGTCTTTATCTAGATTGTGAAGTAAAAACCTAAATATGCATCCGCTGAACTTAATCGTGGGACGGTTCTCTACAACTTATCATTTCTTACTACCTTTAATGGCTGTTAGAAGTTCATTGGAATAATTGCTAATGCACAAGTAGAAAATTCCTTAGGAAAGTTTGCCGGCAAGCGGTGCATTTACTTTTATTTTGTCCAAATGGAAAGTTTATGCGACATTCTTATTAGGGTGATTAACATGCAAGCGGTAAATCAGGGAACTCACATCGCGCTGTTGGATGAGGCTATTTTGCGGCTTACTGCAATTATGATTTATAAACATTGTTTTCTTATTCTAATTGAGACATTAAGCCGGGAGTTTAAATGTAACATACTACAATGTAACATCTACTCGCTTTCATTGTATGTTGGAGTTCCGGGTCATTTGCAACGTCCATGGTCGTAAGGAGATCGTCTCCCGACCTGAAGTCTTTCATATCGAGTGATTTTAAAGTATCATATATATTAGGGTGAGTTAATGTTACTAACCATAGATATCGTCAATCATAAGGAAAGCTAAAGCGTTGCTTAAATTTGCTTATGGAAGTTAAATTATGAGACATAGGGTACACGGTTTAGTTAGCAGAGTCCAAACTGCCGCCCCAACAGCAAACCAGCCGGCTGTGTGAGTGCTCTTGTTTCCATCTCCGAGTTCGTTCATTAGATAGTTAACCGACGACCAAACAGTGGATCACGTCCCGCTATCAGGTGCGCTGCAAACAAAACGTTGAATAGAGGCCGGGTTAAACATGCACGACGGGTGTACGGGTATAATTAAAGTTTAGGAGACGCTCACGTCGCCCGTTAACCTCGTTATCGGGCGCTGGAAGTGGGTGAGACGCGGTGGGGCGGGAGCCAGGCTCGGGGTAGGGGCGAAACGGGGAAAATCAATGACAGCCGCCGCGCGCCGCGTCTCCCCGGCCCGACGCGCTCGCTCATCTCGCGACCACGTGCCGCGGTCACTGGCCTGCCTCACCACAATCGCCCACCACTCAGCACGCCAGCCACCGCCGCCACCGCGCCGCCGCTGGCACATCCTCAACCTTGCCTGATGACCTTGTAATACAACCATGACCATTTATTTTACTTTAATTCAGAACGCCGAATTTATCATTACGTCCCTGTACAACACGTTACATTCAACCGAAATCGAAATGTCAGTTAAGAATTCCCAAGGCCTCCCTTGCCGCCGATTTTGTTGATCATCAAACCGTCAGACGGCACAGTATTGGCGCGTCGTTACTGTATAGGTGTGTGACACGGCGAAGCTTCGCCGGTCGGTCGGCGGGACGCGCTCGGTCGCCTGTAAAATACACCTAATATGTAGGTCGCTGTCAGATATTTGGGTTATCGTTTGGTCGCGTCGATATGCGACGCTTCCGCGCCGGCATCGGCACGCTGCGAATGCCGTGCACTCGCCAATGTTATTGCTGTGTTGCACATCCCGACTATCAAGTTATGTAAAGACGACTGTAAATGCCAGATATTGGGTCATGGAATGACATTTCTGACTCGAGACTAAGTGACACTTTTTAAACAACGATTTCGTTTTCAGTCAGATACGTAACGCCACAGGATAACCTTTATTTAACCTTATAATCAAAGGCGATATTTAGCTTCCAAGCTAGCACTGACAACCTGCTTGACCGACTGACTGATCATACGAAATTATAGGAGTTTTAGTTTACTACGGAACCTTAAAGTAGTAGTAATTTCATAAGATAAATATATTATACTAAAATCAGAAATTTATCAGTCCCCATTAGCATCTGAAATCTGAACCTTAAGCGTCGATTTTTTTGCCAGCAGAACTGGTCTATCATAATCATCATAAAACAAATCGGTTTGTTATTCCATCCGAGTTAATTGTTTGATCGATGTCTGTTATGGCGGACATTCACACGGCACATTCGCGTTACCTACCGGCAACACGGTGACTCATAAACATCTAGGCGAGTCTAGCGACACGCCGTAAAAACCCGTAGCAACGAACTTCCTAGTGCCCCGATACGTCGCGCTCGCTATGTATATTATAAACATATCCGTATGCATGACGTAGGCTAGGTATATTACATAGATATCGTATGCACGCGTCGTGTGCCGCTCCGAATGTTTTACTATAAGCATATCGCGACCCGTCGTCGATCAATGTCAACCGCATATTTGGGTCAACGTCCGTCAGCCGAATTCCTGCGCTCGTCTATCCTTCATTTCCTGCGATTTTGATGTCTTTATTGTGGCTGTAATGACAAGCTTTTAACTTTAGCTAGCTACTACGTCTAGGTGAGCTAGAGTTACTAGTTACGTAATTGCGTATACTGGGTTTACAAACTTCATATTTTCGTTAACATACTGCGTGAACTTTAATTAGACTAGTAATAAATTATTATTTTATTAAGGATAACATTAAAACTTTTTCGTGATCTTTTTTAATGTTTTTTATTTGATTTTGTTGTTATGTTGACAATACATGTGTCAAATAGCGTAAGTGAAAATCACAAGACTAATATTACCAAAATTGTGTAGTACAATTTAAACTGGGAAATAATAAGTCTGATTTAGCACAATACAAACAATATATAACTTGGAGAGGCCTATGTCCAGCAGTGGACTAGTATAGGCTGATGATGATGAAGATGATGAAACAATATCAGGTAGTTATGGCAAGATACACGTGGTCGGACTTACTTTGAAAACTCATAAAACAAACTGTAACTACCTTTTATCTAATTTTAATTTTAATTATTTAATGCCTTTATTAATTTTGGTATTCCATACAAACTTAAAGTTCAATAGTTTTTATATCAATAAGCCAACTAATAAAACTTCTTGGATTATGCTAAAGGAACATGAGTTCTAGTTTGTTAACATATAAAGATATTATATGTTGGATAACTGATACAAAAATATACAAAGGCATCGAAGTCCTTTTAAATGAAGATGTGGATATGTCAGAGACGGAATAGTTGGTGGAATAATGATTGAAATAGTATTAGATGCGGGGATTACTTCCTACATTGAAACCTATAATATATTACTTTGATATGAAGTTGAACATTTTGAAAATTTAAATGACAACCCTAGAAATCAGAAAAACCTTTAGAAGCATGTTACTCCCAGATCCTGTAAGATTTGGTCTTTTTTCTTGTTACTAGTACACTCATATATAACACGTTAGACTAAAACACCGATCCCAATATTATTGGTGTTAGACAAAAATAAATAAAAACTAAATAATCGATAATTCCAAATATCTTTGTATTTATAGCTAAAACAAGAATGGAATTAATTAATGCAAAGAATGTAATGTAACACCCAAAATATGCTAAAAATAGACCATTATGTAGTAACAGGATCTAAACATTTTAAATGACGGTAATAAATTTAACTTTCAATATTTTCTGAAGTCTCAGAAAAAAGTTATATCTCAATTATCTCTGGATCTACATACAATAAAAGGTCTCGCACCCGTTCGCCCCTTTTCCTAAAAATTCGCCCCCTACCAAGGTACCCATTCGCCCCTTAATGCGGGGCGAAAATGTTAATAATATTTTTGAAACACCCGTACGCCCTTTGTAATATTTAGATCAAAAACAGTACATTCATATAAAATCAAATAAACCAAAACCCCCACTTTGCTAAAATTAAACCAAGAACACAATGTAACCTGTTTTTAAATGTTACCCTTTTCTTCCTGTAATAACAATAAACAATTATTTGCCATTTCCTGCAAACAAAAGATTTGAGAAGATCTTGGAACCTTTGGTACCTGTGTTAACAATAAATGTACATTTGACGTTTCCTGAATCCTGAATTGGTGCAATTTAAACAAAAGATTTGCGAAAAGAAGTTGATTGAGCCGATACGATGAAATAGTGATGGGACTCGAATCGAAAATTTAAACTCGAATCGATTCGCATCACTGTATTATAAAATATTCTAGTCATGATTCGAGTTGACCCTAGAATCGTAATTATTGTTGATTCGAATCAATTTGGATCGATACGAAGGATCGAATCGATGCGATGATTCGAATCAATATGAAATTACGATACAAAAATATACTCAATAATAATAGAAATATATTTATTTGATACAAAAATACAGACATGAAATAAAAATTAAACTTAAAATAAACTCAAAATTGTACCAAACAGCATAATGTCGCGTTGCTGTTATGCATAGCATAAGTACCTACTTGTTTTTTTTATATTATTAAACTTTTTTTTTATATATATATTAACGGGTAAGCGCAGTGCCTTGATCTCACCTGATGTTAAGTGATGATAAGGCCAATGATGGAAGCGCACTTCAACCGCGAAACTAAAAACTAAAAAAAACTTAACTTATTGTGAATTAAATTAACCTTATAGAACTCTAAATCTTACCTTATACCTTAACCAAAAGTAACTTATACGATTTTTTTTTACTAGGAAATAGTACGTATGAAATCAAATAAATTTATATATTTTTTAAATGCTTTTGATAAATCAAATGGAAAATTTTAAAATGGTCAATTCGACAATTCTAAAAAAGGTTTAAAAATCATTAATTAACTATTTAATTTATTTCTTCTAAAATAATATTTTTCTTTACGAGAACAAGTAAAAAAAAAAGAAGACAAAATAAAAATAAATACTATAAAAATCCTTAATTGCCTCTTATAGTATGAGGTAAGCTTTCCGCGCAATAAAGATTCGAATCGATGAAAGTGATTCAAATTCAAGTGAATCAACTGACCGATTCGAATCAAGCGATGATTTGAATCAACATAAAATCACATTCGAGTCAAGTTTTAACAAATCAAATTATAATTAAAATAATTAATTAATTATTATTATAATGTTTCTATAGTTGGTTTATTTTGATTAAAATTAAAACATTTTTTATAATTAAATTTGTTTTATTGTGCCTGGTTACCTTTAATTTACCTTGTTATCCACTATTTTTGAGAACTAAGAATTTTATCAGTTTCTTGACAACTGTACTTTTACTAATTTATTAATAAGGGGCGAACAGAACCATTAAATATTTCAAGGGGCGAACGGGTCCGGGTATGAGGGGCGAAACTTACGGGGCGAACGAGTCCGAGACCCAATAAAATTTCGGGAGTTGTACAGCTTGCCTTTGAATAGTTTATAGTACACATTATGACAATAAAAAGACGATGACCGATTTTTAGGCCTCTCAGCATACTGTGCGTCAGTGACAGGTGTCATATATTTTATTTGAAATGTGTTCGTCCAAATTCTATTTGATGCCGCGCGGCCATACTAATTTTGTATGGGGAATTTAACTTGTTAATTTGAAGAATAATAATTTAAAAAACCGCTCGATATATTGAAAATGTGAGACAGACGATTTGACGTTGGTGATTGTTTAGACATAATTAGAGGTATAATAATTTAGATAAACTTCATTCATATAATTTATCTGCGATACTGCGGACAATTTTTGAGCAACAAATTATATTTATTTCTTCTAGGGCTGAAGGTGGATTAGGCAGTCGAGTTCATTGTCTAACTAAAGCGAACCAAAGTAGGCGGACATAAAACAAGCCTAATAGAGAAGATGTACCGTTAACAGCCAATACGATGTCGTTTAGTATCTGTGTCTTTTCTGCTTTTTGGTAGTTTACAACACTTCTCTCGTCTCCTCTCCCTTTATCTCCGATGTAGTGCCGAGATTCTCATCAAAAGATTTTTCTCTAACTAGTTTCCTTTCTTCGTCACCAGGTGTATTACGCAAAGAAGAAGCGGAGAGCGCAACAGTACCTGGGCGAGGATGGCTCGCACAAAAAGGAGCGGAAGCTGTACAACGACGGCTACGACGACGACAACCACGACTACATCATCAAGCAGGGCGAGAAGTTCCTAGACCGGTACGAGATCTCATCACCTATCGGCAAGGGCTCCTTTGGGCAGGTGAGCTCGTTTCAGGTTTTTATTAATTTCTATGTAAATGTTCATGAGTCCATACACGTCAGTAATATTGCCAGATGCCAGATGCGCTTATCTCCATCACCAGACGTGTGATGGTCACAATCCATAGCATTGAGGGAATGACTTATTAGATTAGAAACGTAGTTTACGACGGGGTCGTTGGCTATTAGGCTGATGTCCAGCAGTGACTGATAGTGAAACGAGAATACTGTCCGCCTTATGGTCGGTCCTGTACAAGACTCATTCACTGCCGATTTCAGTTAACCATCTGACGTGTGGTCTGTCTCGAAGTCGTCTCGAAATTTTTCACAAGAATTAACAGGATTATTCTGTGGGATAAGTCATAAACTTAAACCGTTTTTCTAAAGATTAGAGCTGGAGACAGGCAAGCTATAAGTAAGGCTGAAAATCAGATTTGGGGATTACCACAGATAATATTTTTTAAATGGATCTAATATAGCATGTATGACACCAGTCGTCGACTCCCTCAATCATCTGTATTGGCCACTTCAATGAATTTGATTGAATTTGATTTGAATTTGACCCAATGTGATTTTGTCTATGGCGCGGGGTATGCACATCCCGTGCTTTCGGATTATATATTTTCTCAATACTGATTATTTTTGTATTCATGTTTCAGGTTGTGAAAGCGTATGACCACGAGGAACAGTGTCAAGTAGCGATAAAAATAATTAAGAATAAGAAGCCCTTCCTAAACCAGGCACAAATAGAAGTCAAGTTACTAGAAATGATGAACAGGGCAGATGCCGAAAATAAGTATTATATAGGTGAGTAATTTTATGTTTACAGTTTTTTTTTTATAATCCATGATTCTGCATTTTGTCTCGTATACATCGAAGAATCCTGTGACTATAGCATAGGCCTTAGACTACTCGACGGTCCAGGCTACTTAGCTTAATTAAGTAATCGCCTTTAATTTACACGGGTTTGATTCCCAAATATTATACTCGCTTTGATTAATGGTTTTTGATATACTACTATATTACCTTAGTTTCTCGCTATGCCACTTTCATCGAGCTGAAAAGTGGGTTGCTTTTTATAAGTTTGTTTAATTAGTAGGATCATGAATTGTGACATTGTTATGATTGAACCACATGGAATGTCCGTCTGGCGTGTCCGGTTAACGAAACGTCGCGAAATCACAAAAAAACATGCCGTCAAGTTTATTTCGGTAACGCAGCATTATTGAGCGCGTGAAATATATTGTAGACGTCCGTAAAACAATGTTGTGCTTGTGTGTACCGTCAATAAAGATTCCAGTGGCCACTTTTCTTTATTCAGTTATTTGAGTCAGCCGATCTTTTGAATATGCTATTGTTACCCGAGCGAGATTCTTATCTATTTCTTATGTTAACGTTATGTACGGAATACTAATAATACTGATATTGAATAGAATAGACATTTTGGCACAAATTTATATATAAAGAGACAAATTAATTCCTCAGTCTAATGTATCTTTGTTTGCTGGTTAACTGGTGGATGATCGGCTATACTATACATACACAGATATTAAATCGATCTCTATACTTTTCAAACTGGAATACAGCTACTGCTAAAAAATGTTTTTGTTTTGTTTATATAATTTTAAAGCAAATTTTGTTGCGTGGTGACCACGATAGCTCAATTGCAAGAGCACCTGACCCGTTATGTCAGAAGGGTGCAGGTTCAAATCCTGCTCGTGGAAATTTTTTCAACATTGTGTTTTTGTACAGCTACTGCTGTTCGAAGGCAAACATATTGAACAAAAAAATGTTTGCCTTCGATTAAATGCGCGCGCCGTCTCTGCCAGCAGACTAGTTTTATAAGGGTGTTATTTAAACGGTTAGCAAAGTATTAGTATTTTTGTTAGCAATAAAATGCTAGTTGGGCACCCACTTATGGTCAGCAAATATTTCTAAATCAGTCTGCAACTTATATCATTCTGAACAGCAGTATTATGCCGCTCCCCCCTTCCGTGACTGGCCCTCGCGCTACGCTGCGCTTCGCTAGGGAAAAAAAAAACTTAACCTAACCAACAGTAAGGATTTCTTATGCTGACCGATTGTATAATTCTGCTGAGCAAATAATAATTTTGCTGACCAAATATTTATTTTGTAATAATAATAAATTATTTCCCGTTTCATAACCTTAGTATATTATCTTTCAACAATCGATCTTCCATTAATCGTGTGTGTGTCTTCTTTTTGTTGCAGTAAAACTGAAACGTCACTTTATGTGGCGAAACCACCTGTGCCTAGTGTTCGAGCTGTTATCATACAACTTGTACGATCTCCTACGCAACACGAACTTTCGCGGTGTGTCCCTTAACCTCACGCGCAAGTTCGCGCAGCAGCTCTGCACTGCGTTACTGTTCCTTAGTCAACCTGGTGAGTACGAACTGCGTTTGTTTTTTACTGAGCCGGCGAACGAGCATTTGGATAATGGACTGCCTGAAGGAAGGACACTTGCTATGCTAGGAGTATCAAGCGCGTTATCGACTCGAGATTTTTGAGTAAAATTACTGGATCCTTCTAAGACACACAGCTGTTTGATGGTAGAAATAGGTATCAGAGTGGTCGCCATCTAGACAGAATCGTACCATCCGGCAACCTTATTATATAATAATAATATAAGAGTATGATGACATCCAGTGAGTGGCAATGCGCTAGATACCCGCGATACTATCGCTTATCACTAGGCAACCCGAATTTCCCGGCTCAGTCATATAAAATAAATATCGCGGCCAAAAGACGTCCACTGCTTGTTTCCACAACGACTGTTCATTCATTCTCAACCGAAATCAGATATTTCAATTCGCACTTTTGATCAGATCGTTTTGATATACCAACTTACTATTGTTCTTAACTCTTTAATTATGATCCCCTCTTGTTATCTATATGTACAATTCATTAAATCAGATTTCATAATTCGTTTTATAAATAAATAGTAGCGTTTATATCTTTCTTAAACTGGACAAGTGAAGAAGATAAGACAATCTGGCAATAACATAGAAACACAATAACGAAACTGATGAACCATCATTATATAAAATTCGTGTAACAGCATAAACACACCTCTGAAAATCAGAACTCGAAATTGCATCGTCAGCATACAATTGCATGACAAATATTATGTTGTCGACCTCCGATCTTTATGTCGTATCGCGTTGGTGTTGTAAAGAGGGCAATCGTCGCAACTAGAAACTGTGCGGTGTCCGCGGCTGCCCTAAACCCGCTAGCCGGCACAATTATGCAGATATTTATTATGTCTAAACAAAACAATGACCAATCGCGCGCCGTGGCTTATTAACGGTACCTTGTTGCAACTATTGCGAGATTCCAGTCGATATTGGCTTGCGACACGCTTTCATTTCAACTTGGTTTAGGGTTTTTGTTTGTGTTGTCATTGGTGTGACTGAAACCAAGGTAATTTTGAATGATGTTAAGCGTTGGTGAGATGCGTTTCTTACGGAAGCTGACTGAACTTTCGCTGCTTTTGGGTAGCGTCGCGCCGCTTCTCCGATCATTGGTGACCTTACATGATGAATTGGTGATTATCATACAAAATCAGGGCGCGAAATATGAAAAAATATCTATTTAGCGTACATGTGTACAGTCGGGAGCGCTGTTGTGTTAACACTTTTTAAAGTTTGTAACTTTTATTACAATTAAGAGGTGCGTTAGAGTGCAACAGTGTGTTGGTCTACCATTGGACGTCTTTTGGCTGAGATGATCATTATGATGAAGATGATGAATTACTTTTAAACAATCAATCAATTTTATTTTAATGTTTAATGTTTAATTTATATGCAAATAATCCCTTTTATGTTTCAGAACTAAATATAATTCACTGTGATCTTAAACCCGAGAATATACTACTATGCAACCCGAAGAGGTCAGCGATTAAGATTGTCGACTTCGGGAGTTCGTGTCAACTAGGTCAAAGGGTGAGTCTGGCTATTCCTTTATGTCCAACACTATTGGCGATGACGCGGTCCCGTGTGAACTATACGGTGCGAGAAAATGTACTTAATAAAATCCGCTTTTTGTAGCGCTGTTCGTTCGCGCGTGATTGAACATTTGAAATGGGCGAAAGGTCAACTTTACCTTAACCGCAAACATTTCATGCTCGATGTATACATACATAATGCTGTATCTCGGTGTTTCCTTGCTCTGCCAATACACCATATTGTTTTTAGCTTTAATACTTTGAACCGCTTTTGTTTGTTGATTGATGTACTTTTCGTTAAAGTATTTTATTGTAACTTCATTTTGATTAACTACTGAATTGTTATTCAAATTATTTCCTTGGGGCCTTTGCCCTCCGCCACGAAAAAGGGGTAATGCGTTGTTAGGTTAGTATGGTGACCAAAAACGCGCGAGCCGAGCGAGCGGAGGGAGCGTGCCACGGCAGCGGCCGGCGAAGCGCCAGAAACGTTTTTGTACGTACGACGTTTGTTCGATTTAAACACTTCACACACGAACTCACTACTCATCGTGTGTAAATAAATTAATTAAAGCAGGAAAATACAATACGCGTCGTGACGCGTCGGTACAACAATCGATACACTCACTTTAAAAGACAGTGCAATAAAACGAAATAGTACGGCAATAGGTAAGTACCTCAATAAAATTATCTAAAATACCGCCTTTTGTACGGCTTCGCGTAAGTATTGGTTAGAAAATAGTTATTTTTACAAACTAATAATGTATCTACTAACTTTTTGTAAAATCATCAATTTGGCAAACGAATTATTTAGTCAAGTGAATATTATTAAAATAATATTTTAACAGTAGAAATATTTGCTAAGTAAAACATTTGCGAAACCTGTATTATGTCAAATGATTATTTTAAAAGTAATATGTTTGCGAAATTATTGTCAAATGATTAGTTTTTCAAACGTTGTTTGTAAAATGATCTTTTGTCATACAAATAGTAAGTAATCCCCTTTCTATGCTGCTCCATCAGTTGCAATGTCTCATACAAGTTTAGCTAGCACTGAGCTTTGAGATGATATAGATAAACAAATGCTATCTATTATTGGTATTTTTCCATTCACGGAATGCTAACTTTACTAATTTAATTATAACTAAGATTTGAGTTTCTAAACAAATTATAAATATAATATTATACCTTGATATGAACAACAGAAATAAAAACTAATCTTATGTTACTCAAAAGTCAATCTCAAGACAAACACTTGTACAGTCAGCGGCAAAAGTAGCTGACCACTTAATAAGAACCATGTCACAATTAGCTTTACTAGAAGTTGACAAGCGCCTGGTAGAAGCCCTTATTTAGTTGGTTTGACAAAGTGCTAAAGTGTTCCGCGAATGAAGCTGTTGTCTGTAAATCTTTTTAAAGTAAAGCATCACCTATGGATGAAGGGTCTAATGGTGGCGACTGACCGGAGCGTATCATCGTTCGTAACGTATAGACGCCTACACAACAACCTATCCAAAACTGTCAATTTTTTTTAATACATTTTTAAACATATCATCATCATCATCATCATCATCATCATCAGCTCATTTTATGTCCCCACTGCTGGGGCACGAGCCTTCCCTTTGGATGGATAGGGAGAACGGGCCATAAACCACCACGCGGGCCCAGTGCGGATTAGTGGTTGTTAACGACTGCTAATGCAGCCGGGACCAACGACTTTACGTGCCTTCCGAAGCACGGAGGAGCTCGAGATGATACATATTTGGTCAACATCCGATGACCGGCCTTTGCGAGAGTTGCTTAACCTTAGCACTCGCAGACCGGGCGCGTTAACCATTGCGCCATCGAGCTCCTCCATATAGTTTAGTCATAAGGTTCTTTAGTCTTAAGATCTTTTAAGGAAATTCGACAGTTTGTAGTAGGTTGATACGTCATTGCTGACTGACCGATGACAGGTCGGCGAGCGGCTCGGCTCACTGTACTGACAATGCAAATGCTCGCATCTAAAATGTTGCGTTACGGCAAAATGCTCCAGTTAGTCGCCACCTTAAAATGAATATGCCGATTAATGGAGTGAGTGGCAGGCATAGGCTAATTGCGCAGATAAATCATACGGAGGGCGTGCGATTAAGTACCGGCGGGTTATCGTCAATTGCGACTCGTTACAGTTATTAAAGTTATTGTGAGTACGCTAAGCGATTGGAGGGTCAATTGTGGTCTTAAGGTGACGTGTTTAGGTAAACCTTAGAATTAATTTTAAAAATAAATTATAAAAAATACGCTTTGACGCGCGTTCTTATCATTACAAATATATTTTAGGTATTTTTCTTTGGTTTTTACCATGTACCAGTTTATCCTTAAAACATTTTAAAGCTGCATCAAGCTAACTGTTTGTTACTCAGTTTTTGTAGTAGTCGTAAGAGATGAGAGAAGTTCATTTATTTATTAAATACACAATTTATTTATCAGTACACAACAACAGACAGGAATTTTAGAAATAAGTAGTTTACAATATGGTTTGAACTTAATCTCTATTTAAAAATATGTGTACACATCATGTTTAAATTAGCCTACGTACAAGTGCTTACTTACTATTCAAGTACTCACTAACTTATAGATCTTCAAAGGAAGAGTTTAAGTTTGGTTTTATTTTCATGATATTAAACCTTTCGTCCCCTACCCTACCTTCATGCCCAATGTTTCGGCCGAGTTGCACTTATGTGACCAAGTGTCAAAAATAAAATCCCGTTAAGAACTTTTTCTCAAATGGATCGCGAATGTTTAAAAGTGTGTATAAACAAGTTATTTCTCCCCTTGTAGATATACCAATACATACAGTCGCGGTTCTACCGGTCGCCGGAGGTTCTGCTCGGCGTGCCGTACGACCTAGCGATAGACATGTGGTCGCTGGGCTGCATCCTCGTGGAGATGCACACCGGCGAGCCGCTGTTCAGCGGCGCCAACGAGGTGGACCAGATGAACAAGATCGTCGAGGTGCTGGGCATGCCGCCCGACCACCTGCTCGATCAGGTCTGTTATGTTACCTCCTGCTTTCAAACGACGACAGTAGAAAAGAACTGAGTCCAACCCCACCTGGCTGCATCCTCGTCGAAATGCACATTGGTGACGAGGTGAATCAACTCGATGCTGACTACAAAGCCATTTAATAACACAACAAAACACACACGCACTTACATCACGGGCTCCTCTGGAAATCAACGTTGCATTTTCTTGAAGCTGCAACTTATGCTGAGAGGAGTCCAGTTCGTCGTAGCATTTTAATTTTAATTCTATGTATATTTTGAATTTAAATTTCTTTTTCCTAATCGACTCACGCAATTATTGTAAGTCGTTAATCTTAGTGATTGTTAATCATTGAAAAAGTACTACAACAGTTTTATTTCTTTCAGGCTCACAAAACCAGAAAGTTTTTTGAAAAATTACCAGCGTCTGAGGGCGGTGGTTACGTATTAAAGAAAGTCAATGGCAAGGATGGCAGGTAAGTTACTGGAGGGAATTTAAATTTATTATTTCTTATATTGATAACTTATATTATATATAATATTGATTGACAAAGACTTCTAACTTCATTCATATTAAGTTTTTCCTACCCTTATTAGGTATTCGGTTTTTTTTTCAATATCTATGAATAAATTATTTCATTTGTAATTATTACACTTCGTCTATAACATTCAAAATTTAAAGTCATCATTATAGAAATTCAACACAGTTATTTTTTGCGCTTGTGCTTTTAACAGTTTCTCGATATCTCCTATAGTTTCAGATTTTCTTATACTGTCCCAGTTTAAAAAAATCACAGTTACAGTTACAAATTAGGAGACCCACAAAAGGACAAACGCGCTCGAGCAAAGCACACATAGACAACCTCACACAGACACGTCATCTCGTAACAGTTAGGCTCGGACTGTTCCGAGCTGTTCCGAGCTATTCCGAGATCCGTGTTTATGCAAGGGGTCTATGTGTGAGTTGCTCGAGCGCGTTTGTATTAATCTTACCTTCTGTGGGCCTCCTTATTTAGTAGTACAGTGAACGCCACCGGTTGATTGGTGCAGTGGTTACAGGAAGTACCGCGCGCCGGGCACGCGGCGGCTGCACGACATCCTCGGCGTGGAGGGCGGCGGGCCGGCGGCGCGGCGCCGCGGCGAGGCCGGCCACTCCGTCTCCGACTACCTCAAGTTCAAGGTGAGAGGCGACGCCAGGCCCTTTTTTTAGGGTTCTGTACCCAAAGGGTAAAACGGGACCCTATTACTAAACTAAGACTCCGCTGTCCGTCCGTCTGACTATCCGTCTGTCACCAGGCTGGATCTCATGAACCGTGATAGTCAGACAGTTGTAATTTTCACAGATGATGTATTTCTGTTGCCGCTATAAAACGAATACTAAAAAACAGAATAAAATAAATGTTTATGGGGGCTCCCACACAACAGACATGATTTTTATGCCGTTTTTATAGATAATGGTACGGAACCCTTCGTGCGCGAGTCCGACTCGCACTTGGCCGGCTTTTTCACTTTTTTATGGTTAGGATGGCAAATGACTCTACTCTACCTGAAGTTGAACATAAGCAGAGTCCAGATGCGAGGATAGCTAGTGGAGCAGGATTGTGCCTCACTAGCCATCCTCACCTTGCTGACCCTTTTTTTTTTAGAAAGTTTGCTGATTGCCTCAAACGGCATTTTCAGCTTTATCGGGCTTTTTTTGAGGGCGGCGAGAATCTTGAAGGGTTCCTCAAGACGTGTAATACGAATCACCTTCGGAGGTTTTCTAGAGAGAATGGCACACGCACTACTTTGTGTCCCAGTGCTCTACTAGATTCTCCGAGAGGTTCGGATCGGATCGGGGTTCTTCAGCAGGAGATAACTCCTTTTTTAATACAGGGTGTAGAATGACCGATTAACGAAGCCGAAATGTATGTATAATGTACATAAAACCAAGTAACATTAAGCAAAAATATTTGCTGAGAAACCACTTTTGTTTTGGATCTATAAAAAGAGGTGTTATCCGTAGCACGTAATGTAACGCGTACGTGTGTGTGAAACGGGACTTGTTGCGGCTAGCTGGGAAATTCTACGTTTGATATTGATTGTGCTTTGCAAATTCTAAGAAATATCGAAAACTTTGGTATAGTTTGTATAGAAAAAAGTTTAGCAATTTCGATTTTGCAAAAAGACTTTAGTAAAATTGTGACTGACATGCAATATCTCCAGAATGAACCGGTTCCCAGATATGACTCCTTCCGACCATGGAAACAACACTGCCTTGTTCAAATCGCGACTAGAATAATGATTCGAGGACAAATTGTTCTGTGAAATGTGAGACTAAAGCCTCTAGTCGGATCCTGTACATATTGCAGTTTTTTGGGGCATGCAAGAAAATTAAAATAAATAGCACTATCAAAATATCTACAATTAATTCCGTAACTTAACTCGTCGTAAATTTCTAATATTTAACTTTATTTCTATCAAAATGGCATTTAATTGAATAGAAAACTTTGTGAAAATCTCTCCTAAAAGCTAATAAAGTACGTGTATGCTATTTGAACACTACATCGATACCTGCAAGGAAAAACATTGTAACTCAAATTTTGGTAATTTTTAGTTTTATTCATAATCTAAGCAATAGTATGACCGTAACTCAAATGCACCTAAAAATGAATTACGGTCTTTTTCCTTGCAGGTGTTGACATGGTTTTTAGTAATACGCGATATGGACAGTTTTTAAGTCTTACGTATATCTGATACGTTACCGCGCGATTGGTTTGCTGTCCGACGGCTAGCTCTCCTGCTACCACAGATTATTATTAAAGTATGATTACTATGTTATGTTCACCCAATCTTACTCAATATTCACTTACCAAAATTAAAAGTATCATTATAAAGCTTGACAATGAACGTTTGCAGGACTTAATCCTACGCATGCTGGAGTACGACCCGAAACAGCGCGTGACGCCCTACTACGCGCTGCAACACAACTTCTTCAAGCGGACGGCGGACGAGTCCACGAACACGCAACAGGCGCAATCGCATCACCAGCACGGTACGATTAATATTTAGTTATATTTAGTTAACTTATAATAAAACACTTTATAGTGGCGACTGACCGGAGCGAACGTCGTAACGTAGGTACTAATTGCGGCGAGCTTGATACGTCACTACTGATTGACCAATAACAGGGCGGAGCGAGCGGCGAGCGTCTCGTCTCGGCTCACTGACTATGCGAATGCTCGCATCGAACATGATACGTTACGGCGAAATGCCCCGGTCAGTCTCCACCTTCATATTACTTACCTCTCGAAACGACCAATATAGCGTAAATTTTAGAATAAAAAATATATAATATGAAAGTGGCGCAGTTAGCCAATAGGTTACTTTTAAGCATATTAGCTTTCTAAGTGGGTTAACAGGACTGTTACCAATGTGTTAATAGCGCATTAATATATATTTCTTTAAACTTATTCCAGTACAACTTATTCCGGCACAGTATATATATAGGTTGTTTAATTGCTTACTTTAGCTGAGCTTATTGTCGGTTCTTCTCAGTACCAAGCCTGTGTAGAGTTACAAACCGATGACATAATGACACACATAACAGCTACTTGTCAAACCTAAGCTGAATAAATGATTTAAATTTGAATTAGCACTTTCATAATCGTCCTTTTAACCTATCTAGAAAGTGAATACGCTTCTTGCCAGCCTTGACAGGTGACACTTCTATACGCACTACTGTGTGCGTTATTCCCTACTAACAAAGTCTATTTTCTTCAATTTGATGAGAGGCTTCATTGATCGTAATTTCATTTTGCTTGCAATGTTATAACTTTAATGAATGTGAATTTTGTTAATGAGACGTGATCACCTTCTATTTGTTACGATAGTTTTGCAATTGGTAATCGTTGTTACATCTTTAATGAATAGGTTAATAATTTATGTGTAATATAATATTCTATCGTTTCGAGCTTGTGTGGTGAATTGCTAACACATAACGCTTATCATCTCATGTCTTAATTAACCTTTATTAATTTATCATTGTTCAAATTGTAATTAACGTGGAAGTTACCTCTATTACTCACAGCATCCCTCATACAAGACATTATTCTCATTTATCGCTCAAACAATATTTCATTAGCTCTTGATTATTGTATTGAATCTGTATTTGCGTTCAGTAACGATGTTATACATTGAACCATGTTTATATTTATTTACATTTCAGAATTATTATCATCTGTGTTGATTTAGAGTATGATACATTCATCATGTAGACCATCATCACCACCATTGTCAAATAAATTACAGCTAACTCAAATACAAAGATAAAATCTCTTTTGGTAGTATAAAATATCAAGAGGCTTTCATTTTAATATATACCAGTATTTAAATTTATAAAAAAATATATAAATTGGTTATAAATCACGTTTAACTAGAGTAAGTAGCATTGACAGTTTCATCAAACTTTCGACAGACTGATCAAACAACCGTTATGCTGAAAAAGAAAAAAACATGTAAATCAAACTTTTGCAATAACGATAAAACATAACTCAGCTTAAATAAAGTTGACGTTTATTTTTTAATAAAAAAAACGTTGACATTAATAACTGATGTCAGTATCGCATACTCTGAATTGGTACACCAATACGAAATAATCCTGCAATGTTTTACTACTAGAGGCGCCACCAGCACTAATGAGTATTTTAAGTTTTTAGGGACCTATATTATTTTGATTCGGCCAAAATTAATTTTAGCCTTAAATAATAATTTAATAACCCAACTAACGATATTTGTTTTATCTTCTATTATTACGTTTTGTTTTGTTTCGTTTACGAAAGTGCTAGTGGTGCTTTCTACGCAACGCTTTGCGTTCTATGTCGCATTGCGACAGACGCACGGTAACTTCCATAACTGTGTGGCTAATGTGTGGCCCTCCCGCGGCAGATGGCCCGGACCCGCGATGACTAGAGCGGGCCGGCCCCGCCAGCCACTAGCGCCGCGCCACAGGTCTGACGCGAGCATGTACCACCTGCCCCCCCGCACACCCTGCGTTGCACTATTAGCTTATTAGTTTGTGAATAGCAGAGTGACGCCCGCCCGCGACCGACTTTTTGTATGACCGAAAAGCGGACCAATTTTTTGCCGAGTTTTATCATGACCGACTTTTTGTAACATAATTCCATACGTTTCATTTTCACCGACTAAAAAATCGGCCACCGATTATCGGACGTGGGCGAGGTCTCTAAAGAAGCGGCAAACATTTTAAAAACAATAGAGACAATCCTGCTATCGTATAATGGTGCGTTCACACCACGTTAACTCTTTGTGGAAAGCTATTTTGTAACTTATCATTGAGTAACCTAATTTTTGTATTTGTTGGTTGCCCGGTACAGAATTGAGAAGAATACGTTACTCTTAAAGTAACTGCGGTGTGGAGACATCTAAATACAATATAGATGATTGCGTAAATCTCGTATAGGAAATTTAAAAAAAAAACAGATATCAAAAGCTTTTTTTACGAGAGGCATTTATTCACAAAAAAAAAATAATTTAACTACTGTTAATAAGTTTAGTCTCTCTGTGTTTTCGTAATTAATGATTTTGAATGTGCAAGCTAGATTGCAACTCAGTTTAGGTACCCAAAATTCGTCTATATACCTACTGATATTTATCATTATTACATGCTATAAAAATGAATTATCTAGCTTTGTGTATAGTGTTTTAGTACATTTCACGGATCAATTAAACGTCAGTATTAAACAATTGCCTAGCCAAAAGTATCAAGTGTAGCTGAATACTGGAACGCAGGGTTTGAATGATTGTTGATTAGGCTGAGCATGATTCAATCATACATTCAAGTAGCTAGTAATTAAAATACTAATGTAATAAACTATCTCGAGAAAACTACACTTTGCTTGATAGTTATATTGACAGTTCTTTAGCACTACATGAAAGTATGAACAGGAAACAGTTGTCACATTCGTCCTGCGTCCACTGCATGCATTGGGTGTTGTTTGCATGTTTGCTGTAGCTCTTGTGATCCTTTAATGTTATAAAATAAAACAACCTATATAAAACATAATGTTATAAACTTTGAACGGAAAATTTTAAGGTTCAATATATATATATATTTATGTAGGCTTAAATTTAAATTAGAATTTAATCTTATTCTAAACTCTAACCCTGATTATAGTGTGTAACTTCAGAATTAATATAATTCAAAATATGAAATCACCAATTAAATTATCAAACTTATAAAACAATAAACACAAAAGTGAAATTGCCATTCGCTTGTTTCGTATTATTATAATAAAGGTATAATAAATATATAAATAAATAAATAGGTTTCTGTTGTGTATAATATTCCCAATAATGGACAAACTTCCCTATACATACTATAATGATTCTATAATAGATGTCTTAACTAACTTCCACCACCACCCTATGGTTGACTGGTAGAAAATGCCTCAGGCATTAAGTCCGCCATGTAATATTTTGTTGTAATATTTAGTTTAAAATAAATAAACAAATAAAATAACTAGACCATACATTACTAAATTGTGGACCATAATTTATAACATCTACTTCAATGCAACATTACTTTAGGAGACCTTACACATATCCTATGCACAATAAAATATGCATTCTTGTAGTGTTTTTGAATACCTTTTTATGTTAAAAGCTTACAACACGTTCTTATTTACATTAACAATTGCTGTTTCATACCATACTATAGCATAGTTATAGCTTAAGAATAATTATATTAAATTTAGACCCCAATATCATAAAGAAACATTAGATTGTAAACCGAATGTCTAGGCGATGTCATCGAACGTTTTGAAACATTAGATGCAAACTCAACACTTTAATTTTATTTGTGTAGTAATTATGTTTGAATCGATGGCCACGTCAAGACTATTATTTTTACTAAGGGTCTTACAAATAAACAAAGAATAATAATAAGTTATTCCGTGTTTTGTCTCTTTCACTCTAATTTGAAATGACGTTTAAATGACAAGAACATAAAACGGAATAACTATTCGAACCTTATTCTTTGTTTATTTGTAAGGCACTATATATTTATTTATGCGCCGGCGTGTCAACCTATTCAAAACTGTCCTTTTAATAAATAATCAACCATATGCATAAGACATAAAGTTTACAGTCTATTGAGGAAATATGGCAGGTTGTGGTAGTCTGATGTGCAGGCGTGTGTATAATGTTCCCTGGACAATGCTTTATTCCAAGTATGAGGGCGTAACACATAACGAATCATGAGTCGGTGGCGTAGAATCTTGGACTCGATTTTGCTAAACGAAAAAAGAAATTGTCTGTCGATAAGGTCTGCTTTCTACTGTGTGGGTCGCCGCGGTCCAACTAGCAGGATCAAACCACTCGCTCCTCCCACATACTATTATGGATGTTTTTAAGCTTGTGACAGTACAGCGTAATCTCTTTTTTATTGACTCAATCTTATTGCTATTACAAAAGATACAAGTTATGGTGGCATCTATATTGCCATTAACAGCTAAAGATATTGAATATCAACGTAATTGAGCCTTTAATGTCTTTGAAACAGCATTTGTGATAACGTAAGACTAGGTCTAAAAACAAAATATAACGAGTTACGAGTGGGAAGTTAGGCGAGCAAGTTTTATTTAATGAAAATTACGTTGCTACAACACACGTTATGTGACACGCCTTCGTACTGATTTAGTCAACTTTAGGTTCATAAAACGTGATGTTTTCAATGTCTGTTTTGTGTCGCACAGCAGAGTCGCGCGGCGTGGGTGGCGTGGGCGTGGTGGGTGGCGCGGGCGTGGGTGGCGCGAGTGTGGGCGTGGGCCGGCGCTGGGGCGGCGAGCGCATGGACGTGGAGGCGACCCGGCGCGATGACGACTTACTCGCTGTCTGCCATAGCCCCGTCGCCATTCACTAGCCCGGCCGGCTGCGGAGGCAGGAGACCACTCGCTGCTTGGACGGCCGCGCCCAGACTGATAGCCTGCGTCGCGACGCCGGCTCAACTGAACTATCCTGACGGAGGCGGGAACGCGAGAACGAGCGCGCCCGCCGCAGCCCTGCGCCCCTCAGCGCTTAGGACTGATACCCTATTTGTAACTACCGGTAGGCTCACTGTGGGTATTGTTATCGTAAACGTTTGTTGGTATGGAAAATGAAGTTTCTTCGATACGTTCGATACGTTCGATATAGGCGCTGATCTATACATAGCGAGTGACGAAGCGACTGCGACGTTTATTGTGACAACACGCACGAGGCTCTCGGGTGGCGCCGATAGGTGAACGAATGCGCCGCGAAGGAAAAGTATCTCGACTCTTAGAGATAGTTTGATCATTTTGTTTTAAATGAAATCTCGGGTTTATAAAATTTACATTGTGTAATTTGTGCCTACTAATTGTCATTGAATAGGTCAAATCTTACATGAGACGGTCTGTCATCAATAAAGGAAGAAGAAGACTTTCACAGACACCTTTTAAATAAGATAAAAAGCTATTTGTAATAGTCGAGGTGCTATTCTCTCCCGCGGCCCGCCGATCGGCGACACCGCATATATTTTAATTAACGCGATAAGTCTGACTGTAAAATATACGATACGTTCCCTCGCGACGCGCCGCACTCCTCGCTGGCGCCGCGCCCTCCCTTCGGTTTGTCGTTACGCGATGCATATCAAGGACGCAATACGGTAGAAAATAAATAATTGTATATAAAATGATTAGGAGGCGGCCCGGCGGCGCGCGGCCGGCCGACCGTAGTTTAGTTCCGCGCCGCGCCGCGAACACGCTGCGGCGCTGTCGGCGAACATATTCAACATTCGTATATGTCCGAGCGAACCGAATTGTCGCAGTCCGCCGCGGGCCGCCGCGAGCGACGGTTGACTATTGTAATGCACAAACCGCGCTCCCCCTGTATATAATGGACCGCCATCCGCCACCTCTGACCGCTTGTGAACCGGGAGTCTAGAGTTATTTTAAAAAGCGTGTATAGGTTATTTTGACCCATTGAAATATTCAGACGATGTGTAAAACGGAATAGTGTATAGGTAATTCTATAAAATAAATTAAAAAAAAACAAAATGTACGTGTAGGTTACGAGAATGTTGAAACATATAAAGAAATTTTTGAGTATCTCAGATAGAAATTAAATAAATCGAATTACATAACTGACTTGTTCAACCTTTTTGGATTTGAATCTACAATAGACTTAACCTCATTGCAACAGACTGGTCGAAACTTTGTAACGGAGATATTTTGTATAGCGATACACTGAATCACTGCCTTATTGTGCCGGAACTTTTTATGAATAAGACCCGCTACTCATGACCCGACTTTTTGTCGTCGAAGAGACGTCATCCTCATAGACGATGCGCCGTGCTAGTGTGGGGGGACACGGACTGTGAGAATAATGTTACCAAACTCAACTCTAGCATCCTGCTAATTCTACTAATGAATTGTATTTAACTTTTAACTCGATGGCAGTAATACATTAGTACGAATTACGTATGTGTTGGTTCATTTTGAGTTATACAATATGGGTAAGCGTTAATCGGTTCATAGTCCTGTATTAGGATGATGTTGGAAAGTACTTATAGTACTGACTTAGTGAGGCTCGAAGTGGTTATTGTAAGTTAATGTCGAAGGGCTTGATCCATGTCGATAAGGGACCATTATTTGGAATTGGAACTATGAAAGGGTAACAGAAGGGCAAGATGAAATTCGAGTAACATTACAGAGTCATGTTAATGTGCAGAAGTATTGCGATTGTCACAAATTTTATGTGACATCCTTCATGTGTGCTTAGCAAAGCACTGAATGTGGCTTGGTGACCGGTTACCGCCCACAGTTCATGTTTTATCAAGAGGCATGCCGCTAACGTGCCGCAAATTATATTTTGAGCTTTCACTATACGGCTAGGCTATGAGCAATGATGGGGTCATAGCGAAATTGCACATGTTTAGTGCATGTTTTATTTAATTGTATATAGAAAATATTCACTATATTAGTGGAGTTTATTGGCATAAGTTCGGTGATTTTCTTATATTTGTTAAGGTTGACAGAAGTCGCATCGGTAGCGGGTCCATAGCTTAGCGACTTTACTCTGAACTTAGCTTAGGAAAATATTATTATTTCAAATTGTTTTAGTTAATTATTGACTGACGGTACGAAGGTTCAGAGTGAAGCCACTAATACGATGACATTGCAACTGTTTGCAGAAAATTTTTCGTACTGACTGCGTAATGTTGCTGTGAATTTTTATAAAAAACACCCATGATTATGTAACTGTTAATTTAAATTTGAAATAAAAACGTTTGTATGGTAAAGCTATTTGTTTTCGTACATGAAGCATGAAAGTATTTTCCGAAGTTTCTTTATTTAGTGCTAACAACTAGTTTCACCCATTTCATTGTAGATTTGAATCTATTTCTAATCTTGCTGTTCTGTACTATACATTTTCGACTATCGGTATAATATTTACTATAATACTTTTCTGCTTCATGAGGTTATAGGATTGTTAGAAAGAGTATAAGGAATAGGTATGGGACTTGTTTAATTTGGTAATAGAGCAATATCATGTTAATCTGAAGGCAGGTTTCTAAATACAAAGGATTTTTTTTTAATGATTTTAAAAAGATATTAAATGGGACACTACGATTTCAATCTTTTTGTTTTCTTTTAGCGAACCTGTGTATTAGCTCCTGATGTTATATAGAGTTTTGATTAGTTTTAAGTCCTTTTTTAATTGTATCGAAGCATATATCTATCTGTATTGAAACTGGAAATCTGCCTTAACGTTGCTGTATTTTACATAACAACTAGTGGGAAAGTTAAGTGATAAACAACACGTAAAAACACCAACCTATTTGAATAGTTCTAACTAAATCCATTACTCAAGAGTGGCCCTAGATGTTTGCGCTTGAGTATGTAATATACTATACTTACTATTTATTTGTACTGTGACAGTATGGGATTACGTGAAATGTGTGTGACATGACAATGTGCTGGCGCGCGGTGAGCTATAATGTTTATTTCCTATCGGATTGTCAGTTCGCAGGCACTGTAACAATAAAGGATAGAGCTTTATGTCACTAAGTTTTGTATTTTAAATCAATAAACAATAGCAATGATTTGTGTATCTTCTACTACCCATTCCCTAGTTATAATATTTTTCTGCAGCGTTGCTTCTTTGCCATAAAAAATTGCTCTCGTTATCAAACGGTCAGCCCTTGAACGCGGCTGGTGTAACTATGTTGAAGTAACTGGTATGCCTATGATACCTATTCTAAATAGATTGCGTTAATCGTTATAAATCTTTGTTTAAAATAGTTAATGTGATTGGATAGTAAATAAAACTCGCACTAGAGAATCTGATAACCATCATTGGGTTAGCGCTAATGCTTGTAAGGAAGTCTAGATTAGCCAAGTTGAGGTGCTCTTCTCTTTACCACACATCACTGATTTGGTGTTAACTGGGCTTGATTATTACGGTCCGCTATCTGTACGCGACCGAGTAAAAGAATTGCAAAGTCTGCTTCACATTTCCTCTGCTACAGTAAAATAAATATTAATTTAAATGAAATTCTATATTTTTTGACTACGAAAGCTGGTGTCGGACACGAACACTGGCGCTAATTTCAGTATATACAATTTTCTTTAGTATAACTAACAAAGGTGAGCCATCTTTAAAACAAAAAGAGATCTCTTCCCACAGACCAAATATCTATATACATAGTGATTACTTGCTCAGTGGCTAGACCGCTTCTAAAGAGTCCTCGCCTGCGGTAGGTACGCGGAGCGGCAGGGTACGTTGAGCCTCTGCTACGAGCGTTTTGCGATGCGGCGAACGGATTTCTAGTCTGTTAGTGCATGTTGTGTCACGATTTACATTTTTTTTTGTTTTGTCTGAATCCAATTTGTTATAATGTTACATTATTTAAAAAACAAGGAATAATTCAACCAAGCGTGCCACTCTTTTTTTGACATACTATGATTTGACAAGCGCTATTTAATGATGGAAACCACCTTACGCGCCAAATCGATTTAAAAATGCCGCGTTGCGAACGATTTTAATACATAAATTCGGTCATCGATTTTGTAATCGATTTATATCGAAAGCAAAGCAAATATAAATTATATTAGGGCTGATTTTTCAATCGTCAGATAAAGTTATTATTATTATGTTCTTGTGAAATGGCTTCTGTAGGGTTTTTCTAACACCAATAATTTCATCAATGTCGAGTGATTAACGAGACACGTATTCATTTAATAATTTTGACAATGAAATGACAGATTCTCTTTAGAAAATAACGCTATGTACCGAAATTCTTGTAGCGCATATGTCGTCAGGTCTCACGTTATGATATCAATTGCGAACGAGTGCTCCTTTTTCTCTTATTCAACGTCACTGGATAACTTATCTTTAACACCAAAATTCTTGAACGGCAAATGAATCTTAGTATACAATGGAAAAATTAATAATAGATATGAAGTGATGATTACAAGGTCACAAACCGGAAGACTTAACAACGCACGCCCTCCACCTTCGCCCGTGCCATCGTCCAGCTCCTCGCCAACGTGTGCCACGGCACCCGACACCAGCGAGTCGAGCGACGACGAGCGCGGGCCGTCGACCCCGCCGCCGCCACCACCTGCGCGACGTGGACGACCCCTGCTGCCGGCACGCTTGGGGCCTGCGAGGTAACCTGCCTTGCGCCTGGCTCCCGCAACCGGTGGTGTAGTGCGCCGCATGCGATGGTCACAACAAAATAATGAGAATTGCATGCGCGTCTATTACTAGGCTACAGAGGGAGAAACTAATATGATAGCGTATCGTGATCGGATGTTGACTTTGTTTCAGATCCTTGAGCTAGCCATCGCCGTCTCCGCACAGCGATTATCGGGTCAAGTACGGGTTATCCAACTGTGTAGACGGCTGGAAGACTCTGTGCTTGATCGGCTACGGTCATGGCATATATATGACATGGCACGAGACATGCCGGCTGTATTGGCGGGTCCATTACAGCCGATAAGTGTTGATGTTCCTAATATCGGTGGTGGGAACAGTGTGACCATACGCGTATATACTCAAGCCCATGAGCAGTTGAGGAGGGCTTTGGAGGAGGTAATTGGGCAATATCGATCCTCACGTGAGTCTAGGCCGCGATTACCTCGTCTGTCTACGAATAGACGTAATTTGGCGCTAATGGGATCCCTGAATGATTTGCTAGTCCCGTACTTCGAGGCTAGTGAATTTCTGGTCGATACGTATTCAATCATGTACTGTGGAGCCATTGTGGTGTGCCGTGTGGCTCGTGTCAAGTTCCCGGACACTGGCCGTGCACCTCGGCCCGCCGGTGATGCCCCCGCGTGACATGTATGGATTAAACGACGCATCGACACGTTTAGGACTCTCATTGCAAAGCTAATCTGCTTCAGAGGTGGCAACAACCGCCCTCGTGTCATGCGTTTCGTGACCCAGGCATTCGCGGGTACTGGCATATGGCCCCGCGATTACATGGCCTCAGTCACGGAACGTATTGATTTCCTGAAGCAGAAAGTCTATGCGTGCGCGGGACGTATTCGTCGCTACAGAGAGCGTGTGGATCGATTCCAGCAGAATCGCCTCTTCCAAAGAGACCAAAGGAAGGTGTATAGAAAGTGGGATGGAACTGACCAACGTGTGTCCGACGGGCAACCACCAGATTCTGCTGCTATGATTAATTTCTGGCGGAGTATTTGATCAGTGCCAGTCGAACACACCGAGGGTGGTAGGATGAGTGTGATTGAGCGTGAGTGTGAGACCATCGAATATATGAGAGCTGTAACAATCAGCCCCGATGACATAAGTTGTGCTATCCGTACGGCACAGAACTGGAAAAGTCATGGGCTGGATGGATTGCACAACTTTTGGAAAAAGTGGATTCGAAGCTCACACGAACGCTTGACAACACATTTCGAACAAGCCCTCGAACTTGGTACTCTTCCATCTTTTCTCACTACAGGTGCCACCTTCTTGCTCTACAAGTCCGGTAGTACCACGGGTCCAAAAAATTATAGACCCATAACATGCTTGCCAACACTATACAAGCTCCTTACATCAATTTTGAGAGAAAAAATCAATACGCACATTGTTGCAAACAACATTTTGGCTCCTTCTCAAAATGGATGTAGGGTTGGGTCCTGTGGTACCTACTAAAGAGCTCCTCATGGACATGACCATGTGCAGGCAAGTCCAACGGAACAACGAAGATCCTTTCTCGGTGGGTGTATGAGGCCGTGGACCACAGTCCTTCGTCAGCCGTGCGGTGAAGATGGCCCCTCGGATCTGGACTTGATAAGGATTGAGCGAGGCATTTTCCAAGGCGACAGTTTGAGTCCATTGTGGTTTTGCCTAGCCCTGAACCCTCTCAGCAACCTACTGAAGGATTTAGGGCTGGGCTACCGCCTTCGAGGTGACGGATAAATCATTTCTCATTTGTTATACATGGATGACCTGAAATTATTTGCACCGAAACGCCCTGACCTGGTGAAGCTACTGAAAATTACAGAAGATTTCAGTAGTTCTATTAGGATGGAGTTCGGTGTAGACAAATGTGCGGTTATACATGTATATCGGGGGAAAGTTGTAAATTCAACAAATTTACAACTTTCTGAGACAATAGCTCTCAGGTCACTCTCGGAGGTGGCAACTTACAAATATCTTGGTATGTCACAGTCTCTGAGTATTGCGGATGTGGACATAAAGCAGGCGGTGAAGAAGCGCTTCTTCTGTCGTCTGACAAAAGTACTTTATAGCCTTTTGTCGGGGGGCAATAAGGTGCTCGCCTTCAATGCTTGGGTGATGCCCCTACTCACGTACTCCTTTGGCATACTAAGATGGACTCTGACTGAGTTAGACGCTCTGGATAGGAGAGTCCGTCAACAGCTCACAACGCATCGCATGCTTCACCCACGCTCATCTGTTATGAGACTGCATGTATATCCCGCGTAAGTGTGGAGGTCGTGGCTTTTTAAGCACCAAGACTCTCCATAACCGTGAGGTGCGCAGTCTTAATGATTACTTCCTTAACAATGAGTTTGGGATGCACCGCGACGTTGTAGCAGTAGATAGGAGCTTCACGGCACTCTCCTTGGCTAAATAATTAAACTGCATTGGTATGTAAAAATAAGTCTCTAGAATTTTTGGATATCATTTTGTGGAGGTGTAAGCCCTCTCCAAGATAGAGATTTTGAATTACTTTCAAAATGTAATTTCTTTCCAATCAACATAATATCGTAAGAAGAATCGAATAGACGGATTATAGAGTAAACGGCACTAAATAAAGATTTGACAGAAAAATAGCGACTGTGCCTGTGCCTCGCGACTGCAACTGTGTCTCGAAACTGACGCGAGGCGAGATACGTATGATCGATAATTTGATGTTCATTGCCCGTTTACACAATACACTAGTACACTACCCACATGTATAGAGCTAAGTAAAGCCGCAATGTACGACGAACTGTGCAACATACTCTAGATTTTCTCAAAACTGGCATAGAATCAAAATAAATCATTTTAAAATTAATTACGAATATTTATATCATAAAATTACTTTCCGGCGGAAGGCATCGTGTTCTACTTATTGACTACTTACGGATGAAGTGATTGAAGTGAAGATTATTTATTATTTATATTTAGGTGGAAGGAGGTAGCTAGTCAGGCAGACTCAAAATAAGCAACCATCGAAATAAAGTACAACCATGTACCCCCGCTGGGAATCGAACTTGAGACCTCTGGATCTGAGACCGGTGCCGGTGGTCTTAACCACAATAGCCTTGACTGCAGAGAGGCTTGAGATTAATTACAGTTGGCTTAATACTTAATTTAAAAATGAAATAGAATTTTAAAGTTTTTAAGGGATATTGAAAATAGGTGGCAAAATTACTGCTCTGCTTGATGTTAAGCAGAAGCAGGTTCTTTGTGGTTGTGATGGTCTCCCGTATCTGTAACAAAAAATGTAAGGCTAAGTAGAGTGACGATAACGGCGAAGAAATGAGTTTTACACGGAAGCCTCGACTACTGAGAAACATTACTACTAATTATACAACTAATGCAAGGACCCACCTTCTAAAAAAAAGTTTGTAGTAAATAGGTATTTATAACATCTATAATAAGTTTGTTATCTTGATGAATGAGTGAATGCTCCGAAACTCAAAACAAAGTATTGATAATTTTAAGGGTTAGTTCAGGAACCTCTCAAGAAGAAAGATGCCACTACACATTTACAGAATACACTAAACATGAACATTAGTTTAGGCCCAAGACACCGTACTCGTAGAACAAGGGTACGACGAGACGGTTTACACGCGCTCTGCACCAGGTACAGACATGCACCTGGGCGCTTCTCTCCTCCACCACGGCCCGGTCAACCCGAGCCGAGGTCCGGGCCTTTAGAGGCGTCCTCGGGTTGTTCCGCTCCCCGACCCGATCCGAACCCTTCGGAGAATACAGTAGGGCATGGGGACACGCCTTAGTGTGTGATGCCGTTCCCTCTAGAATACCTCCGAAGGTGATTCGTTTCACACGACTTGAGGAACCCTTTAAGTTTCTCGCCGCCCGCCCGGGCGCACCCGAAAAAGCCCGATGATGCTGAAAATGCCGTTTGAGGCAATCAGCAATCTCTATAAAAAAAAACTGATTATGATATTAAAAATATTAAATAGCTGCCATACCACATGACTAGGTCCCTAGAAGTCGGTAGGTATATATTGTAGATTACATACAGTTCACGGAACAGGGTAATGTTATGAAATTACGTTTAATACCAATACATGCAAGGAAAAACTATATAACGTGAGCCCCGTTTTTATGTTCTGTCATGATAAATATCAAATTTACGTGTAGAAAGGGAATATCACGTTTACCCTGGACAAATAGTGGTAATTTTATTTTAGTTTACTCATTTGTCGGTAGATTTTATTTATTGACTATGAATACCTGGCACCAAACGAGACAATTACAAGACTGCCTCAACAAAAAGCCTCTCCAGTTATATCTTCGCTTTATGGATCCAACATCACTATTTTTAAGACCCAACTATTTCGAAGGGGATGTCACTTTGTATAATAGAGAAGATCTAATGATGTTGTATGGAAAGCGTCTCTTTGCCTTCCATTTAAGGAAGACAAAATTAAAAAAACTGTCAAAAGTGTCAAATCTAAACAAATGTTTGTTTTTTTTACCAGAATGTTCGGCTAAATCAAAATAATTTCATTTACAGACGAGACATAAAGTATAATTTAATTTTATTACGTTTTTTTAGTCACGGCGATTTATGTAAACCACCGCCAGATTCTCAGGGTCGCAAAGAAAATCTAAGAAAATGGGAAGAGCTAGTTGAACATCTCAATTCTCAATTGGAAAAGGAAGATACTAAATCAGTTTCAAAGTGGAGAAAAGTATGAGGCTCTTGTATTACTGTTATGAATTCACAGAGAACCATTTGAATGTTTTGGAATACCAAATATAATAAAAAATTGTTAAAGTTTTAAAATGCTTGGTCTTTTAAATCAATGATATTACAATACAAAAATAAAAAATATATCATTGGGCTAAATGCTAAACGCGAGCCATTAATTAAATAATAGAAATGTTTGTAGTTTATTTTGTAAAGTTTTGTAAATCCTATTTGTTTTCTAAACAATTATAACATTAAGACCCAATTATTTCGAAGTGGATGTCATTTTATATAATAAAAAGAACTAATGATGAGGTTGTATGGAAAGCGTCTCTTTGCCTTCCATTTAAAGAAGACAAAATTAAAAAAAACGGTCAAAAGTGTCAAATCCAAACAAATGTTTGTTTTTTTTACCAAAATGTTTGGCTAAATCAAGGCTAAATCAAATCGATGATATTTCAATAAAAAAAGAAAAAATATATCATTTGGCTTTGGCTAAATGCTAAACGCGAGCCATTAATTTAATAATAGAAATGTTTGTAGTTTAGTTTGTAAAGTTTTGTAAATCCTATTTGTTTTCTAAACAATTATAACATTAATTGCCAAAATGGGTAAACTAAGACCTTGTTTTGAAGTCATGATAGATTATATGGAACGGCAAGTATAAATATTTTATCGTTTATACTCCACTAACACAACCACAGTTTTCTATTATTTTAATATTTTAGTGACAAAAAATCAAGTTCAAAATCAAATCAAATCAAGTTTCAAAGTTAAACCAGACCATAGCAAAATAATTTAATTTACAGACGAGACATAAAGTATAATTTAATTTTATTACGTTTTTTTAGTCACGGCGATTTATGTAAACCACCGCCAGATTCTCAGGGTCGCAAAGAAAATCTAAGAAAATGGGAAGAGCTAGTTGAACATCTCAATTCTCAATTGGAAAAGGAAGATACTAAATCAGTTTCAAAGTGGAGAAAAGTATGAGGCTCTTGTATTACTGTTATGAATTCATAGAGAACCATTTGAATGTTTTGGAATACCAAATATAATAAAAAATTGTTAAAGTTTTAAAATGCTTGGTCTTTTAAATAATCAAAAACGGAATGACCGAAATATATTCTTAATTAACACCTACCTATTTATAGATATAATTAATAAATTGATTATTTATAGAACTGGAGTGACTTCAAAACAGTTACAAAAAGAAAAGTAGAGAAGATCAGAAGTGGGAAGGAATGTTCTGAATTATCAGACCTAGAGAAAAGAGTATTACGTCTAATTGGCTATCAAGGTGTCAAGAAACTGTCTTGTTTAAAAGATTCTAATATTTGTAAGGTCAGTATAATATCAACTTTATTGACATAGAAAACCTTTGGTAATAATTTTAGGGCCGGCAGACCAAAGCACATACGTCAAAAATAGCAACTTTACAGGAATCAAAAAATAAGTCCTTATATTATGAAGGTGAAAAAGTACAACCATTTTTTAAGCGATACATTACTTCTTCTTCTTGCTGCTTGATGCGCTTCTATGCATTGTTATATGAATAAGACTTATGTAAAATAAGAATAAAAAGATTTTTTTTACTTATGTGCTTTAGTCTGCCAGCTCTACAATTATCATCACAGAGCAAGTATTTAGAGCCCATAATAACAAATACTTCTGTTGGTAAAATATGTGTCTCTGGAAGGCAGGGTTTATTTTTTATGATTATTAAAAGTTTATTATCATATACTATTGCTAACATACAAACTGTATTTTTTTCAGTCAGGAAATTTCGTAACAATGGGCGGTAAAGTCAAACGTGAAGTATCAACGTCATCCCCTCCCAGATTCTTTGGTGAAATAACACAAGCAACAAGAAGACCATCTTCCACATCATCTTCTGAGTCGTCAGCCAGTTCATCACAACCATTAAAGAAGAGACTCAGAGCAAATGATAAAAAGTCCAATGATGGCAATAGCATGACCGAGTTGGCTGAGAAGTTTCTAGAATTTGAGAGAGAACGAGACAAAATGTCTCATGAAAGAGAAATGGCAAGAATAAAACAAAACGAACAGCTGATTACATTGTTCGGTAGGATTGCCAATGTCTTGGAGACAATTGCACCTAGCATACAGAGATATTTGGAAAGAGATGTTAATGATAATGTATGAAAATGTATTGATATAGTTGTAAGACTTAAATTATTAATGTTTGGTAAGTTTGTACATAATTGTAGGTTTAATTTAAGATAATACAGACTAATTATATTATAAGTAAGCATTAAGAACTTAAAACAGTTACTATTTTATAATGAAGTAAAGTCTAAATTTATGTTCCATGCCATATTAATATGAACTAAACTTATTTAAATCCTAATCCTTATCCTATAGATGTTATCACATCTTAGTGGGACCTGCAGAGGTTTCAATCTCACTCAGTGTACTTCAACATATCCTTTCACTCTTCTTCATCAGTGAAGATGACTGCCGTAAACCTAGCAATGACTTGAGCACAAGAACCTGAAGTCTTCTAGTTTTAAATGGACCAACCAGAGGAATCACATTTCCTAGCCAGAAAGTCACAGTAAGTGCTGGTTGTTGATTGGTCCAAATTTTTTTGTGGAATAATGCCCTGTTGGAGCTGGCTATAAGAACAAATGAAGCCTTCTTTCTGGCAATCTGTATATGCAATTTATCAACTTCTGAAGAAATTAAATGAATTGCAATTACAAGCCCTAACACCTAGTACGATATGGACCACCACCTCTACTGGGAATCGAACTTGGGCCATGAGACTGGTGGACAATAGAGGTTTACCAAATGCACCCCCCTTGAAACAAAAGATAGAAATTATTACAACTTTAGAGATATTCCACTGACTTCCTACTAAAGTATATATAAGTTAGTCATATAAAATATAAAAAGTGCAGCATATGAATGTATATATGAAATAAAACCCTCAACCTAGTTTTATTTTTATTATATTAAAACATAAAATAGGTCAAACCATTATTAGTACTTTCCATGAATATGTTATACAAATTAATTACTTAGTTGAATTTCCTCAGAGGAATCGTCTTTCTTTTTGTATTAAAGGAGAGAAAATTAACTGTCTTTCTTTTTGTATTAAAGGAGAGAAAATTAACTGTCTTAGGAATAACTTTATAAAAATTCAAATCAATATGATAGCTATAGCATATTGTCAAGAATTTCGTCAGTCATTCTAGTGCTTCGGTAGCCGTGATCGTCTAGTGGTTAGGACCCTACGTTGTGGCCGTAGTAACCCAGGTTCGAATCCTGGTCACGGCAGTGTTTACACACTGTTACGGCGGAGCTTTATTTTTGCTTTATTTGTCCTAAATTATAAGAAGTTTATATACCTATATCTTTTTCAAATAATAGAAAGTATGCATAATTAGTTAAAATAATTATAACAGTAAATGTAGGTACATTTATTTACTGGCAGTTTTTTTACATTCAAGTTTATTTACTTCCCATTCGTGAATAATAATTTTAAATATTGTAATAATAAAATTTAAGTATTTAGTAGGTACCATTTTATATCTCATTTAATTTTTTGTGGTCGCTAGCGCCATCTGTACAACGGCTACAAAACATTTTGCTTACACAGAGTGCTTTGTAGCAATACTGCTTTTCTTGAAGCAGCACAGAAGTTATACCTTGATGTATTGTAGATGGCGGCAGCCGTTTTGTTTTGGTACAATAACCACGCACCGCAGCTGTTCGCTATCACAGAAATACATGAGAGAAAAGGAGTGGTGATTAGGCCTGTCTTTGCCAAAAAAAATAGTTTTTTATATGGTTTGCGGACGTTTTTGGTGCTGTGCTCCTACAACATGTTTGTGGAAGTGGTGCTTCATGTGATATATCGTTTGTAGTTCTCAAAAACAACGAATTAGTGATATTCGCGATGTAAACGTTTGGTTATGACGTTTACTACGGTGTTTTTGTGTGTGTGTGTGTCGTGACAGCACTGGCGCTGCCGCCGTTGAAGCGAGTCTTGTAACGGAATACCCTGTGAATGCTTTTCGGTAAGTTAGAATTATTGTTTTGACACAACGTATAACCTAACTAGCTTACTGGTTGATATATTATATGCAGCACGCTCGGTGTTTGACCTCGTTTCGGAGAGCAATATAGGTAGGTACCTAGGTAGGTAGCTAGTTCCCTTGAAGACGATTTCTTGCGCTTACAATATTTTTTTATGTAAATGCCAAGTTCCGCATCGCTTGATAAGTTAATTCCTTGATACCTGTGAAAACAGAATTTAAGTATGCGAGCTACTGGCATCCAATCATTAAATCACTTCTATTTTTATAGCAGTAAAGTCGAGAAAGGTTCATTGATATATCTAGCATTTTTCTAAAGACGATGTGCTATTGTGTGTCTAAATGTGTAGGTAGTAAGTTTATGTAGTTAGATACTTAACTTTGAAGACACTATAAATTACAATACCTAAAGATATCAAAGCCCTTCCACAAAATAAGGAGTTAAATAATGTTTTGTGGCTTTATGTACGGTAAGGTACCTAGGTAGGTATTTGCTGTTCCCCTTAAAGTAAAATAGGTGTATCATTGACCAAAAATAATAAGTAGGTAGGTAGGTAGGTACATGTGCTTTCTTAAAAAAGGAGATAATTTATTCTCTATCTTAATAGGTAAGTAAGTAGGTATATTCAGATCATTTGGTAGTAGGTAAGTAGGTACCTAAGTACCGGCTTGCCGATTCTAGTTTTTATTATCTACTTATAACAAAACCAGTTTCGAACCGATAGGATCCAAATATCCAATCAATATGTTATCTATTTGCGAATGCTAAAGCGAACTAAAGTGGACATTGCCTTAGACGTCCAAACTAAGTTATAAAGTTAATGATCTTGTGAAAGCGCTGTTATAACGTTAATTAGTGAATAGGTGAGTACCTACCTAATGCCCACAATGAAACATGATCGGAATATTGTTATGTACCTACCTAGCTACTTACATACTTTCAACTTTCAAGTTGAATAATTGAAGCGTGTATTGAAGAGAAATAGGTCTCTATTCAAGTTATGCAGATGGATTGTTGGGTAAGCATGTAATAAGCAGCAAAGTATAGTAACTACCTTAGTAAGCATAGTATGATTCATAAAATGAGCGCACTTAACCCAGAATTCTTTACTATTGAAGATCTTGTTTTCTGTCGAAACAAAACAATGCCACTAACGTTTATGGTATGGCGATAGATTTAGATAAGAAGGCGGACTTTTATTTAAATACCGTATCAATCTCAATTTGCTATCGATGTGTTTTAATAAAAAAGCCTTCTTCGGTAAATCACTAAATTAAATATTGTGTTTATTTATAGAAACCACTAAGAGTGCTTCGAATCGATGTTTTTAATAAACGCCTTCTCCCGTATTAAATCACATAAGTTTCATAAAAATGTTCAATCGCGCCCGAGGTTGCCTATCTATTCACTGATAGTCCATAATGTTCGATGTGGAGGTGTATAACGGTAGGACGTAGGCGAGATGATTAGGTAAGTACTAAAGGAAATTGTAAATTACGGGTATCTTCATCTTATCTTAACTACTTATCGTATTGCTGTTTGCTGGATCTTGTTCTAGCTACTCGTAGGTTCTAGTATTGGCTAACATGTTCGTTTCGATGTTTCTTTTGCGTCTAAAGAATCAAGAATTACTACTACTTTAGAATGATCAAATATATAAGTACTCTTTGGAGAAAGTCTAAAAACTTTTCCAAAAAAAAAAGTTCTCCTAGTTGACGTAATAAGACCTTATTTGCAAAATGACAAAAATCATCCTACAAAATTCAAAACTCCAGTGATATATTTAATCCATCAAAATTTTCCGTCACGAGAAAAAGTACTTTAGAATCGCAAGAAAACATGTTTTAAAGCTATACAGGTGGTTATCGTACAGGATGACTTCTAAGAAGATTTCCGTCAAACGGAGCCAAGAGCCGAGCGTCAGGAGCATAGATTCTCTCCCAGACGTCGCTTTAGCGGCCATAGCCTCCTATAAAAAACAAAAAGAGGTAAGCGAGTTCATCAACTTCCTCCTCGATGCCCTAGATCGCAATTCGGACTGGCTGAACGGTGTCGTCAACAAGCAGAATAACTTTAGATGCGCCTTCATGTCCGGAGCTGGGCCCAACCGCTTTCAACTACAAGAAATCATTTACCCTTCCAATGAGGAAGATATTAACCTCGAAGTTGAACTTAAAGACTCTGAAGATCACGACAAAATTGCTATAGCAGCTCTGCTAAAACTATCCAATCAAGATATGAACAATCTGTTAAAGTACATTAAGACGCATTTGCTTGATATCCCTTCGCTGAAGGAGGACTTGTTGAAAGGCAAAGCGATGGGAGTGAGTTTCGCGGTACTCAGACCGTTTTCGGAGAAGCAATATCGAGTGATGGAGCGAATCGTCATAGGGAATACTGTGAAATGCCCGAGTCCAATTAAGAAGAGGAGACGCGATGAAAAATTGTTTATTGGACCTGCTTTGAAAAAGATCAGGCGGGTGGCGGGCTAGTTATTGTAAAGTCATCGAAAAGTGTACCGGAATGAAATGGCCAGTCGTTACGGTGCGCCACAGTGTCATGTAGCCTGTAATGATGGCAATTTGGAGTGGCAGCAAAATGGGAACCTCGCAGCAAATTATACTCATTTTTGGAATGATCGTTTCCGATTACGTATGATGGAGTGCACAAATTTGTGGTGGAATGATTCATTTTGATGAAGACTCTTTTTTTACATTGCCTTTTATCACCTTGTGGTATTTGTATTTAAAAAAAATCATAACAACTAAAAATTTTTTTGTTTAATTTGTTAGGCTAGCTTTCTTAGAAATATACTTAAATAAGTTAATCACAGCAAGTGCAGCAAGACAAGCACTTGCTTTAATTTGACTTTAATTGCATGAGATTGTCTAACTATTTTCTATTTTATTACTATCATTGACGACGGCGGAGCTACTTGTGCGTTTAGTCAGGTTGTCATTTTGCGAGTTAAGCAAGTTTCGCAGTTTTCGTAATTCCACAGATTACTTAATAGTTGCTACGTAGCAGATAAATCAGTCTACAAAAATTGGTATACCTACCGCGTTAACAGCCTACTTCATTTCGTCCCGAACGACGCGTCGGCGACCGCTGCGTGCTAAATTGTGCCTAATGGGCTCGACTATAGAGTTGTTATCGATTCACAGCCGTGCGTCCTCGCTGCCATCGTAGTAATGCCAGGGCTGCTACGATAAAAATATTGTTCGCACACAATAACTTGTACAAACGCCTGCATATCAACCTATCCAAAACTGTCAAATTTCTTCAAGATATTTTCGACCATATTCCTAAAACATAAAGTTCAAAGTCTATTGAGGAAATTTGACAGTTTTTGGTACTCTGATGATCATCATCATCAGTCCATAATATCCCACTGCTGGAATATAGATTTGGCATTGTTTTTATATTATTAAAACGAGATTTAATATCACACAATTACTATTTACAATAATCTAAACCACACAAAATATGTCAACCAACATATTTGATATTTATAAAATTTTATAAAATACAGTGAAAAAATTAAACGCCCACCCGACCCAGCCAGGAATCGAACCTGGGTCTTGCGCAATCCGGGCGGCTGCATTGACCGCTATGCTACCGGGAAGGCGTAAGCGCTGAATTTTGTCACTGCTTTTTAATGTTTTTGTGTGCTTTTTAGCGCCACTGAGCGCCATCTATCCAACGGTCGTTACAACCGATGGCCATGCAGATTCATCTTTGCAGATAAAATACCTCAAATTTGATAACACGACGCTATAGTAAATTTTTACTGTATTTTCAAGTGCAAAAGTAAAAATCAACATATTTGAACTTATTTACTATTAAAAACACAAATGTTGAAAAAATTTCCACGAGCAGGATTTGAACCTGCACCCTTCTGACATACCGGGTCAGGTGCTCTTCCAATTGAGCTATCGTGGTTCTAACCAGCCCGCCAAAATTACTCAACACTATTTATTTTTTACTTTGAAAGCCAAAGGCGCCAATTCAATGTCAACAACTACCGTCATTAACATCTGATCATAATATTTTTACAAATACTAAAGATCTGTTAAGAAATAGGCAAGCTATTTATAAAATGGTTTGTTTTGTTTATGTAATTTTAACGCAAATTTTGTTGCGAAACAAACTACAAAACACAAATGTTGAAAAAATTTCCATGAGCAGGATTTGAACCTGCACCCTTATGACATACCGGGTCAGGTGCTCTTCCAATTGAGCTATCGTGGTTCTAACCAGCTCGCCGAAATTATTCAACACTATTTATTTTTTACTTTGAAAGCCAAAGGCGCCAATTCAATGTCAACAACTACCGTCATTAACATCTAATCATAATATTTTTACAAATACTAAAGATCTGTTAAGAAATAGCCAAGCTATTTAGTTTTACAGTGTTTAATAATAATCACAGCATATTATAACGTAATATTTATAGTCTTAATTGAACTGATTTACTATTTACAGTATTTAATAATAACTACAGAATACAAATAATCGATGTTTTACGATGCAACGTGCACAGCGAACTAGCGTGCAATAGCGAGCGCTTGCGACAGCCCACTGACTTTTTGATCGCCGGCGATCAACCGCTCGGTAGGTAATTAACGCGCGCAAGTACATGGAGTGACGGAGGCCTGGTAATACTACCTACCCAGTACCGGATGGATGGGTGACCAAATTACAAATTATTAACCGCCTCTGTGGTCTAGTGGTTAAGACCACCGGTTACGACCCACAGGTCCCGGGTTCGATTCCCAGCGGGGGCTACATCCTTGTGTGCTCGATTTGGTTGGTGGTTGGTGTGTTCCGGCAGCTAGAGATAATGAGATAAGATAGCCAGTGCCTCACTAGTTGAGGATCCCGGGTGAAGTGCGCTTCAATCATTGTCCTTATCATAACTTAACATCAGGTAAAATCAAACCCCTGTGCTTTCCCGTACAATATAAAAAAAAAATTATCTTCTTTAAGGCAGTATGACCGTTAGCGTCTGTTGTTGTCGCAAGAAGGCAGTCATTACAGCCTATCGACCCACGTTGGGCTTGGGTGGTACAATATATGACCGAATCACGCTTATTTGGTATCTGGGAAGCCAGACCTCAGCTGTGGAAAGTTAGGCTGATGATGTGCCTTCCTTTTAAAGCAAATTCTGAAGCTTCATTGAAGCCAGAAAAAATAAAAAATATATTAAATGAAGACGCCTGGTAACAGCAGCGCTGTCTCTTATTTATTAACTTTTATAATTCCCATCCGTTAAACCCAACATTTTCCATCCTCTTGGTCGGTCGACTAACAAAGATCAATATCTCGGAAATCAGGGCACCCGTGCGCGAACTACAGCCTCAAATCCTTTCACCGATAACTTATTACAATAGCATTCGACGTTACCCAATGTGAAGAGTGAAACAATAGTTTTTCCCTGCCCTCTCTGCCTGAGGAGACTTCTCAAAACGGCAGCGGTGTGTTTAGTGATGGGGTGGTGTAAGACCGATGTCTTTAAAGATGACCATAAAGAAAAGCCCTTGTAATTTTAAAAGATTTTGTTAGTAATTTCCAAGAAATTATTTGTTTATGCTATTAATATGAAAACTACTGATTGGCAAGTTATTAACTGTAGCTCACGATTTGGTCATCAACAAAAACCAAAACTCAAAAATTGTTTCACGACATGTAAAGCTTTTCTGAATCCGATCTAGTTCGAATTGGTTGGCGAAACTGAAAAAAAACTCTTCTCAATTAAATTCAGTATACGTCACTTAAAATCGAGTGCTCGAGTGCTAGCTATTATTTTTCAGCTCGCCCATCACTATTGAAACTTCACGATCTGCTTATCGGTGGGTATAAATCAATTTGAATCATGGCAGAGGCTGAGTATAAGTTGGGTCCCTCTGAGCCCTTTTTCCAACTTGGGACCACCACGCGGATTAAGGGACCGCTGCCCGTTGCGTAATTGGCGTAATAGTTGCCTGATTTATTGGATTTATGAAATTTATGGTTTGCACTTGTTATATTTTTACTGTATTTGTGTTAAGTGGCTCCTCCGTTTGTTTTGTGCTTGCGTATAATTCCTTTTTCTTGGAGCGTAAATAATCAAAGTTATTAAGTCCAATATTAGTAGCCAGTCAAGCAGTCGTGAACACGTGAATGAGCGACAATTGTGATATAATGTAAAACTTATTTATGTTATCACCATCAGCCTATCAACGTCCTACGTCTGCTGGGCTCAGACCTTTCCAATTGACCTTAACACATGTGGAGATTGGGTCACATCCAAATGCTTAATTGAGCAGATATATTTTCGAGTTGTGCACTCAAGACTATACTGTGAGGTAGTTATAATATTAAGGCGACACTTGAAAGAAATACATCAACTTTCATCAAAAGTTGTAGAAGTTTGACAAGACCAACGAATCTGAACTTTTGATATAGATATCTTCATGCCTTTGTCTTTAAAAACCCTTGATCAAAAACACGATTGTGCAATTTTTGGCTCGATCGTAATTCTTTACGAAAACACCTCTAAAAAATCATTAATGCTAAAATTACAATGAAATTACTTGATCTATATGTTTTGAAATCACTCAAATATATTGATAACATCAATATTCGTAATTTTGTTGCTGCATATTTTGATAACTAAAACCAGTAGTTTATTAAAATATTTTTTTAGATTCTGTTATAAGTAGCGCCTGCGACAATTGAGACAGCAAAGACCGCAAGAGTGATTTCAAAACATATAGATTAAGTAATTAATAATTAGTAGAGGTGTTTTCGTAAAGAATTATGATCTAGCCAAAATTGTACAATCATGTTTTTGAGCAAGGGTTTTTAAAGACAAAGGCATGATGTTATCTATATCAAAATTTCAGATTCGTTGGTCTTGTCATACTCCTACAACTTTTTCAAGTGTCGCCTTAATGAGAATATGCGCATCCCCGTAAATCCTATAAATCGTTATTTGTTTTTTTTTATTCTTCACGAGTGCTTACCCGTGAAGAACTGATGATATAAGGCCAAGTGTTTACTTGGCCTTGTACCATCAGTGATGTTACTTGATAAAAATGCTGAAAGTGGAGCGCATTTCACCCGAAATCCTCAACCACTAACTGGTTATCTTATCTCTACATCACTGTCGGGCTAATTTTTTTAACATTGACGTTATGGGTAGTAGGTACTATTATTTATTCTGTGGTTATGGTGGCAAATCAAGACAAGATTGTGGTAGCTAGCTAGCCAAGCGGACTTCTAAAAAGCCCTACCTAAACCAACCAAACTACAACTAAATGATTAAATACCTAGTAATATTCATAATATTACTACTAACCTTTACCTGCCTTCATTTTTCAATCCAACTCATAGCGACAGTCCCTACTCTTGTTTTGCATTGTCCGTGAGAATTGAAAACGAACTTAATGCACCGCTGAGGGCTGAGCCGAGCTGTAAGCATTCCTCGTGCCGTCTTGGGGACGATATATTTTATTTCATGCCGTTGTCAACGCTTCCACGAACAGCGGTGAGAATTCTACTTTTGTACTTTGATATGAAATGATGCATTGTCGTGTTCTTTTCACAGGATTAAGCGTCAGACGTCCTACGTCGACGTCGTAGTTGTACGTATAATAAAATTATGTTAAAGGCATTGCTTGCTATACCTGCGTGCTTGAAATCTTATATAAGAGACAGGCATCCTACAAACAAAAGTGACATACCTACAATAGTGTATACGGAGTATCGGCTAGTACTGATGCAAAACTGTGCTAAAGACATGTCGTAGTCCTTGCTTTACTTTTCACATTAAGCCTTTAAATCAATGGATACAAAAAGAAAAGTCTGACTCACCAACTCTCAGGCCAAACCCTTGGTCTGATTCCAGAAATGCTGGAATTATGCACACAGGCTCCTTTCATGACGTAGGTAAGAGATGACATGGAATTTTCCGAATTTTCCTTCTGTATCCGGGTGCGGACGAAGAACGCGGACGAAGAATGCGGACGAAGAATGCGGACGAAGAATGCGGACGAAGAACGCGGACGAAGAATGAATACTTCAATATGAAGACAGTAAAACACATCTTGCTACAACAAAACTGTATTTGGACTTTCAAATATATTCTTCTATGGACTTCAGTGAATACCCGTATCCTATAGAACCCTAAAGCAGCGCCACCTACCGGGTCCAATTATATGCATGTATTATACAAATAAACCTTCCTCTTGAATCACTCTTATCTATTAAAAAAACCTCATCAAAATCAGTTGCGTAGTTTTAAAGATCTAAGCATACATAGGGACAGACAGACAACAGGAAGCGACTTTGGTTTATACTATGTAGTGATAATAGCGGCCCGCCCCGGCTTCGCACGGGTGTACACACGCCTGCACATCAACCTATCCAAAACTGTCAAATTTCTTCAATACAATGTCAACCATAAGTCTTTCGTTATAAAGTTCAAAGTCTATTGAGGAAATTTGACAGTTTGTGGTAGGTTGATGTGCAGGCGTGTGTACTTTTCTTTTCTTTTTTTTTCTTTTAATATATAATATAGCCTATGTTACTCAGCGCTAATGTACATTCTAATGGTGAAAGATTTTTTTAAAATTGGTCTAGTAGTTTTTGAGTTTATTCGTTGCAAACATACATACATATACATATACAAAGATATCCTTTTTATAATATTACTATAGATATTCAATTCAAGTACAAAAGACTTACGGAATAATAAGTAAGCCGCCAACTTGAATTCCCCGCCGGCCCCGGGCTGCCTGAGATTCTGACCACGGGCCAGATTTAATTTACATCTGCGAATCCCCAAAACATTCCGTTTCTCTAGAAATTTCAATAATTTTTCACGACAAATCGTTCGGTGTTCGTACATAGTTTTGATGCCGAAATTTCCACAAAGCATTCAAAAACAGTGTCAGTCTTTAGACGTAGAAATATTGAAAATTCGTATTTAAAACAATCATCACCATCACTAGCTTATTTTGTGTCTCCACTGCTGGGGCACGAACCTACCTATGATACGGAGAACGGGCCATAAACCACCACGCAGGCCCTGTACGGATTTGTGTTTATTAACGACTGTTAATGCAGCCGAGACCAACGTCTTTACGTGCCTTCCGAAGCACGGAGGAGCTCGAGATGACACATTATTTTTTTTTTTATACTTAGCACGGCAAATGACTCCACACCACCTGATGTTAAGTGGAAATGGAGTCCAGACGCGAAGACAACTGGTGCAGCGTGAAAACAGCGCAGCATCAGTCAACTTCACTCTGCCGGCCCACAAGGTGCTTCTTCACGCCTCGTTTGAAGGACCCCATATCATAGGAAAGAGGGAAAACATGTGCTGGTAGACTATTCCATCTTTTGGAGGTGCGACAAAGAAACGAGTCACCAAATTTCTTTCTGCGCGATGGGATATGTGAGACAGTGAAGCGATGACACCGGAGAGCAGCACTGTGTACTCCTATGGAGGAAGGGAGAAGGTGGGATAAGGTCAAAGTGGGAGTTCTTTTGGTCACCCATCCAATCATTGCGAAAGTTGCTTTACAATTACAATATTTTAAAGTACCTTAGCAATCGCAGACCCAGGCGCGTTAGCACTGCGCCCTCGAGCTTATCAAAAACAATAGACCTAATGAATTCAGTCCCGTACCTTCGGGGGCTTACGAGCTCGTTTTATATTAAAAGCAACCCGCAAAGTTTAATGTCGCGTTGACTTAATATAAAACGCCGCTGAAAAGAAAGTACGAAATTGTGTAACGAGGTAATAACAATTTTACAAGAACAAATAAATACATCTGCCATGCCGGTGAACATAAAGAACCTTCATAAAATGAAACTGCTTTTAGGGTTAAATTTTTATTTTAAACATAGGAAGGGATTTTGATGGCCCTCCCACGTCGCGCGACCGCGTTATCTTTAGATTTAGAGCTTGGGCAATAATAATGCTCGCTGGGAATGGTGATGCAAAATGCCATCCCGGCCGCGACCGTGTGGATGTATCATACCTTTGATTCACTAGTGGCAGCTCCTTGCCAGCTACCGCAATAATGCACGAATAGATTCTAACGAGCTGTGCCGCTTTGTTTTTGTAATTAAAGTCAGGATACGGGATGCCGTTGATGGTGTATGCAATGCAAACATTTTGTTGATTCATGAAACGGGTGTAACAAGCGTTCAGACGGTGGAACATGCTTTATTATACACTTTCTATTGGGATCTTGACCATCATCATCATCTCGGCCAATAGACGTCCACTGCTGGACAAAGGCCTCCCCCAAAGATCTCCACAACGACCGGTTTTGTGCTGCTCGCATCCAGCGGCTTCCCGCGACCTTCACCAGATCGTCGGTCCACCTTGTTGGAGGGCTGTCCACACTGCGCTTTCCGGCACGCGGTCGCCACTCAAGGACTATTACGCCCCAGCGGCCATCAGTCCTGCGAGCAATGTGCCCTGCCCACTGCCACTTGAGCTTAGCAACTGAAGAGTTAGGCGACAAGGTAACCGACATAGGCTATGTCGGTTACCTTTGTTCTTCTGCGGATCTCCTCATTTCTGATTCGATCACGCAGAGAAACCCCGAGCATAGCCCTCTGCATTGCTCTTTGAGTGACCTTGAGCCTTCTGATAAGGCCCATAGTGAGCGACTACGTCTCAGTCCCGTATGCCGTCACTGGCAACACACATTGGTCAAAGACTATCGTCTTGAGACACTGCGGTATATCGAACGAAAAGGTATTTCGTAGCTTACCGAACGCTGCCCAGCCTAATTGGATTCGATCTTGATACTTTGGTAACCATTTCGTAATCTGAGGTAAGGCTGTAAATAGCGACGAAGAAAAAAGGATACTTTTAAATAACGTAACTCGAGAAAAGTTGTAAATCAAGGCGGGGAAAGACATTATAAGAAAAGCAGGGAAAATAGAATTATGACATAACGAGAGCAATTTTATTATGTGACTCACATAGTCATTATCAAAATGTGAAAAAGTGTGCCAAGGAAGCTGATCCACTTAATTACCAGTCCGTCCCCAGACCCCCGTTTAACTTGCGATCCCGTAGAATTTTCATAACGGCTGTTGTTTAGTAAATAAGTCAGGGCATTGCTCCCCGGCGGCACCTTGCCCAGATAAATCGCCCTTTCGATTGAGATTAACTTCTGAGTTATGTATATTTAAGTGTGTTATTAGGCTGGCAAGTAAAAACTGACAATATTAAGTAATATTCTCGAGTAAGAAAGACTACATATAAATAATAATGCTTCTGAAAGTAAAACTTTCATATTTTTTGCTGAAGTGTTAAAAGTATGTGTTTAAGTGTTTAGCAGTTGAAAAATCATTGAAAATGACTTCTGTACTGCATAACTTTCATGAAAACAATTCCTTCTCGATTCTTCCAATATCATTCCTTAGTTCTATACTCTGATACACTCCATGCACACTAGTGTCCAACACACCAATATTCGTTTCCAATGAATACAAAGACCCGTTCACACGCGCGGTTATACCTCACCCACAACACGGTCAACCAGCTGTCCTTTAAATCCCCCGCCCGATCCTCTAAATGACACCACACATTTACAGAATACACTAAACATGCACACCAGTTTAGGCCCAAGACACCGTACTCGTAGAACAAGGGTACGAAGAACCGGTTCACACTCGCTCTACACCAGGTGCAGACATGTACCTGGGCGCTTCTCTCCTCCTCCACGGCCCGGTCAACCCGAGCCGAGGTCCGTGCCTTTAGAGGCGCCCTCGGGTTGCTCCGCTCCCCGATCCGATCGGAACCCTTCGGAGAATCTAGTAGGGCACGGGGAGGCGCACTAGTGCGCGATGCCGTTCCCTCTAGAAAACCTCCGAAGGTGATTTGTTTCACACGGCTTGAGGGACCCTTTACGTTCCTCGCCGCCCCTAAAAAAGCCCGGTGAAGCTGAAAATGCCGTAGAGGCAATCAGCAATCTCTCTCAAAAAAAAAGTCCTTTAAATCGCCCTCGATTTTCGTTCTCTGAGAACCTAGTGAAACTAGGGCCACACTTACTTGATGCCAGCCCCTTAAAACCATCGAGGATTGTTGTTCACTACGGCTTGATTAGCCATAACTTTTTGCCGCCCATAAACACGATTAATAGCATATCCCGAAACCCAAAGCAAATTCATGCCTTTGAAAAATACGTAAAGTAAATAATAAAAATCTTAATGAAAACGATAATTTGATTTGAAACAGTGAATCCTAGTGGCATACCAGAGCCTCGATTCTGCTATTTTAAAGCGTCCAAAATCTGCCGACACGCTATTGAGCCGTTATCGAATGAGCAGAACCGAGACCCTATAAGTCGAAATGCCATACAATTTCAAGTTTAAAAAAAAGAAAAGATAGGGAAGGCTCTAGTGTTGTTACGGTTGTGAAAACGAGACGTGTATAGCAGCGTCTCTCTTTAAAATTTTTAATAATTTCTTACTCGTAAAATAGTTTAGTATTTCTAATTAGAAAAACTAAAAAAAACAAACAATAGCTGTTTTAGTTTTTAATAAAAAACCTAGATTTCAAATATATAGCGTTTTCAAGTTTTTATGCTTGAATTCAAGTGGATCACGCCCTATTTCCATCCCTTTTGCTTGTAGCAGACTGCAGACCGACAGAGAGCGCTGTTTCATATTTGACAGCGTCTTAAGAATCTGCGGTCGATACCTTAAATTAATAAACTCCGTTATACGGTGTCTTTGACGGAGATTGTTAGTAATTCAGGTAGGTACCTACTTAAAAAGGGTACACCTTTACGCTGTGTTTTATTTATTTAATCCTTTATAGCACATATAAAACGCACATGATGCGTTTTATACCTACCTATATAAAGTTTGGCTGCCTGTTTCATAGTAGTCAGCGCCTAAAGAGGTCAGGGCCCCAGGCCAGATGAATGATGTTGATACAAGCTGACGATGCGCCGTCCCACCTGTCGCAGCTCGCGGGAAATTCGTCGGCCGTTGGTTGGCCACCTGCTTCCTTCCGACTGTGTCAACGGGGCTTAAGGAAAAAAGGGATCGTGGGAGAGGATTTCTCACATTGTTATCCCAATTTGTACATTGGGATAACAATGGTGAAGAATCCACTCTTAGTTTACTGTAGTCATTAACGGGATTGTTACCAAGCTTCTTATTGTCGAGGATCCGATTAAACACTTTAAGGATCTACTAAGGTACATGGAAATAAAGACCAGTACCACATGTATAAAGTGTTAACTTCAATTCATTCATTGAAGGAAGGAAGGAAGAAAGTTTGTTTTTCTTCAAGACTTACTTACTTACTGATTGACTTAAAAGTTTTAAATTGTGTTTATCAATGCAAGATGATTCTTCTATTCTATTTTTATTAATTGTTTGCAAAATTATGTATGGTTTATATCTATTAGTCTTTAGTTAACCATATATTACCTTCCATTTTGGTGCGTAGGTAATGTTAATAAATACATGTTGTCAATAATACCATTTTTGCCATTACCGCGCTTGCCCGGTAATCGAGGCGTTGGTATTCATTTCTTATTCATCATCAGCTCATTTAATGCCTCCACTGCTCATGCAGCCGGGACCAACGGCTTTACGTGCCTTCCGAAGCACGGAGGATCGAAATGATACATTTTTGGTCACCCATCCGATGACCGGCCTTTGCGAAAGTTGCTTAACCTCAGCATTCGCAGACCGGGCGCGTTAACCACTGCGCCATCGAGCTTCTCCATTTCTTCATTTCTTATTATGCCTTCTAATATCACAGCCTATAATATAACCTCTATATTATTACAAAAGACATATTTAAAATATGTGTACAGAACTTAAGAAGCGCAATATCCGCTAAGGCATATTTGTCATGTTATAAACGAAATAAATTCTCCACTAAATTTGTAGCCAAAAAGATTCAAAAATAAATCTTTTCCCTAAAAAGTCGGCAATTTCAGCGGGAAACCCTTTCCTATTTTTTGATAAACGATTTGCTTGATCGAACCGCTGTCCGAGGGTTCGTGTTTCGATAATATCTCGTCACAGGACAAATTCTGTGTAACGGAGGCTTAAGCGGCCCCCGGATAAAACCTTCCCGTCCTGAAATGGTTGGTGCACAGGGTGGAATGGGTCCAAACAGACAGATCAACATACAAATTGCATGACCAATCGAGCTATTTAGTTTGCTTAAAAGATGTCGACACACACATCAAACATATACCACTTATACCGTTATCTTCCAAAACGTCTATACAAAAGTTAAATCATAACAACACTAAGTTTAACTTTTAGTCCACGTTTTGAAATAACACTTAACAATAACATAACTTATTATGTCGATTACCAGCCATAACTAATAACGGTAAAGAATAGAATAAAATAGAATAAAATACTTTAATGTACACATAAAAAAAACGCATACATGTTAGCAAAGAAATAAAAAATTAAAATTGGAGTCGTACAAAGGGCGGCCTTATCACTAAAAGCGATATCTTCCAGGCAACCTATTGTAAGGTAAACTATTTTTTATTAGATTTGAGTTAAATTGGTTTTAATAAAAATCATCATTACTATCACCATCACCAACTCATTAGTAATATTTAGATAATATTTAAATTCTCGCATACACACTTCTTACAGATCTGATAGTAACTTCATTTAGAGACTTGTGTAAATATGATCCGACAATGCAGGTTCGGTTCAGTCTACTACCTCATATTGCATAAACGAGGTTTGATTACAAGTATTGCAATGTTTAGAAACTGGATCTTACGTAGCCATATTTAGGTAGAAAAACAAACAACATACATTTATCGATGCGTCCCCCGTTCGACAATCCATCTCGCCATAAAACGCCCAAACTTAAATATGGAAGGAGACAAGAAAATCGCGCTACTATTTCAAGACGGGCCGTAAATATTGTTAGATAAATATGTATCATTGTTCGCTGTCACGATCGTGTTTTGTGGGGAGGCAAAATTCAAATAGTTCCTCCAAGCTGTGAATAAGGGCCAAGAACTGGGTTCTGATCTGAACGGCTAACCCTCAGCTTTTATCTCACGTGCCGATAGGATTCATTGTTTTTGTCATAGCAGGGTCGACAATCCCTCACGGGTAAAAGCTTGGTGTTCATCTCACCTGATGTTAAGTAATGATAAACCAACGGTGGAAGCACACATCACCCGGAATCCTTAACTACTGAGGCACTGGCTATCTTATCTCTTGCTGCCGGAACACAACAATGCTGACAACATTGATGTTCTGGCGACATGTGTAGATGACCATCGTGACCATCTTGGTCAAGCCAGGCGGACAAACAAGCCGTACCACCCCCGAACTGAACCGACAATAATGTGTTTTTACGCTGTTATACCTCAATGTATTGTTCTTATAACAAAACAATTAGTAAAAAAAGTCTCTGACCCACATAAGTTTTATACAGTCACGTTTTTAATTAAAGCGATTGCGTAAAATGAGGGAACAAAAATGTATTAATAATGCAAGTCACATATTCGCATGTGGGTCCCGTGAATGTTTTAGTGCTTGTCGTATAACAGTCGAAAATGGCGCCCAGCTTGGGACTCAAAAATGTTTACTAGTTTAATTAATATTTCAGACGTTTTCTCAGTGTTGGCTTTTATGAATAAATATGTTTTACGATGTTGGGGTTTGCCGTGGCATAAAAGGGTTGTGAAACTTAGTTCTCAGGTTCTTTCAGATAAACCCATTCAAGATTGCATATTTGTTTATCTTTACGATTAGGTTTTTGTTGTGAAGTGTGTGAAACAACACTAGCACTGAGTTATGACTAAATCAAAAAGTATTATTTAGGTAATTTCTTTCTTTATCACGGAAGTATGCAGCTACCGTTATAAAGAAAGCATCATGCATCATGCATTTAAAAGCTCAAACCTCTTTGTTCGATATATGCAAGTATACGGTGCACATATAGCAAACCAAGAACTTAATATCATGTATTGATGACGCAATCTTTAAGTATGTAAAAAACATTAACATATTGTCAGTTTAGTTCGCTTATATAAAAAATATGCTAATCGATAAACTTTATCATGTAAGAAATTTATGCTACGAATATAAATCTGTAAACGGATACAAGTTTATCCATCCTTTCAAAATACGGTAACATAGGGGCATCCGTAGCTCGCGGATGTCGGATGACGAATGCCCGCATCTTCGCCCGGGGACGGGATATATAATGCGTAAAATTACCAGCCTCAACTATCTCCATATATTTTACGTGTAACGTTCGTACGAAAAATGCTGTTATTTATTTAGGTTTGCCTCAATTTGGAGTGTCATGTTGTGTTTGTGTTGTGTTCTGAAAATGAAATATCATGTTGAAACATGAAATATGGTTGTTAAATTTAGATACCAAGTACTTCTCAGTTATAGTTGTTTTGGAATTACGTTGTTAGGAATCTTTATGTACTTTTCACTTTAGATATTAATAAATACTAGCAGGTGTGCAGCATAATGTGCAGAAGCTCGATGGCGCAGTGCATTACGCGAACGATCTGTGATTGCTGAGGTTAAGCAGCTTTTGCACAGGCCGGTCATCGGATTTGTGACCGAAAATTTGTCATTTCAAACTCCTCTGTGCTTCAGAAGGCACAAAGCCGTTTGTTCCGGATGCATTAGCGGTCGTTTACAACCATAAATCCGCACTGGGCCCGCGTGGTGGTTTATGGCCTGTTATCTTTTTCCATCCATAGAGATGCATCCGTGCCCCAGCATATACATACAATGAGCTGGTGGTGATGCTCATGATAACGATGATGATGATAATTGCATAATGTTTATTAAACTTTTACTTTCTCTACCAGGAATTCGGTTCCGCTGCAATTAGATCATAGGTGCAAATACCTTCTTAAAAAAGCAAAACATGAAGTTGCTTATCATGGCTGACAAAGTATAATCCATATTGTTGCGGTACGTTAGCCAATATATAATGTTTGCAGTTCCCCACTCACTTTATGGAAATAGTGTAAAGTAGTAACAATAGTACGTTTTATCTTTCCCGCTGTGATAGTGATGCATGCGGGGCTCGCCTGGGTGGGTAGTCACGTTCAGCGACTCGACTTTAATTAAGCGGTGATTAAACTTCTAGACTACAACGGAATACAGTGTTTCTAAAACCTTGCTTATTTGGCGCCCAACGTGGTACTAATATTAAACAAAGAGGGTAGATTGAAATAAGAATTATTGTGAGAAGATCTAACTGACTTTCCAACCTTTATTTTATCATTTCGTATACAAATATACATTTATATGTGATCCATTCACAATAGTACAGGGAAGCTTATCTCTAGATAGACGGTGACAGGATATATTTAAAAGATTATGTCTTTTAAATTTTGAATATAAAAAAAGTGTTAGAAAGTTAGTTTGTGAACCTTTTTTCTTCCTGTAATGCTATCGTATATCAGTGCTTGTCCAAAAAACCCTGTAGATATAGTTAAAAGTGATTTCATTGCACCGTATATTTTGGCTCAAAAGGGCCTTGTTAAGTGCATATTTGATGGATATTTGGCTTAAAAAGGCGGCAGCGACGTACGTAAGTCTTTATTAAAAATTCAAATGCTGGGGATGGAGTTTCAGCGGGTGAGGGATGGAGTTGATAACTGAGATCATGATTGAACATTTTATATTCACTTCTGCCATGGACTAATAATATAGTCCATGCTTCTGCAGATCTATACGACAGATGCGTGACTAAGGAGATTTTCATTTTTGTAGATTCCACTAATTATATTTGTTGTTCATTTAAAACTGTAACTTTTTAAAATTGTAACTTATGTAATATGGTTATTTATTAACGTAATCATGTCGTGTTCAAAGAAAGAAAGAATCAAGAAAGTTAAGAAGAAAATCAAGAAAGTTAATTGAATTCTCCAAGGTGGTCTTTTTAAATCTGTTTAGTTCGCATATTGTATATTAATAAATCTTCTTGTAACACACATCATAGAATCCAATGAGTCTCCATCAGTTCACAAATAGATAAATAAAACCTATAAAAGAAAGAATCGCTAATACGATGTAATTAATATTATAAAAACGGACACTTTACAAATTAAACAAACCTTTTGGGCAAGGACCTTTAATAATATTTTAAGTGCGATCTCAAAGCCAAGGGCAGGAAGCTAGGAAGTGTATATTTTTTTTATAAATGACAGCTTTTAGTGATCAAAGATCCCCAAGAAATTATCCCGAATTAATGTGGGGAGCAGTCTTTGAACATTTCATTTAATAAGGCTTTCTGCAGCCCTTCGTACGTAATTGTAAATTAATTGCAATCCCAGGAAAAAGGGACCTCCTCCTAATAGGTAATTATACAAACGATAAATTACATTTTACAAGCTGTAGGCCTTCAAGGTCTTACATGTTCTTTGTACGCAGTCATATTATTCATATTTAAGAACTGGCTCCTTCCTTGTAAGTTTTACTTATTATATTAATTACTTAGATGTATAAGGGTAATTGTACTTGCTTTTTGTCGCCATCGGGTACCGTCGTTGTTTCCGATTTCCATAAAACTACTCATTTAGCTACTTACCTTGGGATCAGAACAATGTATGTGATGTTGTCTAATATTTTATATTTATATTTATCATATTTATATAGATAAATCTTCTGTGCGTGTGTTTGTAATTGAACTCCTTCTAAACGGCTGGACCGGTTTGGATGAAATTTTTTGTGTGAGTTCAAGTGGATTCGAGAATGGTTTAGATTTACAATAGGACCCGGTAGGTGGTGCTGCAATAACAAAAGCGCAGAAAGTAGCGAGCGGCCCACTAGTCACTTATAATTATTTTTACTGTAGAAGTATTGGGTGGGTACCAAATACCTGTGCTATAACTGATTCATCCAACAACATCATAGTTAGTTCATGTCAGTCCACTGCTGCAACAAAGGCCTTTCCCAATAAGTGCCCGCTGAGCACGATCTGAGAAGATAACTTTGATTGCTTGACTAAAATGGACTTATGAAAAAATTGGGTAAAATATTTCTACATTTTAGTCAATTTGTGATAAGATTATAGTTCTAAGCTTTCATTTTTCAAATTGCAACTTGTGCTAGTTTGAAATGTTGAAAGTGTTCTTCGCGCTAAGCTAGTGTCTTTTGTCTTTTAATTTGACATTTATTGTTGATTGTCGATACACTCGTAATAATTGTAATTTGTTTCGCTTCAAACAGTATTCTGTTGCTAATACTTATCATTTGCTATTCTGACTGAAAGCGAAAATTTACATAGATTAACAAAATGAAAAGATTGAAATATTAGATTTCTCGTGGCCAGCAGCGGCTTCAATTGCGGCTTTATTTAATTAAAACATGGCCGCATGGGGTTTACTCTGCTTCGTAGCTATTCACATAGTTTTTAATTATTTACTTTCTAGTCTGCTCTTATATTATGTATCCTTTGTTTTTTACGTTCAATTGAACTACATAATTGCAAATTGTATATACCATCGATATAGTTTACGACTGGTAGGCCGCTGTTTTTGTGTTATTCCGAAATATATTCTGATTCAGATATGTTTAAATAATGATTTTAGAAGCACTCATTTATTAACCTGACTCGGACTGTGAGTAGGTACCGGTTTACATACATATACACTTGTTTTCTCTGGATTATATTTGTACACAATAAAATTTGCGTAAATGAAAGCAGAGAAAGTAGATAAACTCTAATTTACGTATTATATTAAGAATGTTTATTTGTTGCTGCAGTGATAGACCAAACAAAAAACATAAAAACACTTGATTTTTCTATCGGAACGATAATTTATGAAAACTTTGGTATTGAATATTGATTAAAATGTAGCAAAGAAGAATTTCATGAAATCTTCAATAAATCACAATGAATCACTTGGCTTCCCATAAAATTGGTAATATTTTAAATAACATATTTTTATTTATGTATCTTTGTTCATTATCATGAACTGACATGCATGGAGCTGACATTCCTCCAATTCTCGCACCCTGTATAGGTATAAAGCGTCATTCTATAGTTTATTAGTACATACATAGTGTCCAAGTACGTTTTTTAGAATAAAATGTAATGTGAAGTAAATGTATAGAGGTACGCATTATTTGTATGAGCGGGTTCTCGAAAGTTTTTAATTGTAAATATTGTATAAATTGGTGACAACTTACTTTTTTTTTTTGAGAGAGCTGATTGCCTCTACGGCATTTTCAGCTTCACCGTGTGAAACGAATCACCTTCGGAGGTTATCTATTGCGCACTAGTGCGCGTCCCCGTGCCCTACTAGATTCTCCGAAGGGTTCGGATCGGATCGGATTCGGATCGGATCGGAGTTCGGATCCGATCGGTGTTTTTTTTTTGTAAATGTCGTTACTTCTATTAAAGCTATGGAATTTCTTGCGCCCATTCTTCTCCACAGCTAATAAATAGACGTCCTGAATGGGTAGTATGTAAAAAATGTATGGACGATTCAAAAGCACATTTCGTAAGTTTATTTGAATAAAAAATTTTGACTTTGACTTTGCCTTTATATATTTAGTAAAAGTGTGTATATTAATTATTAATGATAACTGTAAGATTATTTTCGGGTTGTACCTTTTCTATCAACTAATGTATTAACTTGATTTGTTGTTTATCTAACCTTAAAACTTGCATTAGTATAGTTAAGTTGGGATTGGTTCCCTATTCCATTGTCGATTTAGCTCTCACACTGTTTGAGGTTGAGTTATAGATGTTGACCGTGGCGATTATGTGCTGAACACACTACCATTTCTTATTTCATGTTTAAATACTTGTGAGCTCATAGAGATGTAAATGTTTATCGTATTTCTTGGAGTTATGTATTTTTACAAAACCTGGATTTGTTTAATCTAAGAATTAAGGATTATTAGGCCAATGATACAAACCACCATGCAGGCCCAGTGCGGATTGGTGTATGTTAACGACTGATAACGCAGCTGGGACCAACGGCTTTACGTGCCTTCCAAAGCACGGGGTAGCTCGAGATGATAAACTTTTAATCAACCATCCGATGACCGGCCTTTGCGATGGTTGCTTAACGTTAACCGCCATCGAGCTCCTCCGTATTATTAAATAATGAATATGTAATAGTACTCCAAACTGTGACGTCACATGGACAGACACGAGACTGTCCCAGTAAGTGTAGGTACAGGCGTTGGGCTATTGAGACTAATGGCCGGGCACTATCGGGCCATTCGGGACAGATCTGAAATGGACCGTGGGCTTTAGTGGTACTTCGGATTCGGACAACAGATTTTCATTGTGCCATTATCCCACCTTAATAATATCAAACCGATTCGAGAACGCTTATTTACTAAGTTTATTTGAATAAAGAGATTTTGACTTTGTCTCTAATATGGAAATAAGTTTTTTTATGTATACAACGTGTAACAGAGAAGTGTGGTCAAAACAAAGAGAACCAAAGTGTATCCGATCTAGATCTTGTATGCGGAGTCACTTAGACATAATTATTAACTTTAATTTGGCCATGCAATTTTTATTTCAAATTTTAATAGTAACGTCATATCACAATAAATATTTCGCCATCACTAGTGGGTCAGTGAGCTCTGTGTACTTACAATCCTACTTGCCTATGCGCGCCTAGTACTCAGAGCGCAGAATAGTTAGGAACTTAAGAGCACCACACCGCCCGGTTCGCTCGGTACGCGAACGGACGACGAGAACAGATGGCCGCTTGGCGGACGGGATTTGACGACGCAAAACTTCACCAATTTAGGTTTTTTAATAAACGGAATAAATAGTTAACAATAAATAACACTGAAACTTTCATTTCACTTTGTAATATTAAAATATTTAACTAAGACACATACATACATACATACATATAATCACGCCTCTTTCCCGTAGGGGTAGGCAGAGACCACTTCTTTCCACTTGCTACGATCCTTACATACTTGTTTCGCTTCGTCCACTTTCATTATTCCCTTCATACATGCTCTTCGGTTAAGGGTACTCTTGACCTGGCCTTTTTTCAAGACGTCCCTGATTTGATCTCGAAACGTCCGCCTAGGTCTACCCCTACCAACACTTTCATTCACACTCGCCTTATACACAAGTAAGTGTGTCTTATAACTAAGACACACGGCATTATTTAATTTACACAGTGCGAAGGGCGGCAACAATGCATTTTTTCCATTTTATTATTAAATAACAACGCAAATAAATAGCAATTCTTCACAAAATAATTATGTAAAGTGACTGACATTGACATTGATTTGACAAACCACCATAAACCGACTGAATGAGAAAAGAGAAACTCTTTTACAAAAATGCAATATTAACGAGTCGAATTCGGCCGATTCCGATTCAAACTATTTTAGTCAAAGGTACTGGGACAACAGAGTCGTTAGAAAATAACAAAGGAAGTGGTTTACGACTCGTTATTATTGAATTTTTGTAAAAGAGTTTCTCTTTTCTCATTCAGTTGGTTTATGGTGGTTTGTGGTGGTCAAAAAAACAATAACATATTAAATTGTAAAGTTAAAAATAACGTCAAGTGACTAGGCATACAAAATCTAGATCGGATACACTTAGGATTGTTTAGTTATCACCACACCCATATGTTGCACGTTGTACCTATATTATATATTTTTTTAATATAAGATGTCCACCGTAGAACGATGTAAGACATAAATATTGAATAAATAAAAACTAGAAATCATTTGGCGTTGTTGTTTTCATTAAATTTATTCAAAACCAAGTTGAAAAGTTACTGTTATCAAAGTTTATGATGTGAAATGTAGTACAATTATATTCAAATTGGCATTTTTCACTGCTACCGTAATAGCTATATTAAATTAAATTGTTAAATTGAATGTTACGTAACGGTACAACACTGTGCGTGGTACAACACATTTTTTGTTAGTTTGAATAGTTTTTGTAGTGTTTCACAAATAACTATGATAATGGTATGACTAATAATGCTTTTTCATTATAACATTTGATTACAACCAAATACACATTTTTTAAATTACTTAACTGTGAAATGAAACAACTTTTACGGATCTACTCGCGTTTATTTTACACATTAGTTTTAATTAATGTTTATGCTGACGTTTCGAACCCTTTGCAGGGTCCGTGGTCACAGGGAACACAACAGCTTATGTGAAGGATTCCTACCAATTTGTCAACGATATCAAAAACCTACATCTCGCTGACAATGAAACTATGGTTAGTTTTGATGTGCAGTCCTTATTAATGCTACGGTAGTAATGGATACGTCTGATTATAACGAAAAAATAACAATACTTTTATCAGATGACAGGACGTACTAACGCGTTAAGTGCGACCAAACCAACAAAATACTTAAGAAAACTAGTGATCTTGTCAAACAACACTCTGAAACGTTAAATCTAGACGCTAACTATTTAATTCCTTCCTGCCCTAAACCACCAAAACTGTATGGGTTACCGACAATTCACAAACCTGAGGCTCCGCTACGACCTATTGTAAGCCAGATCGATTCACCAACTTACCGACTGGCCCGGCATGTAGCTAAAATTCTTTCACCACTTAGAGGTAACACAACAGCTTATGTGAAGGATTCCTACCAATTTGTCAACGATATCAAAAACCTACATCTCGCTGACAATGAAACTATGGTTAGTTTTGATGTGCAGTCCTTATTTACATGCCTACCAGTACAGGATTGCATTGAAATTACCAAAAAACGACTAGCAGAACAAGATATGTCTTATGAATATGCAGTACTATTAGAGCATTGTCTAACATCTGGCTACCTTTTGTGGAATGACATTTACTACCTGCAAGTAGAGGGTGTCGCCATGGGGTCCCCTGTTTCACCCGTCGTCGCCGATATCTTTATGGAAGACTTCGAGGAGAGGGCCTTGAGCACAGCACCGGTAACCCCTAGGTTCTACAAGCGGTATGTAGATGATACCTTCACTATCTTACCAACTGATAAAGTATCTGCTTTTCTAGATCATCTTAGCTCCATACATCCAAAAATACAATTCACAATGGAGTTAGAGGCAGACTGTAAGCTAGCTTTCTTGGACACTTTAATCATCAGGAATCCGGACCATAGTTTGAGTCACACTGTGTATCGTAAAGTAACCCATACAGATAGGTACCTCAATGGTGATTCTCACCACCATCCTAGACAGTTGGCTACTGTAGGGAAATCTTTGTTTCAGAGAGCACGCGGTATCTGTGACACCCAACACCTGGCTGCTGAGCTTCAGCATGTCAAGCATGTACTACAGGATAATAATCTGAAAGTACCACGGCTTCGTCACAGAAAACGCAATAAACCAACCACAGTCGAGCGCCAACCTGCTGTACTTCCATATATGAAAGGTGTCACTGACAAGATTGGGCATATCTTAAAGCGAGCTTCAATCAATACTTACTTCAAGCCGCCGAAGAAGATCAACCAATTTTTACGACCTGTCAAGTGCAACATACCCCTTCAAGATGCAGGCGTGTACAAACTGGACTGCGACTGTGGGCTCTCGTACATCGGGCAAACAAAGAGAAGTGTAGGAACCCGGGTTAAAGAACATATAGCCGACGTCAAGCATAGGCGCGAAAATAAGTCTGCGGTATGCGAACATTCACTTGAGGGGCCCAACCATTACATCAGATTTGATAAACCACAAATACACGCCAGAGAACAACGATTCATCCCTAGGATGATACGCGAGGCTATTGAAATTAAAAAACATCCTAATTTTAATAGAGAAGATGGTTGGAATCTACCACCAGCCTGGGATCCCATCATACAGAATATTAAATCCCAGCTCCAACACCATACTGCCAGACCAAAAGATACTGTAAGCTCTTTCTGCGTAAAACGGAATGCACCTGATTAATTTAAATGAGGATATACAAGCTACTAACTAATTATGAGACGACCAACACCTCAGTCTCCCTGTGACCACGGACCCTGCAAAGGGTTCGAAACGTCAGGATAAACATTAATTAAAACTAATGTGTAAAATAAACGCGAGTAGATCCGTAAAAGTTGTTTCATTTCAATGTGTAGTGTTCGCGTAAACTTTAGAAAACAATATTTACTTAACTGTTTTAAAATGTTATATTTTGTATGGATATGCGTTTAAAATTCCGGTAGACAGGCCTCCAGTTCGGTGGTCGGACGACCTAGTCCGGGTGGCGAGCAGGGGTGGATGAGGATGACGCAGGACCGTGAAACGTGGCGTGCGAAGGAAGAGGCCTATGCCCTGCAGTGAGCGGAAATGGGCTAATGATGATGATGAAGCGTTTTTAATATAGTAATTAGCATTAGATTATTACAATTTTTTAATGGTTTTCTGAGTATCTGATATTTTGGCAAAGCTGCTTGTATGATCTCGTCGATCACCGACGGGCTCAAAAACAACACAAACATTACATTTTTACTCACCAAGATATTTAAAAAATCTATAGTTCGTACAGTTCATATTAATCAATCGTAGCATGAGTTGATTTTAATGACGGAAGCCTCTGCCCAGCTGTGGGAATGGTCCTTCCACCCGATCGTCTAAGTGCTTCTACACATTCACATGATACACTAAACATTCACACTCGCATAGGCCCAAGACACCGTACTCGTAGAACAAGGGTACGACGTTCCGGCCAACCCAAGCCGAGGTTCTAGCTCTAAGAGGCGCCCGCGGGTTCCGCTCCTGATCTGGTGCGAACCCCTCAAAGCTAGTAGGGAACGGGGACATGCATTGGTTCGTGATGCCATTGCCTCTAGAAAACCTCTGACGGTGTTTCGATCGATCGAGGTACCCTTTTTGTTTCCCGCCGCCTCACATAAGTCCGGTGACGTTGCAAATGCAGCCTGAGGCAAGCAGCACACTCCAAAAAACAGTATATGGGCTATTTTCTTTACTTGTATATATATATATCTTAAGAGGCTCTCGCTTGATGGTTCGATCAAGGGTCAGATTCAGAAAGCAGTACTCTTTGACACGGCACGTATTGTCAGGAGGTTCCTCACTCTGCAGCCCTGACCACCGGTAGCTTGGGCCCTGCCCCGCTGCTGGCGGTACTCTAGAATTAGGTTTTTATAATGTTTTATTGTTTTTACATTAAAATATTGTAAAAATCTAGTTTTACGAAAGAAAATAAATAAAGGGAATAATAATCTTTTAACAAAAATACATTATAAAAGATTACACATGTTTATAAATTAAGACAAAACGGTTTACGACTCAGTGGTCGCGGTAGGACCGCGATCTCTGTTATTCTGCCATAACCTTACTAATAGAGTAGTATCTTTATGATAGTTTAGGACATCGAGACTTATTCTTATTAATCACTTTAACGCAAGTGCAAATATACATCACCGCCCAATACAATGACAGTAAAATATATCTTAACTTATCCTATTAATCAGCCCATACCCAGCACAAGAGATTGCTGCTTAAAGCCAGCCAGTTCTAATATAGTAGTTCTCTCTACTAGGACTTGGGCTGGGCGCGAGCCTTTCCACCGAAGCCCTTTAACTTAATTTGCCGATCTATTTATTTTCCTTCGTGCATTCTCCCTCCTCATTATTTATACTGTCTTTAAACTGAAATCTTAAAAGTACTTTCTTAATAGCACATAATAGCCTCCAAGTACGCTTTCCTAGCCGTGGAAATTAAAAACTAACATTAATAACTCTGCAAAAGCCGTGCTTAGTGAGCGCAGCAGCTTAATTGCCCTCTGTCCGGGAAACTGTCCGGTTTTTTTAAATTCAAATTGAATCAGCACGTCCACACCCCCTGGGAATACCTCCCGAGATTAATCCCTCCCCGCCCCTTTTGTCCAGATCATGGTGCATCGAAAATATGAAGCTCATTACAACGGAATAGGGTTGCAGTGCCGCCCTTTAGTTTTCAAGATGGCTGTGATGTTCAGCGTATTACGTGGTTTTACTCTAGTTTAGGTTTACTCGTCTGGACTCTTTGTTTTCGAGAAGTATATTACATAGTTTAATATGAAGTTTTCTGAATTTCAAACGCTCTAACAAGCAAACAAAAGTATGTCTAAAAAAATAAATAATTAACAAACAACAACTAAGTATACACAACAACAACAAAAACAACAACTAAGTATATCAATATTTAAAATTTCATTAATATATCCATCCGCTAAGAAATCGTTATTCCTTTACTTGTGTTTATATTTTCCAAAACCTATACAAAACTGTTTATGTTCTTCAACAAAATGTTCAAACATTATGCCACATGTATGAAGTTCAAAGTCTATTGCAGAAATTTGACAGTACCTATGTAGTAGTCGGATGTGCAAACGTGTATACCCTACCTAGTCGATTTGATATTTGAGTAATCAGTAAAAAAGGTATCGTATCAATACCAACAAAGGATCGTTTTGTATCGATCTTTTTTGTACAGCAAATATGGTACATGTGACAAATGTCCGTTCAGAACACAGATATTTGGTCTGTGGTTCGGAATCTATTCACTAAATTCCTTTTAGTTTTTCTACACAATATAAATTGAATGTTTGTCGGCCACCGGTGGCCGCCATGGCCATGGCGGTTCAATTGGTAAAACACTACGCCACAGATGAGATAATAGTCTATTGCGCTATGGACATTCGCTGGTGCATACATATACACAGTACACACGCCTGCACGTCAGACTACGAACAAACTGTCAAATTTCCTCAATAGACTTTAAACTTTATATCTATCTATGGTTGAACAATTTTTGAAGAAATTAATAGTTTTGGATTGGTTGATGCGCAGGTGATTGTACACTTGTACAGACACATAAAAAGAGCGCGTTTTACATTGTTTCGGTGCAAAGAGCTCGGCCTTATCGCTCAGCCCGAAATACGGTGTTCCAGGACGGGTAAAGTGTTTCGGATTTTTCGATGCTTGTCCCGGGTTTGTGATCACCTACCATTTGGCAAGCGTTGTGATTAATCAATACCCATCTTCTGTAGCAATTACTTGATTTTAAAATATGGCGGCTTTTAACCTACGTAGAAAGCTAAAAATAATATGCCTGTGTTAGGTATGGGTTTACGTCAGTAGAGAGTAGTCTAACCACAGACCTGTGAGTCTAACGCAACATGGGGATTGAACCATGGCTTCTCGCATTGAAGCCTAGCTTCTGTCTGAGGAGCTTGATGACGCAGTAGTTAACGCGCCCGATCTGCGATACAAAGGAAATATTTATTTTTATTTATTTTATTTTTATTTTTATTTATGTAAATAATAACACAATATTACAGTATGACACCAATACGCTATGCTATACAAAAATCAAGAAATGTTGTTATTACATGTAAGTTGTAACTACTACAATAAAAACAACAGCAAAAATAAAAATTAAAAACAAAAGAGATTTAGAAGTTAAAGTTAAAAAACCCCGAATAATAATAATAAAATTAATAATGTTTTACTAACATATAGTACTATTTCTTACACTATTACTAACAAGCTAAGTGGACATATCAAGGTGTGATTGATCTGGGTCCCAGGCCATATGCGAATCCACAGCAACGAGAAGGCGGATGCACTTGCCAGGATAGGGCTCGGAGACCCAGCTCATTGATCCTGAGCCGTTCGTGGCACTTGCACCAAGTACCATTAACAAGGCCTTAAAAGATTACATCGAAAACAGGCACGGCATCGAGTGGAACGAGCAGCCGGGTATGAAACATTCCAAATCCTTTCTTGGCGAAAACGCCTTAGGACGGAGTAAGTTCATATGCGGAGGCAGTAGAACGCAGGCCCGACTAACCATCGGTGCCTTGACAGGGCACTATGCCACAAAACAAATGCTTCACAGAATGCACCTTTCAACAAATAGTTTGTGTAGGGCGTGTGGAGAGGAAACGGAGTCAATGCAGCACCTACTGTGTGACTGCGACTCTCTGGCTAGGATAAGAATGGGACTCGTGGGGTCGGCCTACCCAAAACCGGAGGACTTCATGCTCTTCGCTCTTAAAGACGTTGCCAAACTTATGGCATCTATCTTTACAGACGAAGAAGAGTGAAAGGATGGGGTTGCACAAAAGTCCCGATGGGTCGAAGTTTTACTGCGAGAGGGAAACCTCAGCAGGCCCCACTAAGATAAGATAAGATAGACTATCAGTTATCTCACAATACCTCAGACATTCTCTGCACACTTCCCTCCATCTGTCAGCAAACAGATAACACAATGGTGATGATACCAGGAGCTTATTTAATAATTTTAATGCTCGAATGAGAGGAGAGTTAGTGTGCGCCACAGTGCGCGCCCGGGGCCCAGCCAGCAGGGTGTGACTACGGGGCCTTAGAGAGTATCTGGGTACTTCGGGAACGGATAGTCTCACCACTTGAGCCACTAATTCCGGGCAATCAGATACACTGCGCAATATCTGACAAGCAGTCGTAAGTAGATGGTAGTTACCCCTTGCCTCTAAAGAGTTGAAACCAAGCGCACCAAGTAAAAATACTGTGAGGTACAGAAAAGGATAATATCCATAAAGTTTCTTGTAAAAGAATCTTAAGAAGGCCTTTTGGATCTTCTCAAGTCGCAAAGCGTTACTACTCTCATATGGATGCCATACAATTGACGCAGCCTCAATCTTGCTCCTTACAAATGCAGTGTATACTAGCTTTAAAGCGCTAGCATCGTGGAATTCACGGGCATTCCGGAGAACAAAGCCTAACCTAAGAGTTAGCAGGAGTGCCTTGAAGTGCTCATGAAAGTTTAGACGCGTATCAAAAGTAACGCCCAGGTCCTTAACAGTATTGACTTTAACTACAGGCTCCGTACCTAGCAAATACTTAGTATGAAACGGCACACGCGCGCGACTGAAAGTCATAATGCAACACTTAGACATGTTGAAGAGCAGCTTGTTGGAAAAACTCCATTCAAACACTGCATCGACGTCTTCTTGTAGATATCTGGAGTCACCAATTTGTTCAAGCACACAAACCAACTTCAAGTCGTCAGCATACAGCAGACACTTCGTATGTTTAAGGGTGGCTTCGAGATCATTTATCATAATGCCGAACAAAAGCGGGCCTAATATAGAGCCCCGGCTCACTCCTGACCTTGTATGATATGGAGCTGAAACAAAGCATCCATGTTGCACAAACTGCTGTCGATCACGCATATAACTAGCGAAAAGCTTGAGCAGTTTGGTTGAGAAACCTTGCTACAGAGCTTTCTCAACAACACATCATTATCCACTCTATCGAATGCTTTTTTTAAAAGAAAGGCCGGTCATGGGATGGGTGACCAAAAATTTATCATTTCGAGCTCCTCCGCGTTTCGGAAAGCCGTTGGTCCCGGCTGTATTAGCAGTCGTTAACAACCATCATTTTGCACTGGGCCCGCGTGGTGTTTTATGACCCGTTCTCCCTATTCATCCATGGAGAAGGCTCGTGCTCCAGCAGCGGGGACATAAAATGCGGTGGTGATGACAATGATGATGATGATCTGTCCGAATTAGGGTTTCCGGAACCGGACCTGTCGTATGAGAACCGGGAATTTTGGTAGTCTTTCTTCAAGGAACCGGGAATTCCCGGTACTTTCGAGACCGGAATTTCCCGGTTCTGAACCCTAGTCCGAACGGACAGACTACCAAGTTTCCGACTTTGAATGTACGTAGTAGGTAGTAGGTACACACGCCTGCACATCAACCTACCACAAACTGTCAAATTTCCATAGACATTGAACTTTATGTTTATGGCATATGGTTGACAATGTATTGAAGAAATTTGACAGTTTTGGATAGGTTGATGTGCGACGTGTGTGCGTAATTTCTTCTGAACTTTTTTTTCATACGTAGCACGGCAAATGACTCCATTTTACCTGATGTTAAGTGAACATGGAATCCAGATGCGATGACAAAAAAAAGCATTAAGTTTCCTTTTTGTGTAGCTGAAGCTGTTTGTATTACGCCAGTCCCGGTGCGACCTACGACAGGCCCCAGGTGCGCGGCGATTGTTTCAGCTGGAACCATTTACTACATCCCTCCGGAACTTCCCTTAAGAATACATTAGTTCGCTTATTTATTTAGCGACGTCCGGCCTCTTTTACTTTTCCATTACAAACGTTTTCTTGGACGGTCAGCATCAAGATGGAAGCTTTCTAAACGACAAAAGAATTTGAGGTGTAACGAAAATGAGTTTTGATACGTATGTTTCAGGTACCTATGTGTTAAAAATGTATTGTTAATAGTGTAGTGAAAAATGTACCTACTCTTGTATCATTTACGTTTAATTTTCATAAATGCCAAATTATTTTTGCCCAATTATAACGTTGCAACGATTAATTTTATGCTGAGGAAAAGTTGTTTTGAATGGATTATGGTACTGGTCAATACAGCTTTTATTTGTTGACTTTCCAAACAGTAGCATGCATTTGGTAATCGAATCAGAGACTTTTAAGTTCGATAATGGGTGAATTACCCAATAAACCACAAAACACTATTGCTCTTATTATATATCAAAACTATATCTAAAACTATCAAAACTTTTACATATCCAAATCTAATTCGATTACGTAATACGAAATCGAAATATGTCATATCCTCCAGCCGCCATTACAATCTTGATTTTCGCACAAAGCGCCCGTGTGTCCTAATGTGCTCCATTCAACGGATCCCTCACTCTCTTGAAGGCTCGAGATATTTCATCGCGCACGCCAATATTATTCGATTTATCGAACACAAAGATACTGCTCGATTTATCGAATAGTACTCGTCGTACTCTTTACTTGCTCGTCGAATGGAATTCAATAACTCTCTCTTAGTGCTTTTGTGAATGGCTCATGAATAGACTCGCTATGAGTTATTCAAACTTAATATTTGTATGTAGGTTTAAGCCTTTGCTACAGATGCGATTGTTATATGAGTATGATTAGAATAGAATAGAAACACTTTATTTATACCTCTAATAGGTACATCACACACAAAAAACAATAAAAAAACGAGCGAGCCTTACAGTAGTCGCATGATCTGTAACATTATATTTTGAAAAAAATGGGTCAGGTATTACATCATTTTATAACTATAAAATAAATGCAGTAAATACTCATTAGAAGACATTTGACATATCAAAATGACCTGTCACTTAAAATAATAATATGTCATGTTCATAATATCGATTTTAAATTTACAAAATGGCACGCGCTTGCGTGCTTCCTCGACACTACACATACTTCCGTCACATTTCATGAAATCACTCCCACAAATTATATATATAGAAAGCGAGCGGAGAGATGGTAACATCTTGTGTAAACATCAAAAAAGAAAATATAAAAAAAATAACGATACATGTTTACTGCAGAGGCACAAAAGGGCGATGGCTCTATGGTTGACTTTGCTCATGCACACTAAAGTTATCAGTAACAGCAAAACTGTGATATTCTGCTATATTCAAAATCAGATCCTTCAGGGTTGTTTCCTGTACAACTACGTGAGGTTCTTTAAGAAGCATGTGTAGAGCTCTCAAAGTCGGCAACGGATACATAGGTAGCTCCTTGGATGCACCATGGGCGGCGATGACCACTTTCAAAACAGGCGGTTCGTCTGATTGATCCGACTGATCCACAGCCACAGCTCATCCAATAGCAGTGGGTGATGCCATAAGCAATAAGAAACCTTTCTCTACCGGGGTTATGTTTCTATTTTCTCTCGCTGTTTTAACAATAGTTCAAAAGATATAATAACTGTTTATCTAGCCTACTCTTAAGGTCTAAAGGGGGGCTAGTAAAATATAGGATTTCAATTTAAAATTTTCAAAGCAGAATAGCGAGAATGTTCTGTCTGTCAGCATCGAAACATCTACGAATCTATCTGTAAAACTTTGCCCGATTACTTCGATAAAAGCTGATCGAACGCGAAACACCCAACGATTTCGGCCTCAAAACACCCCAAAGCAATACATAAGTTATAGAATATCGCAGCAGATTTGGCCTGGTTATCGTATGAATATATGGATGTCGCATCTGCTTATGCAGACTGTTCGGTACTCCGTGCCCCTCCCTATGTATATTTTGAGTCCTTTGTGCGATTTTTTATGGCTTTTATGCGATAACACTTGGACTCTCTGTGTTTTGGTAGTTGTGATGGAGTTGGATCGAATTTGCTGAACGTGCTAATAAGTATAGTATGTTTAAATAGAGTTCAAAAGTGTCAATAAAGACCGCGTATCGGTTAACGTAGTGCAGGACACACTCATAGACTTAGTGGAGCGATGATCAAGCATGGTGGCTGGCAAGAGTTGGATGAGATTAGCCGCGGTTCGTCCTATGTGAGATATAAGAGCCTATGTCCAGCTGTAGACTAAACGCGCCCGGTCCGCGAGTGCTGAGGTTAAGTAACTTTCGCAAAGGCCGGCCATCGGATGGGTGACCAAACATTTATCATCTCGAGCTCCTCCATGCTTCAAAAGAGACGTAAAGCCGTTGGTCCCGGCTGCATTAGGCGTCGTTAACAACCACCAATCCGTACTGGGCCCGCGTGGTGGTTTATGGTCCGTTCTCCCTATCCATCCATAGGGAAGGCTCGTGCCACAGCAGGGGACATAAAATGAGCTGATAATGAATGATGATGGTGATGATGCTATTGAGTTACAAGGCGCTGTGGCTGTGAAGTTAGGTTGTGTTGTGATCAATGTCGGGTCAATAGATAGGACTTAAAAATATCTCTCATATGCTTTGGCACTAAAAATATTACAAAAACACAAATGTTGAAAAAATTTCTACGAGCAGGATTTGAACCTGCACCCTTCTGACATACCGGGTCAGCTGCTCTTCCAATTGAGCTATCATGGTTCTAACCAGCCCGCCGAAATTATTCAACACTATTTATTTTTTACTTTGAAAGCCAAATGCACCCATTCAATGTCAACAACTACCGTCATTAACACCCGATCATAATATTTTTACAAATACTAAAGATCAGTTAAGAAGTAGCTAGTAGTAGGAAGCTATTTATAAAATGTTTTTGTTTTGTTTATATAATTTTAACGCAAATTTTGTTGCGAAACAAATTACAAAAACACAAAAATATACTAAAATAAATATACTAAAAATATTACTAAACGATAAGCAGATTTTGGTTTTGGACAATTTACAACCATAAAATTAAACGTCAGCGAGGGGATCTATGAGAAAAGAAAAACCCAAGTCGCATTCGCATTATAAATTCCCTTCTTTTCCAATTCAAATTCTAACGGGCTTGGAATAATGTCTGAAATGCATTATAGGTTGTCAAACAAATCTTCAGTGAGTAGAATCTCGCGGCAAAGGCACCGGGTATTTACTTGGGGAACAAAGATAAAAGCGTCCATTCTTAGGACTCGTACAATGGTTGTTTGAAACCCGCAAAAGAAAGACGCTGGAAATATTGAAATGTTCAGCGCAGTTTATATTAGGTACTACGGTAAGTACAGCTTCGTTGTGAAATTTGAAAAGCTTTGTGCTGCCGAATTGGAAGAAAAAGCTAGACTGTCTTCAGACGTTTACTGATTATGTCGTGCCTGGTATGAAATACAAAGAGAGAAATATTTTTTTTAAAGTTTAAACTACAAATAGCTTCTGTGTATGTCACTATGCCATCGGTTCGTAAGTCTACACAATAAGGGAGACCTTGTACTGAAAATAACCGGCAACAAACTTATCAATGCACAGCACAATTGAGTTCATGGTTCAACAGAGTTTTAACAGAACAGGCGGACTTAAGCAAATTAAATTAAAAAAATAAAATAAAAATAAAAATTAAACAATTAAACCCAGCACAGATGGAACTCTGCTGGGGATTCTTTTACCCCCTTATTCATAAAAACTATTTAAGCATTATTTAGTTAATCATTGTTTTGTCTCTTTTTATCAAATTTAAAATTACGTTTGTGTGATGACAAAACAATAATTAACTAAATAATGCTCATATAGTTTTTATAAATAAGGGGAATAGTTTTTATGTATATCTATTAATTTTTTTTTGTTATTTTTTTTTTCTAGTTTCTCGCGATTTTAAGCTTGATTCAAGTCTCATAATAATGATACGCCAAACTGACCAACCAACCAGTTATATATGTATAATACACTCGCAAACAGGTGCTTTTATCAGTGGAGTTAGATAGTTTTGTGTAGTATAAATCAGGGCCCGATTGTCCCGAAACATCGGGACAATCAATTTAAAGTTACAGCTGAGTCCAGTAGTCTTTTTATTTGTTTGGAGTAGATAATTGCATGTACTGAAGGAATTTCCATCAGTGATATGTTTATTTTTTTCTCTTTATCTTGGCATAAACAGTCTTTAGATTTTTTTTCACCGTAATTATTGATTGTACGAGACAAGCTGATAAAAGAATTTATAGGTAATGGCTTAATCATCACGCTTGCCTAATGCGGGTTGGTGATCACAAACCCCGACCACATCGAGAAATCCGAAACACACTTTGCCCGACTTGGGAATTGAACCCGGGACCTTCGGATATCGGGTCGAGCGCTTTGTCACTCGGCCACCGAGTATTACTAAAGTTCGAATAAATATCATCATCATCAGCAGCTCATAATGTCCCCACTGCTGGAGCACGAGCCTTCCCTATGGATGGATAGGGAGAACGCGCCTTTAACCACCACGCGGGCCCAGTGCAGATTGGTGGTTAACGACTGCTAATGCAGCTGGTGCCAACGGCATTACGTGCCTTCCGAAGCACGGAGGAGCTCGAGGTGATAAATTTTTGGTCACCCATACGGTGACCGGCCTTGGCGAAGTTGCTTAAGCTCAGCACTCGCAGACCGGGCGCGTTAACCACTGCGCCATCAAGCAAATCTTCCTAATGAATATAGAGTAAATGAAAATGTTTTCCAGCACCGCAACGGCACAAGCTGAGGCGGGGTCCTAGTTGGTCCTAGTTGGTCACACACTCTCATGCTTCCTCATTATTGTTTAATTATCATTACTAGTGGTCGCCCAGTGGTCGAAATTCGACCGTATAATTGTTTTAAGGCTGCACGGATTGTATCTTATGCAATGAAAAATTAAAAAGGATAGAATGTGAGTTTGGATTGGCATTGACAGATTTCGGCCGCTCCTCTTAATTTTTTGAAATTTTTGAAAAAAGTATATATGTGTGTGTGTAAAATACATGGTAGTGTGTGTAATGTTTGTTTTATTGATTTAATGTATTTTTTATGCATATTTAAAAAAAATATTAACATTCTGCAATCCTTCTCTATATAAACTATAAGTGTGCGAAATTTCATACTCCTCCGTCCGCGCAACTTTCGCAAAAAAGGGTACAAAGTTTTTCACGTATTAATGTACAGATTATTATTTTTTCCTTTTTTTAAAATGTTTTCTTATTCATTGTTTCTTTCTGTAATGTCTGTGTGATCTAGGGTTGCCAACTTTTTTTAGACCGAATATAGTATTTTTGGATTCAGTACCCTCAGAAATGTAGTAGATAGGGAATTAATAAAAAAAATATAGTATGTTATAAAATATTTATTTTTTGCTGCTTTGAGCACTACTAAATGAATAGGTTTTTATTTTAAAGGAACGCTTCGTAACTATTATTACAATCTAATTTTAAGTTACAAAACACCATTAACTCTGCTATTATCAGACCGATACTGGCTCTGTTGCGCTCATCTTTCCACTTTGTGTTCATCACAGAAAACTATAGTAAAAATATAGTAGTTTCGCCTACTATAATATATTTTTAAAATAATAGTAGTTAGACACCTAAAATAATAGGATATAGTAGGGTTGGCAACCCTAGTGTGATCGTCAATAAATAACTTCTTATTGCTATTCTTATTCTTAAAAATAAACAAATTAATTTTGGAAATGTGTGTTGAAACTAAAAGATATTTTATCTTTGTTATTTTTTACTTTACCAGGTAAGGTATAGTAAAACTGTAAAGTTAATAGTAAAACTTTACCTGTTAGGTATGTCATATACGAGTAAGATAGGGACTTACCGATGTTGCTTGTAAATAACAAACTTATACAATAAATATACAAACATAATCTTTTTATTTAATTTTTAAACATTATTGAAAATATGGGTTGGTTTGTTTTATCATCATCTTTAGCCTATACTAGGCCACTGCTGGACATTGGCCTTCCCTAGTGCACACCACCGAGCAACCGTTCGTTTGTTTCTTTAATGCTGAGGCTAAATATTAGTAATACTCGTATATACCAAAAAAACCCTACCGTTTCATACGAAATTAAACCTACACTTGACCAAAGTCTTGGTTCCATAATAAAAGTTACGGTTATAGGTGGGTTGTTTCACCCTATACTATTCTGTGCTATGCAATGGCGATAGGAAGTAAGGCTACGCGTAAATCGCACTGACATATATTAAAGATTGAGAACGTAACTTGTTGTGACACAGATCTGATTCTCCATGGATGTGGTCTGTAACATTTAACCCCAAACAGCATGGTTATCGCGTTTACTTAAGTTTATGCGGACGCTATTCTATTAAATAAACATTTTTTTTTGGGCTTTTGTCTAACCTTTAGATAGCTGTCTTTAACTTTAAATAAATAAATGCGAGAAAAGAAAGACGCAAAGAAAGGTTTATCTGACACTCCAAAATATAAATTGACTCGATTTATTTTTTGTAGGTTTGTAGGTTACAAATATAAAAACAAACTAAAATACAATCCGGCCGAGCTAAGAATGTTATAACTTTACTGTGTGTAAAACTAAAATTAATTAATTTTCAAACATTAAAAGATAGATTTAATGATAAGAAAGATTTTTCAACATATGTGTTTTTTAAAAAGATAGTTTCATGGAATTTTTCAAAAAATATATACCGAATATTTCACATTGTATATTTATTTATTGATATATAAGTAAGCAAACAGCCTATGACCTTCCTACTGATGTGTAAAGGTCTTTGTCATTGGAATTGGGTCTTCACTGCAATTAATGGGTAATGCCTTAATCACCACGATTGCCACCACTCAAAAGAATCTTAGAAAAGATAAGAAATATAAGAAATGCTTTAACAGTCGCAATATTTATCATACACATCACACTTTTTGACAACACGTACTCAAATAAACCTCACAAGCATCCATCCATACTTCTTTATTTATCCCGTTCCGACCATACAACCCAGGGGCCAGACTGAAAATCAGCGCTGAGCCTAGCTCAGCACTTTGCTGAGACTGGTACCCTTTGCTTAAAAATACACAATATTTTTACTTATGTCTATTTAAGTTTAGTTTTCTCAATTAAACATTGTAATTTTTGTAGTAATAAAATATTTTTATATTTATATTTTTATCATTGTTCCTTTTTCGCATAAGTTAGATCAATTTATTTCTCGTCATGATCTTGAAATTCTTGGAAATCCTTACTTGCAATATTCTATTACAATATCTAGATGTGGCTTACGAATTTGACTTGTATTTTATGACTTATTTGCATAAGTCAACTCAAAATACAAAAACACAAATGTTGAAAAAATTTTCGACGAGCAGGATTTGAACCTGCACCCTTCTGACATACCGGGTCAGGTGCTCTTCCAATTGAGCTATCGTGGTTCTAACCAGCCCGTCGAAATTATTCAACACTATTTACTTTTTACTTTGAAAGCCAAAGGCACCCATTCAATGTCAACAACTACCGTCATTAACACCCGATCATAATATTTTACAAATACTAAAGATCAGTTAAAAAGTAGGCAAGCTATTTATAAAATGTTTTTGTTTTGTTTATATAATTTTAACGCAAATTTTGTTGCGAAACAAATTACAAAAACACAAATGTTGAAAAAATTACAAGTCAAATTCGTAAGCCACATCTAGATATTGTAATAGAACATGGCAAGTAAGGAAGTGCGCCCTTTGATAAAGAGGCAATCACATTAGGGACGGCTCTACATCGCACTCTATTCACGCTGTGTATACCACCTTACAATGCTATCGGTACGCGCGGCGGTACTGAGACTTTAGTAGTTCATTTTTTCGGTCATATATCTATCTATATAAATAAAAATGAATCGCTAAATGTGTTGCTAATCGCAAAACTCGAGAACGGCTGAACCGATTTGGCTGATATCTTTTTGTTGTGTTTGATGAAGTCTGAGGAAGTTTTTTATGGAGAGAAAACACGTAAAAATACGAGAAAAATAGCAAAAACAACATATATAAATAAAAGTTAAGGTTGCTAAGCGCAAAACTCGAGAATGGCTGGAACAATTTGGCAAAATTTTTTTTCGTATGTTCCTAAGGCACACGGAAAATTAATAAAGAGAAAAAGAAAAAAAAATGTACTTATTTATTTAATGTTTGACAGAACAATAACAGACAAACCTGAGTAAAAGCAAACATGTTATTTTGTAACTATAGTTTTAATGTGTACTTAAGTTTGATTTTATATTAATACAAGCGACGCCTTAAGTAAGATACTATTCTTAAAATATCGAAAATTGATATCAATTCCGGTAAACTTTTTTTTTAAATTTCTATGGATAGTAAAGTTTTATTTTTACTATTTCCTATTACCGACACAAGAAAGTGGGAAAAAATGGGCCGCATAAAAAATAAACGCATGATTAATGCTAAATTTAACCGGTAAACGGGATCCTGACGGAAACAGTGGGAGGGAACATCACTCAGTTTCGTCTGTTGCGCCAAAGAAAAAGGGTCACGCCATAGACTTAATAAGAGTGCCCGAATAGGCGTACTTACATAAAATGCTGTCATAAAAAAAGCGTGACGCTATAAAACACACAGATCTACTAAAACAGAAATAGGGGCTACATAATTTTATAAATTAGGAATAAATAAAATGTTTTTGTTTTGTTTATATAATTTTAACGCAAATTTAAAAACATAAATGTTGAAAAAATTTTCACGAGCAGGATTTGAACCTACACCCTTCTGACATACCGGGTCAGGTGCTCTTCCAATTGAGCTATCGTGGTTCTAACCAGCCCGCCGAAATTATTCAACACTATTTACTTTTTAATGACGGTAGTTGTTGACATTGAATGGGTGCCTTTGGCTTTCAAAGTAAAAAAGTAAATAGTGTTGAATAATTTCGGCGGGCTGGTTAGAACCACGATAGCTCAATTGGAAGAGCACCTGACCCGGTATGTCAGAAGGGTGTAGGTTCAAATCCTGCTCGTGGAAATTTTTTCAACATTTATGTTTTTGTAATTTGTTTCGCAACAAAATTTGCGTTAAAATTATATAAACAAAACAAAAACATTTTATAAATAGCTTGCCTACTTCTTAACTGATCTTTAGTATTTGTAAAAATATTATGATCGGGTGTTAATGACGGTAGTTGTTGACATTGAATGGGTGCCTTTGGCTTTCAAAGTAAAAAAGTAAATAGTGTTGAATAATTTCGGCGGGCTGGTTAGAACCACGATAGCTCAATTGGAAGAGCACCTGACCCGGTATGTCAGAAGGGTGTAGGTTCAAATCCTGCTCGTGGAAATTTTTTCAACATTTATGTTTTTTTAGGAATAAATAGTTTCACATTCTCCGTCTGTAATTCACAGCTAACCATTATTACTGCTGAATTGCTGAAAATCGGCTTGATGGTTAGATTGATTTTATATTTGCAAACACAAAAAAAGTTATGAAAAAGGGGTCTCAATTCAATATAGATTTTTTAATAAAGTTATAAGTTTTGTTGATAAACTCGTAACTACGTGGTTTTATTATTTTGGATATTCAAGTTGGTTATACGGAAAAGTTGGTTTTAACCTCTAATGGCTTAAACCGAATTTCAGAGAAATTGTTAGAAATCAAAAACGAAAATAAAACCCTTTTTTATACTTTTTGATGACATTATTGTGATGACATGCTTAATGCATACTCACCATCTACAGGTTCATGCTCACCATGGATCAGAAACCATGATCAGAAACGCACTGGCACTTTTTTCTCTACTCTATTGGCCTTTACGTTTATGGACGCCGGACGGACATAATACCAACGTATTTCACAAATACCCATTCTCTTAGTCCGCTCTGTATGTCCAGAAAGGTATTACCTATGTTGATTACCTTCGCCATTTACAAAATTATTGTTCATATATACATTTTAAACAATTTAATATTATTCTTAGGAGTTTAGAAAGACATATAATACTAGTATTACAAACAAGCAACAGGCGACCTACAATTAGAAACTGACGAAATTCTTGCGTATCAGAAATTTAGCTTACAAAACTTCTGTGTATTTGATAATAGCTTATCGGTGAAATCTTTACATAAGTGATAGCATTTAAGTCTACACCTGGCCAGAATTGCCAGAAAATTATTTACCCTTTCCGAGCTGCTTTGAACAATGATGACCGTTCTCATCATCACTGACCTGTGCATAGGTAATTTTTCGTGTTCCCGCGGCTTGCTCGGCCGCTCCGCCTACTTCGTCAACAAGTTTGTTTTTGGCATCACTCCTAGCAAGTTGTTCTGCAAACGGGCGAATTTGCGTTAAATTATAAAGCTGATTAGGCACAGCTCCCCTGCGTGCCGTAACCGTCGCAATGAAACGTACTGCTGGCGTACCTCATCCTAAGTTCGCCACTTTCCCTGAATTATTTACGTTTGCCGTATAACTGTCTAAGTCAAGGACATTTTGATTAATTCAATTTTGGCGCCCGACGCCATTTTGTTATGATAAAGTAAATAACAAAATGGCGGAACCGCTGCGCTTGCATAATTTGCTTAGGGTTTCGTTTCGCAGACCAAATGTTATTAGTTGATCTGTGGTTTATTTAGAAAATAAATACAATAGGAATAAGAATTAAAGCAAAAATGCAGTACAACTGCTTAACATATAACAGTAGGGATAAAATCGTTGTATAGGTGTATTCAGCTGGTTTTAAAAGTATCTAAATGCTTTAAAGCAAAGCATTATATCAACAAAATCAGTATAAATACTGATTTTAACCATAACTTGCAAACTAAAGTTATTCGTCTGTTTTCGTAAACTAAATGAGGGGCTTCTATTAATAACAGAGGATAATAATATAACGCATTTCTGTTTATAACGCATGTGTTAATAATAAACCCTTTTTATGTTCAAATGTCTTCGTACGCATTCAAACAGAAACAATATTTTATTTCCACGTGAAACTTATGAGCAGACTTCCCCGGCGCAATCTCTTCCCATAGGCTACAGACACGAGAAACATTTAAAACTTTGAGGAATGTATTAAACCTCCTTGAAATAAAATAAGATTTAACTGCTAAACTTCCTCCTTGCTTCCTTTTAGACGTTCCGTATGACGTTTCATAACTTACCATACATTTTCGCCTTTCTAAACTTGTGAAATTTTACTTTTTGAAATTTTTTACTTCTATGGGTGACCAACACCAGTACGATATAAATGAAAATCGAGATGATTCAGGAGGAGGTGATGAACAGCCTACAACTTCGAAGTTGACGACGGGTGTCGAACAAACTGGTCACAATATGAAAGATTTGAAAACTTTAGATTTCAATTCTGCTGATGAGATCAGGTACCTACCTTAGTTACCGAACTAATTAAAAAATTTTCATCACGCACGTGGAAATGGAGTCCAGACGTGAAAACAACTGGTGCAGCAACAAAATTTCAACTATACAAATCTGATGCAAGCGGTGTTGATATTTTCATAAAATTATTTAATTTTTAAATTGAATGCCATAGCGTAGCTCAGTTTAATATGTTAAAGTTAAAATATTCATATCAATTTCAGGCAAACAATGAAAGCAGTATTATCTGGTAAAGTGCCACATCAAGTAGAAGAAGCTTATTCCCAAGGAGTAACTGTGGCATGTAAAGTTAACTCTGACATAAAATTGAAAGCAGATATGGATCAATCTGCAAATACTGAGCCAAAAAATGCGGGTAAAATTGAGAATGATAATATACACAATACATTTAAATGTATTAATCAGAAGAACGATGTATGGGATCCGAAAGTTTGTAACATAAGGAAAAGACCTGGCAGGCCACCTAAAGCAGGTACATCTAAGAAGGTAAAGAAAGAAAGTGTGACGGCTATGTACAAAGGGAAATTGTCCAACGTGGTTGCCTTCAAACGGAGGCGTGTCTATCGCTCCAGGAGAGAATCTGATGATTCCCTTGTAATCTTTTTCTAAGATGTGAGTAGTGAGAAATGTTTATCAGAGGCTACAAGATTTGTTATTGAGCAGAACTGTTTACATTTTCAAGATAAAAAAATAGGTGGACCTAATTGTTTTTGTTTGATTTTTAGGCAGATTTAATATTATTTAGTACAAATTACATGTAAAGCTGTGACAGGCTCACCTCGACACTAATAAAACGCTAGGTAAATTATTAATTTCATATATTTTTTACTTAAAAGATAACAAACTAGATTACATGTCCTAAAAGTGCGTGTATGAAAGATAAAACGAAGAACATAATAATGCATGTATTGTTTGTGTATACTCTGTCATCGTCTCATCTCGTTTTTACTGAAAGACACGTCAGACTTAATTTTTTGCGACAAAGGCCGTCGTCGGAAGATACTATACTAACAGATTCACTTTTCTTTTAAAATTCTTATACAAAAGTATCATGCACCTTTTATTTTCTCCCTATTTTGTTTTGGAGAGTTCGCTAAGTTGTTTTTAACAAATCCTTGCAGATCGGTAAGTTTCCCGCTGATCTGCGGTTGTTTATAGGTATCTGGTATCGCGTTTCAGCAATCTCTTAGCGGATCGTATCATATCGGAAATTGAATTTCCGATTGGCCCTCGCTACTCCGTGCTCCAAGACTAACAGTTGAAATGAAGATGGTACACAATGTCTTAGATATGTGGAAATATTTAGATACGTACTCCAGAATCGGATAAGGTGGCGATACATATATCTTTCTTGCACGAAAGTCCTTTTGAGACATTTACTGGCACGCCGCTTCATTGTGTAATGAACAGAGCTCTTTTGTGAATGTTGGTTTTCAATTGATGGTCTTCTTTTGGTTTTGAGGGCCCTATATTTTGGAGCCGTTTGCTTCTGACTTCAGTGAACTAGAATTTATGGGTAACGTACGGTAGTGTTTGACAGGTACCAGTGATCGAATTTTTTCCCTTTATTTATTGAAAATAGGGGTGTGCGACTGATTTTAGTATTTAGCAACAATTGAATACGGCATGTGTAACTTGCTTCCTAGCTATCATCGCGTAAAATTTCAAAGCTTGACAAGCTTTTGGCGACGAAAACTGTGTCGAACACTGGACTTAACCCTTTAACAGACAGAACATGTTTCAATATTTCATTGGTTTTCAATCTTATCTCAATGAAATAAAGTTCAAAATGTAGTGGGAATATGCATCCATCCCTCTGACTGTGAAAGGGTTAAAGCACCGAACCCTGGTGCCACTACGATGATTGTACGAGAGACAGTGTATAGTGTATGTAGAACTTAGAAAGTCTTTGAAATATGGAGACCATGACCCTTTTGTAATATTTATTGCTCGGCCATGCACGACCACCGGCGTCCCTTGAGACGTGGCGGGCGCGGCGATCACCCGTTCGCTCCTAGTTCATACCGTTGACTATGACTGCTGTGGTATAACGCGCATTGAACTAGTTCTCTTGCCGTGTCGCAAGATGCTCGAGCTCTCTTGCCGTGTCGTAAGATGCTCGAGCTCGTGGCCGTGGCTTTACTGGCATGCTGTTTCATTGTGTAATGAACGGAGCCTCGGAGTGGTGAGGATGAGAGGGTGATTGATAGCGCGGAAGACGTCCGGCCGGTTCGCTGTGGCGTCGAAGAATATTAATGTTCCGTCTGCTTTTGTGGATGTTGGTTGCTATTGATATTCTTGTTTTACGGGCTACTTAGGTGTGAAAGGTCATTTAATTATGCCTGATCAGTCTCCATGTTTGAATAAGTTTTTTAATACACTACTCAGATGGTAAAGCTTATGTTGATATATAGCAAAATAGTGGCCCGTCCCGGCTTCGCACGGGTGGACATTTCTTTTTTATATAGCCTATGTTACTCAGCGCTAATGTAGCATTCTAATGGTGAAAGAATTTTTTAAATCGGTTGAGTAGTTCAAAATTCAAAATTCAAAATCATTTATTCAGTTTAGGCTACAAGTAGCTCTTGTGAATGTCACTATGCCATCGGTTCGTAAGTCTACTCTGGGCGGGAGATCTTGTACTGAGAAGAACCGGCAAGAAACTCAGCAAGTGTCCAGCTCTTTTCTCCCTTACAGCGTCAAAAATATTGGAAAATGCCCTATCATAGCAGAACACTTTCCATTACAAATAAACACAAAATTATAGAAGACAACCACAACATGTAAATAAAAAACAAAAATATCACAAAATAAAAATAAAAAAAAAAAAAAAAAAAAAAACTAAGTTAACAAATTTACATCAGGTAAAAGTTTCAATTTCCACAATGTCATACAGTACCACTACAGTACTCAAAAAAAAAAAATTGGTTAAGAAAAACCAAGTCAAACTACAGTAAATAATATTAAAAATAAGATAAGTATGCAAGAGCAGACCAGCCTCCACAGGCAGCACCCGTTCACGAGTATGACATATGAATCAGCCATCGCTTCGCTCAACCATATTTTAGGGAACGTAACGACCCGACGCACACGCCACCACCGCAGAGACAAATAAAGAGAGCATGACATACTCAAGATACTCTAAATAAAAACTTAATGATCTATTTAACGCAACGCTGTTTGTTATCTGTAGGACACTGCTGATAAAGGCTATCATATCAGTATAAAAATTATATAAATTAATTTTATTATATTAATTCAAATAGAGTATATGTTTTTCATTATAACCAAGCTGTTTTATCATCTAAATATTCTTTGACTGTATAATAACCTTTTAAAAGTAATATAGATTTCACATGTTTTTTAAACTTATCTAAAGGTAAATCTAGTACAGTACTTGGTATTTTATTGTAATAGTGTATACCTTGCCCCAAGAAAGAACCAAGAACCTTCTGTAACCTGAACAGTGGCATTACAAGTTTTGTCTTATTCCTAGTATTGAAATTGTGTACGTCACCATGTTTAGTATAGGAGTTGATATTGCAACGTACAAAAACTATACAATTATAAATATATTGAGATGCAACTGTCAGGACACCAATCTCCTTAAAAAGATTTCTTAAGGAAGTTCGTGATCCGAGTCTATAGATTGATCTTATTGCTCGTTTCTGTAAAATGAATATAGTTTCAATATCAGCCGCTGTTCCCCACAGTAGGACGCCATACGACATGACACTGTGAAAATAACTAAAATAGACCATTCTAGCAGTTTCAACGTCTGTTAACTGCCTAATTTTTCTAATGGCATAAGCAGCAGAGCTGAGTTTACCGGCCAATTTCGATATATGAGGATTCCATTGAAGCTTTGAGTCAAGGGTTATGCCTAAAAAGACTGTAGAATCTACCAAATCTAATTGATCACCGTTTATTTTAATATCGGTTGGTTCATATTTGACGTTTGGTAATATAAATTGAATACATTTTGTTTTCTTAGCGTTAAGCTGTAAATTATTAATAGTAAACCAACGGAGTACCTCTGAAAGAGCTTTATTTACATTTTCATAATTAGTCCTACACCTAGTTACATTAAAAATGAGTGAAGTATCATCTGCAAATAATACAATTTCACAAAAGTTCTCTACAAAGAATGGCAAGTCATTAATATAAATCAAGAAAAGGAAAGGACCAAGAATCGACCCTTGTGGAACTCCCATTTTTACATGTGAACCAGATGATTTAGTACCATTTATATCAACAGTTTGTGTTCTAGAGCTGAGATATGACTGTATTAAATTTAGTGCAAAATCTTTGAGACCGTAATAATGAAGCTTCATCACCAGAGTCCGGTGCTCAACGCAATCGAAAGCCTTGGACAAGTCGCAAAAAACACCAAGAGCGTTTTGAGACTTCTCCCAGGCATCAAATATATGTTTTATTAGAGCAACACCTGCATCAGTAGTAGAACGACCCTTAGTAAAGCCATATTGCTTACTATGTAAAAGGTTGTTTGTGTTAAAATATGACATCAACTGTTCGAGTATGATTTTTTCATAAATTTTACTTAGCGCTGGTAATATTGAAATGGGCCGATAGTTACTGGGATCTTCTTTGTTCCCTGATTTGAATAAAGGTATAACTTTACTAAACTTCATAAGATCAGGAAAGATTCCTTTATCGACACAGTTATTAAAAATTTCAGCAAGATACGGTGCAATAGAATGAATAATATTCTTAATTACTTTAATAGATATACCCCACAAATCACTCGTGTTTTTCATTTTAAGTGATTTAAATGTTTTAATAATATTCATTGAATCAATGTATTTAAATTGAAAGGAAAGATTACATTTTGGTACATATTTTTGGAGTAAAGTTTGTGCAGCTTCTGGTGATGAATCTAAATTTGACGTTGTTATTACAGGTATATTTACAAAAAAATCATTAAAAATATTAGCAATTTGTGAATCTGAATTGACTAAGTTGTCGTTTACTTTTAAAGTGAAAGTATTATCCCGTGGTTTAAATTTACCTGTTTCACGGTTTATAATGTCCCAAGTGGCTTTAATTTTATTGTTAGACTTTTTAATTTTTTCTTTAAGGTAATTAGATTTTGCTACTGTGCACACTTTTTTAAACATTTTCGAATAATTCTTTACATATTGCGTAAAATTAACATTTTGGTTATATTGTTTTAAACTATATAAATCATATAATTTATTTCTACTCTTATATATACCAGTTGTGGCCCAGTCACAGAACTTAAGTTTCTGAGTAATTTTTATTGTTTTTGGTGTAAACACATGGTTGTATTCGGTCTTAATTAAATTAAAAAGATTACTATAAAGTACATCTGGATCATCTTGTACAAAGGGTAATGCATCAATTTTACAAGCTATACTATTTTTGAAACACTCCATTCGCTCTTTTGTAACTGGTTTACAGTTCACTATTTTTGGTTCATCCCTAATATCAAAATCATAGGTCACCTTCAAACCGCAATGGTCAGACGTAAGATTACTAATGAGTGACTTAGAAACAGGGTCATAGTCTGTAAAAATATTATCTAGACAAGTGGCCGAATGTGAAGTTATTCTAGTGGGTTCGAGAAATAGATTTGAAAGATTAAAACATTTAAATAAGGCAAGAAGACGAACACTCGTTGAAGTGTTTTCTAAAATATTTATATTAAAATCTCCACATACTAAAACAAATTTATTTTTTAATTTTAATTTTCTAAGTATTTGAGTTTATTCGTTACAAACAAAAATACAAAGCTTTCCTCTTATAATATTAGTATAGACTAATAAGATAAATTCTTTGAACGTGTTTGTAGTCGTCTCTATTGACGAAAGTGAACAGGGGTTTATGTGAAAATAGGAGATTCAACCTCTAAAAGTGAAAAATTGAATAAAAACTTTAGTCAAAAGCATTAAAAAACAGCTACTAATTTTGTTGCATAGTAATGTTTTTTATCCAAACTGTCGACTGTTGTAGACGACATAAATTCCGCCTCGTAAAACATTGCACAGATTTTCATACATTTCACATTTACTAACCTTTCGTCAAATACGAGTAGGTAACATAGTATGAAAAACCCTATTCCAGCACACTCTGTGATTCACTCACGCAAAATAAACATTCGCCTATGTCCGTCTGTCCGGATGCGTCGCCAACTTAACAACTTGGAGTTGTTTAATCGCAGCAGCATGGGTGACCGCTCATCAGCCGAACTTTAAATTGCATTGCCGGGTTCCGTCGTAAAATGGACACACTAGATGTACTACAAGGCATTACGTATGCGGCATTAAATTGTCGGCGCTGGTTGTGTATCTATTGTGGATATGTGTATACATATCATGTGACAGTAAACGCTTACCCTGGCATTAGCTACTGAATCGATTTTTCGGCCATTTTTAAGGTACGTTTTGCGATAAATGGAAATTAATAAATTTTTTGTCACTCCTTCGTTCAATCGTGGAAACTAACAAAAACCGTGTTTACTACGTCCTACTGCTAGGCTCATGGCCTTCCCACATGGACATAAAAACATGAGGATATCAGGCTATTAACCCACGCAGGTTCAATGCGGGGTTTTAAGGACTGCCATATTACGACAACAGCTGAGAACAACCACTTATTGTGCTATGCAAAGTATGTTTTATCACCTATCTAATGACCCGCCATTGTTAGGGCTGCTTAACTTGGAAGATCGCATCCTGAACGCCAAAACCACTATAACAGCGAGCTTGTATACTTACAACGTACTACTGGCTCCAAACGTTTCATATTATATGCAGGCCGGCCTCCGTAGCTGTGAACTTCTTTAATCATGAGCTACGAGTATGGTCCCGGCTGAGAGCGGCCGGGCCCGCGCAACTTTGAATTGCATAGCCCCTATTCCATCGTCAATTGTACGAGGCTCTTTAATCACTTGTTAACTTTTATTTTAAGAACCTTTTGCTTTTTAAAGTCATTTTAGAACCGGCCAGTTAATCATGCGCAGTAAATAGTAATCTAAAACTCTAAAATTATACCTAATGTATGGATATGTATTTATAACCATGTATTTTAATAGACATGTAAAAATATGTATTGTTATATTTAGTATTGGTATTCCGTGATACCTCTACAAAGTTTTTATAACCAAAAACATTTTTTTTCTAATGTTACGATATAGGAAATATTAGAAACTTAGGATAAAATCAAGTAATGCAATGGATACGTAAAAATGTTTAATTTCAATAAAGCCGTATGGTGCATGTTTATACGGCTAGTGAAGCATAATCCTGATCCACTAGCCTCGCATTTGGACCCTGCTTCAGCTTAACATCAGACAGAACAGAGCCGTATCGTCGTTGATACTGCAATATCGCGTAACTAACAGTGGTTAATACCGCGGAACTTAGTAGTGACCAGGAGAGCGACAAAAACCTGTTATATTCTTTATTACTACGTCTTTGTCTGATTAAACTATAAAAATATTTAAAGATTTAGGTACTTTATCACAAGGGACAGCGCCAATGGCTATTTAGAACCTATACGCGCGAAATCTCTATTTTGATTTTTTTGATTGTGCAATTTTTGCTTGATCATAATTCTTTACGAAAACACCTCTAAAAAACCATTAATGCTAAAATTACAATGAAATTACTTAATCTATATGTTTTGAAATCACTCAAATATATTAGTAACATCAATATTTGTAATTTAGTTGCTGCGTTTTATAAAAATATTTTTTTAGATTCTGGTTAATTTGCGATCGCAATTTTCGCAGGCGCTACGTATAACAGAATCTAAAAAAATATTCAAATCCTGCTCGTGGAAATTTTTTCAACATTTGTGTTTTTGTACATATATATATATATATATATATATATATATATATATACTAATAATAATATAAAATTATTATTAGTATATATATTTTTATTTCTTTAGTTAATATCATTCATCATCATCATACTGGAAGGAAATATTGTATATTTATGTATTACTTGTAAGAAAAATTACTTTGACAATGGCTAAATGCGCTAATCGCACGAAGCCATCAAATAAAGGAACTAAAAAAATTTACTAGAAAAAATCAACTAGCCTGGAGCTAGAAACGAATCCACTCGAGCTTCCTGAAACTGGTTGATCTTGTAACTATATAATTAGCGCATTGTAAATGCAAAATTCAAAATAATATCCTACTAATATTATAAAGACGAAAGTTTGTAAGTATGGATGGATGTTTGTTACTCTTTCACGTAAAAACTACTGAATGGATTTTAATGAAACTTTCCTCATATACAGACCATGACCCAGACCAGCAGTATAGGATTTTTTTTTATTTTATTTTTTTGCTGTAGTCTTCGCGAACGACGTCGCGGGCAACAACTATTAAATAAATAAAATAAGTAAAGTACTCTTAAGCAGTATCCACCAGTACCGTTGTACGCAAAACATTAACTTATAGACATTTGCATACAACACCTTCCGCTAACTCGCTGTAAGCTATCATATTTACAAGCGCCGCGGCGCAGCTCCCTCTCCTATTAATAATAAATTAATTAATGCATCGTTCAGACAAGTTTCTAGACTGCACTGAAACTTCCGACTCCAGACGGTCGCGTACATAATGCAAGTGATGTAATGTGCTTGACAACTAAATGGATTGACGTTGATTTAGCTTATGACAGTACAAGAGAGATAACATGAGAATTACTTTAGATAAAAGATCGGCGGTGAGTTGATGTATTAAGTTCAAAAACTAAATAAGCTAACGTCGAATTGGCTTTCGACAATGTAAGCAAGAAAGAAATGAGAGTTACCTGTATTCAAAAAATAGTCGGCGAATATCTTAGATTAAAACAAAAAAGGGAAGATACGGCATGCTCCTACTTGTAGTCAATCAAAATAGTCCTACTCAATTTCATAAGCAAAGACTCACACACGCACACCTATAAAATATAAATCAAGCGAGCGACGAGATAGAGCGATAAGTTTCAACGTCAGCGCGAGGGAGTCAGCGAGTAGCGCGTTGACGTCTCGGACCGGTCGCTTCGCAACAGACAAGTACGACCGACCGATTCCGACAGACGTTGGAACATAGTAGCGTCGGACAGACGGAGTAGCGTCAGAAAAAAATTTTGAAAATAAAACAATTTAATTTTTTATGATATATATTTTTAAATCAACACATTGTACAATCATATAATTATTTATTATACTATGTACAGTCAACAGCAAGAAGAAGTAAACACTTTAGAAGCTTTTTAAAGTAGCTGATTAATATGAAAACGACTCAACAATTTTTTTTGGTAATGCTGCTTGATATGGATATTTTCACAGTAAAGTTTCAATACATTTTAAACCAGGAGATTTAATTATTATTATAGCCGCCTTGTCGCCTAATAACATCAAAAAACAACTCTAAGTGGTCCTGGCTCAAATATTTTAATTTCAACATTTCAATGTATGGACATTGAAATGTTGAAATTAAAATGTTCGTTTCGATTAAGGTCGCTTAAAAATGATTTAGGCTCTCAATACAAATTATAAATCCTTTGAAACCAGTCTTACACAGACACTGATCTAGTTTTTGTTTTAAAATTTTCATTGTTACGTTGCCTTTTTGAGTACGTCTATATGTAGTATAAACTTTTAATGAGCATATATACTGTTTCATTTCATTAATAAAATCAAAAAATGTGTTTTTATTTTCAACACAAATTGGTTTCTTAAAACCGAAATGATTTTACTTTCGTGGATTCATTATGTCGAAGAGATGGTTGAATTTTTCTATGAATTCGACGGTGGCCTCTGTATTCATAAATTTAGACGACGACAATAGTTCTTCGCTTCATTTTAGTGCGTTCGCTATTGCTACGCTCATACTGAGGAGCTGGGTTGCTAGTTTAACCTTCATAATTTGATTTCTAAAATCAATATACCTTGGTGTCAATTTATTTACAAAATTAAAAGTTTCACTCTTTTGTAATTTTAATAAGTTTATTAGGAATTGCCACTTTATTTGTCCGCCCTGATCATTATGATTTTTTTTTGATTCCAAGGTAATCCTGACAAGCTTCACCATGTGACATGGGTCTAGAAAAACAGCTACATTCATGTCACATGATGGATGTTTGAAAGTAGTTTTCAAATTATTAATGTCAGAAACTTGGCATCCTAATACGTTCGCCGCATTAATATTTGGTGAACAACGGTACGTGTCACTCGCGCGTGTTTTCGCATAGTCTATCCCTTTTTCACAAAATTATGGCAAAAAATATTTAAACAAATTGATTTTAATAAAATTTTATAATTATTCGAGTACCTACTTATGTACAAAGGTAATTCCAGTCGACTTTTTTTGTTTCCCTGAATGATTCAGGCACTTGTCAAATGAACAAGAAGGCATTCTGATATAATTAAAAGGTAATAAATCGCAGTGTGACAGCACGCGCTCACGACCATGGTCCACTGACAACTGATCGCTAGTGCGTCAGCTAGTAAACACAGTTTTATTGTCTCATTCGCTGTTACTAGGTACCGTTCCCGATCCGATCCGAACCCTTCGGAGAATCTAGTAGGGCACGGGGACGCGCACTAGTGCGCGATGCCGTTCCCTCTAGATAACCTCCGAAGGTGATTCGTTTCACACGGCCTTTACGTTCCTCGCCGCCCCCAAAAAAGCCCGGTGAAGCTGAAAATCCCGTAGAGGCAAACAGCAATCTCTCTCAAAAAAAAAAAAAAAAGGTACCGTACCTTCCCTTGTTGCGAATATGAATCCTGTTGTTTGAAAGGTGACGTAAATAGCGTTTTGTTTACATTACTTCCCGTATTGATTTCAGCATTGCTGTTATGTTTTGGTTCGTGGTAAAGCCTGTTATAGCTGGCTAGCTACCACTATCTTATCTAAATCTGACCCTGGGAATCTGACCCTGATCTGATCTGGGAATTGAATTCGGGACTTATTGGGTCTGAAACCGGATAAAAGCAATATCCTTTTTAGTCTGCAATTTTTACTTGTTTTGTCCTACTTATTTTGACCATGAAGTATTTAAAATATAAGAGAAAACTTGAAACGAATAACTAAATATCCCATTAGGAAACACAGAAAAACTTTATTACGTAACGGCATAGTTGATACTAGGAGAAAGTCCAGAATATGATAAACGGAACAAGGAAAGGATAAAGAGATATATTTCAAATCCTAGAATAGAAGTCGACATATATCCTCGTAACGCGCACGGTCACCATAAAACAAGCCATCAGCCGAATAATACCTACTCAATACAGCCTTTTTCGGGATATGAAAAATTGTTTACTGCGATAGCGACACGCGACGGGTTCCGTAGTAAAAACCCTAATTTCCTCCACCCTTTCATTTATACCGGCAATCTGGAGGTCTGCAGCTTATTTATAGGGGTCCGGCCCTTTGATGGGTGCGAGTCAGAATGTGTAATGATAAAGCTTGTAAAAAACTGCGCAGAGTTGCGACTTTGGGTGTTTTTTTTTTGCGATTTGCGTTAAGATATATATCCTGCCTGTCGGAAAACCAGAAAATGCGTTACCTAGTTTTCTGTTTTTGTTAACTAGATTTAATGAGGCCAAATTAGTAGCTTAATAAATGTTTTTTTTTTGTTTATATAATTTTAACGCAAATTCTGTTGCGAAACAAATTACAAAAACACAAATGTTGAAAAAATTTTCGACGAGCAGGATTTGAACCGGCACCCTTCTGACATACCGGGTCAGGTGCTCTCCCAATTGAGCTATCGTGGTTCTAACCAGCCCGCCAAAATTATTCAACACTATTTACTTTTACTTTGAAAGCCAAAGGCGCCCATTCAAAGTCAATAACTACCGTCATTAACATCCGATCATAATATTTTTACAAATACTAAAAATCAGTTAAGAAGTAGGCAAGCTATTTATAAAATGTTCTTGTTCTGTTTGTATAATTTTAACGCAAATTTTGTTGCGAAACAAATTACAAAAACATAAATATTGAAAAAAAAATCCACGAGAAGGATTTGAACCTGCACCCTTCTGACATACCGGGTCAGGTGCTCTCCCAATTGACCTATTGTGGTTCTAACCCTGCAGGTGCAGATTCAAATCCTGCTCGTGGAATTTTTTTTCGACATTTGTGTCTTTGTTGTAACTTCTTGTTAAAAAAAAATGGTTGTGTTAAAAAACTTAAGAAAACTAAACTTAAAATAAATTGCGATTTCTATCGCACGCAGAAATGTCATTTAACGTTAACAATAATTTAGCACCCTAACTTAACATTTGGAAAAAGTGCTTAAAATGACACCTTAAAAATTGCTATGAAAATTAACCATTAATATTTATTAACATCACTGATTTAAAGTATTGCATCAAGACTTATTTATACAATTAAAGTGTTGATAAATGACAGTTGATCCTTAAAAAGTGTTTCATATAACAGATGAAAGATAATAATGGGTATCATAGTCCAAGTTTCGCAATAAAGCTATCAGACAACTCATGTTCCCCCTTGCGCTTCAGACATCAGGCCTCGGCTACGAACACAAGCATCTTGCGACGACGCGGCTAACAAATATTTACATCGTTACCTATTGTCTAAGAATCCAGTAATTAAAATGACGCACTGGGAACTACATATAACAGAGAAATTCTCACTGCCACTGCCAATTGCCAGTGGTCGCGGCCAAGCGGTGTCTCTAATCGCGTCGTCGGTCGGCTTATGTCGCCCGTTTGCTACTGTCGTCGTCCGTCTACTCCCGTATTTTGTCTGTTGCCGTGAACTCCCCTTCGCAGAGATGTCGTTCGCCATCCATCTATTCCTGCCGTTCGTCTACTCTCGTCGTCCGTCTGCTCCCGTCGCGGAATTATCGCTGGCGCCGTGTCAAAATTTACGAGTGTTAGTTTGTCTGTTGGGCCGCGGGTCGGTCGCGTCGGCGTCTCATGATATAAACAGACCTCAAATGGCGTCGTCCGTCTATTTCTGCCGTTCGCCTAATGCCGTCGTCCGTCTGCTCCCGTCACAGAGATGTCGCTGTCGCCATGTCAAAGTTTACGAGTGTTAGTTTGTCTGAGAGGCCGCGGGCCGGTCGCTTCGGCGTCGGATGATATAGACAGACCTCGAATGGCGTCGTCCGTCTGCTCCCGTCACAGAGATGTCGCTGTCGTCGCCATGTCAAAGTTTTGTAGTGTTAGTTTGTCTGTTGGGCCGCGGGTCGGTCGCGTCGGCGTCGCATGATATGTTATCATCGCTTGATATGCGCCGTGCCGCCATAACGCGACGGTGCCTATCCGATGGGCTTTTATAGGGCAGGTCATAGTGTCAAGATAAGTGATTCTGTTTATACGTATGCTACACGTTTTGATTGTTCCCGAAGTTAAATGCTAACAAGATCAATACAGGGACTTATATTTTATAGAATAATTTGAGCGATACGCGAATGTTGTGCTCACACTCGTTAACATTTACGAGTAAAAGACGGCGGTATTAAGATGGTCTATTTAATAAAGAAGACACAATTTTAGTCTGTAACAAATCCGACATCAATGAAGAATGTATATAAAAGATACCGAATGCGGCTAGAGTTACAAAGTTTTGATATGCCATATATGATTTTTAAAGAATATTTTCATAGAATTATGTAAAGAATTAAAATTATAAGCGCACAAATCTTTCATTATGAGACTTATCTCAATTAGAAAGTTAGAGCAGACAGTTAGAAACAGCATCTTTATGAAATGAAAATGAAAATGTTTATTTACCAAAAGTTTATAGTAAGCCGTGTTACTGGAGTGTACAATGACTCCCACACTGGGCTAGGCCTGGCTCGTGGGGGTCAATTCTCTAGGGTTAGCAGGGTAACAATGTGGCTATTCGTCACTAACAATTATGATTCACAGTACGATTCTAACTATAACAAAATTAATAAATTACCTAATTAATTATTGGACGGTGCAATGCTCAAATGTAGAGTGCATGTATGTAAGGATGAGTTAAGTGCGTGTGTGGCTCAGGGTAACCCTGCTATTTAATCTTGGGATCGGACAGAAGTGCTAAGCACCAATGCCGTCCACTACCTGAAGGAAGGCCATATTAAGCCGTAACTTTTAAAATTTCTTTGGATTGAGCGTAATCCCAAGTCAGTAGCAGAGACAGAATTCTTGACTTGACTAGTTGAAGTTTACAATGCTTTATATCACACATTTTGACCAGATTATTGTAAATGCGAGGGAAAAGAAATGCTCTAAAACGTTGTGCAAAGGTGGTCTTTACTCTAATAGTGGGGACCTTGAATTGAAATCTGTTGACGTAATTTATTATCATTGACCAACATTTCACCACGGCTACCGACCGATCACAACCCTCCAAAGATTATTAGGAACTAACCGTAACTTGTGAAAGTAAGTTAGAATAGTAATCATTTTTATTAACCTTACAAAAAACCCACTAAATGAGTGCAAAAAGCCGGCAGTTCGTTTCCGGGAACCCCTTTATCCCCGGTAAACATAATTAAATCCCGCTTTTAACATTCACGTCTCCTACCCTCAAATTTAGTCTGAAAAGTAATTTGAACAGATTTGGTGAAAAGGTCTCAGTTAATATATTATGAAGTAAGCCAAGAAAAAAGGCGAGTAAGCACTGGGGCTTAGCGATAGAGAAATGGCTTTAAAAATTTATAGTCGTTAGAATTTCGCCGTTTCTTAATTTCGGGAGTGCTGAAATATGGCCGAATATGCGTGGATGTTGTGCAAACACTGGCCTAATAATATTATTAAATATTATTTGCAACTATTATTAATTTGTTCCTGTATTATAATATTGCGTCGGTGGCAGGGTGGTAAAGCCCTCGGCTTGAAATCCCGAGCATAGGTTATGTTTCTGAGGTTGATCAAAGTGTGTTACACATTTTTTGATGCATAGGGTTAGGTTTGTATTTACCAACCCACATTTGGCAAGTCTGGTGATTTAACCATTTGTAGCGATGACTATCTTTCAAAGACGTCTTGATGTGTGTTTCAAAGAGGCCTTTGTGCAAAAGTCGGACCGTATACAAAGACATGGCATATCTCCTTAGTTGTCTAGTGTTCTACCCTGAGAAAACTGGCAATCATAAATAACGCGAATTCTGATTAAAGAAAGATGAATTCACTCCAAGGACGGAGCATAGTGATTCACCAAAAAGAACAATGATAATACTGATGTGCATGACAACGGCATTTAAGATGACGTGCACCATGTATTTAGTAGGACGAGCTACGTTATATAATAATATTTCCCACAATTTTTCAATGACTTAATCATATATCCAGTTATGTCCTACTATTTTTCCAACAAATTTTCTATGACTTAATGATATATCCAGTTATGTATGTCCTACTATTTTTCCTACAATTTTTCAATGACTTAATGATATATCCAGTTATGTCCTACTATTTTTCGATGACTTCCTCACATATCTAGATAAGTACTATTATTTTTTCCTACCACTTCTCGACGACTTATCATATATACGATCAAGTAATATATTACTCAGCATAGTTGATCTTCCATAAATGTAAAGCTTTCAACTATTGAAGTTTTTGATGTCCATTCCAACCCAGTCCTGTGGATGGGTTGCAATTATGGTCTGTCCTCTACAATTTGTGAAGCAATGCGAAGGTTCAGTGATGTGTCGTAAGATAACTTTTGTGTTGACACACGTTTCCAGATGTTGTTCGTTACCGTTCTTAAGAAGTTTCTTAACTTCTTTATATTTAGATAGATTATTGCGTGCTTACAGAATATTGGTCAACGGGTTCGTTCAAATAGATTGACGTTTGCTGTTTTATAATGTGTATGGTCGCGACAAAAGAGTGTTGAAATTTTATTAGTCATTCATAAATCTTCGCTGGCTTGTTGTGTTCCTTTTCATAATTAACTTTTGCATCAAAATCCTGACAGTCACGATTATGTAGTTATTATACAGACACTTCCTAATGTTGTCTGGTGTTATTTTGAGTTGTTTAAATACGAAATAATATGAAAAGTCGTACAGCTGTAAACCGACAAAGAGTCGTAATAAAAACTGAAGTTCAAATTTAATATATTTGAAGTGAAAGCGTCTGCGGTTAAAGTTTATCAAGGCGTTAGAGAGCACAATATCGGAACCTGTGTCGCCGCCGCTGGCACGGACATGACATGTCTCAGATAAGACTGACAGACGGAGAGGGTGATCCTAGATAGCGTCACTCGCTTCCCACTTGATACCATGGAATTTCGTGTTGTGACGCTTGGTGCGCCATGTTGGAATGCTATCGGTGTGCGTGACTGTCTATTGTTTTTTTCGAAGTCACGCTCCATCGGTTTTAATAGGAGATTTTCAATCGTTTTTAGATATCCTCTCAACCCTCCCGCCCTCCATTCGATTGTTGATAGAACTTTCTGTGTGGTCCAAGAAGCGTTAGTTTCACTACATACAGTAGCTCTACTGTATGTACTGAAACTACATACAGTAGCTCTACTGTATGTACTGAAACTACATACAGTACTTACTTTAGTTAGTTACTTACTTTAGTGTTACTTTGTAACCAATCGTAATTAAGCTCAGAGTGCTGACTTAGTGTATTTTTTTTATTATTGGATTAGATGAGATGAGAAAACATTACTACAATCTCTAAGCAGAGTTACTAAGACAAGTTGATCTCACAAGTTCGTTATTAGGTGATTGCATCAATCCTATTAAAAATAACTTACAATCATGCTGACTGCCTGTATGTCTTTCTTTCGCCATATTGTCAAGTTTTGTGCAAGAATTCGTCTTCTTAAACTATGGTAACAATCATTCTAGTTCTTTTTTTTGTTTTGGCCCGTTAGAATATGGTATTAATAGAAGAACAAATCAACTTGAAAGTAATTTAGCGTGGCATCGGCCAACCGCGACAATTGATAGTTATAGAATCGTCCTTGCACCGACATATGTTCGCGCACATTGAAAAGCCAAATAAATTTACTATGCATTGTGATAGTAAATTTACTGGATCCCATATCTACTCTTTGAACTAAGTCATAACAATACAGGGCAATGTATCTGCTGTCAATTCACTGGATCTCGTAGGTAGGTACGCAAACTGGATCATAGAAAATAGATTTTACATTGTTACACTAATAAAACATTTAACGTCATTTACCGAGTAATTAATGCTGAAATTTTAATAATTTTATTTGATGCATTAATTATTTGCATCATAATTGTATTGCTTTAAGGTACAGAATTTGACATCTATTTCTTCTTGGCTGAATTATTATTGTCATAATAACAACGGTAGGTTAGTAAGTACCACAGTTAGTAATAAAGTACTAAACTGAGTTACCCAAATGTAACATTAATTAATAACTAAACTGAATTCAATAAAATAACTCATGATTAAATGTCATTGAGTTCAGAGTTCAGATCTCAAGGTATTTATTTTATTATTTGATCGTAATAATGTACACATATACATTTAACAATAATTACACATATACAACGAAAACTAGAGACGGCAACAAAATTATAGATGTGAACATCGGCATGAAATAATTATAAGCCAATAACAGAGCACAAAATTAACTCAAAACCAAACCCTTAATTTGCATGCAGGATACTTCCAAACTCGAAACAAAATTAAAATATAAACACACATCATACATTCTTTAAAGTAAAAAAAGTCACTTTAATAGAGGGCGTAGGAAATGGCGTCTGAGAGCGGAAGTGCAAAGGGTCTAAGTGTTGGAGGACCTTAAACGCCTTGGACCACTAATGCCACGCAAAATCACTACATAGTATAAAACAAAGTCGCTTCACGCTGTCCCTATGTATGTATGTATTACTAAGACTCCGCTGTCCGTCCGTCTGTCTGTCTGTCCGTCTGTCACGAGGCTGTATCTCATGAACCGTGATAGTTAGACAGTTGAAATTTTCACAGATGATGTATTTCTGTTGCCGCTATAACAACAGATACTAAAAACAGGTTTCTATATAACAAACGGGTTTTTTTTTTTGCTCGTTTTTGCTCGATATTGATAACTGCAACAGGTAGACGCTTGAAATATTCACATAACATTAAGTTATTTATTCACTTAAAAAATAAATAATTAAATTAAAACAAATATTTAAGGGGGGCTCCCATACAACAGACATGTTTTTTTTTTGCCGTTTTTATAGATAATGGTATGGAACCCTTCGTGCGCGAGTCCGACTCGGCCGGTTTTTTTAAGACGGTTGAAACTCGGTCGAAGGCTTTTAAAATCCGAACTGCTGATAGATTGAGTAGTTTAGTCAAACTAGATTTAAGTTTATTTTTATTAGGATTTTTATACTTAGTTTTGACGTCAATAAATGCTTGTAAAGGCTTAAAAGCTGACTTTGGAAAGGTAAGAATCTATAAGGGAGGTTAAAAGCTTCATACAGAACTTAACATCATCGCCATCTGTCCACAATCTCGCATCGATTTTCACGCAATCGAGTCAAATGCAATCCAATCCTCATATAAAGTTTTTACACCCCCAAATCCCTTTAGCCCAACTTTCGCGGGCATAACCAAATTCAGGGCTCTAATATACAATTTAAATTTTGTCCCAAACTCGTAAAATGGCGTTCGGAGTTATTTGGGGCCGTACAGTTTTTTATAGTCGAAATAACTTGTCGAGCCCTATTGGAGTTTGATGAACTATTTACATTATATAATGTGATACTGATTGAGGAATAACTGTTGCTGATAAAATTTATTTTACTGTACAATTTTGATAGTCATTTAAAAAAAAGACGAAGTGTTGAAAGTGTTGCGGTGTTGTTTGTCTTTTTTCAAATTGCAATTTGTTCGCTACAATATTTGCGTAAAATTATATGTAAATAATCATTTGATAGTCATGTTATTTGTTTTTGAATTCATCTGTGTAGCCTTTTTGTGTATGTCATGGTTATGTATGTGGTTGTGTAAATGTTTCTTATTCTTATTCTTGTATTTAGTAAAGTCAAAAGATTTTAGAAGTCCCTGTAAGAGATTCAGAGCCTTGATTCTGTTATTTTTGAATGTCTACAATAGTGTCTCTTTGGCCTGATTTTGACGTTTGGACTATATGAAAATTGTTGGAAGACGGACAATGACATACGACAATCGTGGCGCTGATCTTTAGCAACATCTCTTAAGTGTGTATCCTATCCAATATGTTCGCGAACATTGCGAACCTGTCGCGCTCCACGTTCTTGCAAATGCTCTAATGGGGACGCTCGCTACGCACTCTCCTTTATAAAAAGCCGGTTAAGTGCGTGTCAGGCCACGCGCAGTGTAGGGTTCCGTAGCCCATCTCAATAATGCCGACTCTGAGAGGAGGGCTTTTATGAACATTTATTTAACGTAGATACTACCGGTTTCACACACCTGACAAAGTTATTTAAGTAGTTCCCAATAACGAATTTGTACTGCGCCAAGTACATTTTATAAGTTGGTCGTAACTCTAACAAAATACACAATTTAATGAAACAAATGAAATGGAATAATGAATGAATCATGAATGAATCATTTCATTCATTCATTTCATTTCACACAATTTTGCACTTTAAAGCTTAATAGTTCACAAACTGATGCCGGAAAAAACTGTTTCCACAAACCCATAATATTTTTGAAATTGCTATCCAACGACAGCCCACACTATGGGGTAGACAAGAAAAAAAATTACATCCCCACTTCACGTGTAGGGGAGGTAACCTAAAAAAAATATTTTTCAAAATTTTACTTCACCACTGTCGGCGTGGTTGACATAATAATAATAATATACATATATCCATGCCAAATTACAGCTTTCTAGTACTAAGAGTCTATGAGCTAGGTTGGGGACAGACAGACAGACAGACGAACATGGCGAAACTATAAGGGTTCCTTGTTGACTACGGAACCCTAAAAACTGGCACGGATCGCTTGCTGCGGAACGGGCATCGTTGTTCGCTCCATGTTTGCGAACGTAACCATTACCAGTGCATACAGTCCATACTGGTGCAGTTGCAGGTGCGCGGAACGCAGAACCAATTGGATAATATTTGTAATATATTAGTGTAAATTGTATTTGATTAAATTCATATAATTAATTAAACTAGTCTTCTGTTACTACTTAAAAACGGCTGAACGTATTGGGATGAAATTTTGCACATATACAAACCATGACCCTGACTAGGTCATGGGTTTTCTTATCCCGGAACAGGTTCCTGTAGGATAGCGTAGTCCTCGCGTACGAAGACGTGGGCAACAGCTTGTTGTGAATAAAACTCGAGCTAGGCCCATGCATAACACATCGATCAAATGTACCATGGAAGAAAATATCCGTCGAGGAAGAGATCCTTCGAGGTATTGACCTTTCTAGGTAACGAGACATCGGTGAAGTGTACCGTCGAGGTAGAGACATCGAGGTAATGATCATCGAGGTAACGTCATTCGAACTAGAGTATCAAACTCACAGGGCCGGCAGTCACCGTCACACACAGAAATTAATCATAGTCCGTCTGGAAGCTATTACTCTCGATCAACACAACTGTCCGCTTCTGAAGTGGTATTAGCATAAAAAGGGGTACATACAACCCGTTGACGTATTACGTGACACGCAGAAAGCGGGCGGTATAAAAAATAGCCCGGCGGCGCCGTGTTTCGGAGACACCGTCACTTTTGATATACGCCGCTATGAAACGCGTCCGTATAAATAATACATAGGAGCCACATGTTTATCGTGTTTACTCCTCGGAACGGCTGATGTTAACTGAAAGCCTTTTACATTGTTCGGAGTGTGAATAACTCCTTCGGATGGAGTACACGGTTTGTTTTCTAATGGTTTATTGGATTAGAGATGAGTGTCACTGAGTTGTGTTGTCACTGTGTATCGTGTTAGGTATTTTTATGTGGTCACGTACAGAAAATCTAACATCGTCAACTATAGATTTTATTGCTATTGAACTATCAATTAGCGTGCTAATTTTCTCCTCAAAATAACTTTTCCTCTCATAGAGCTAAGTTAAGTCATTCTGTAGTCAACGAAGTTTGACTTTGTGTTTCATATTAGAAAATGATTTTACAATAGTGTACCAAAGTGTGTGTGCACTACTCATTCATTACTCGAACGTGAACGGAACGTGAATTGAAAAGCTTCAGACAATAGGTACTGAATGATGAAACTAAAAAACGCATGAGGTGAACCAGCGAGTCATAGGGAGGGGATGGTTTTCATTAAAAGCTGTTGATTAAAGTTCATGGTAAATGAGTTGGATCAGCCTGGAGCCTGTTAGAGTGTTTAACAGTAACGTGAGATTGCTGTGTTTAAAAAAACCATTACGGGTTTACCCTTCATCTCACCCAATAGTAAGTGACGATAAATCCGTGGATAGAAGCGCACTTCACTCACGACTTCTATCACCGAGTAACTGTTTATCATTCCTCTAAGCGTCGTAAACCACCAAACCGCACTGGGCCCGCGTGGTGGTTTACGGCCCGTTCGCCCTGTGGTGTATCCATCCATAGAGAAGGCTCGTGCCCTGTGGGGACATAAAATGAGTTGGCGATGATTAACATAATTAAACTGTGTACAATATGTAGGCTAGGTATCACCGCCAAGTATTGAACCGTACAATAATTGATTCTTATGTCTCGGGACAATGTCTTAGCTTTAATGTCTTTTCTTTTGTCTTGCTTTATTGCTTTTAATCACCCGATTTTGTCTTATACGTATAACTATCTGATGTTTCGGCACAATTGAATGATTTTTCACAAGTGTTTTAGCATGCAACTGTATAGAAACTCACTCAACAAAATAAGAGAAACTCAATAATTATTATTTTAAAATGGCTATGGTTGTTCAAAAATACTTTATACTAGTTGTTACTACTACTATAAAGTACTAAAGACTACAGTAAAAAAAAAGTATCCTATATGCTGGTCTGGATCATGGTCTGTATATGAGGAAAGTTTCATTAAAATCCATTCAGTAGATTTTACGTGAAAGAGTAACAAACATCCATCTATATTTACAAACTTTCGCGTTTATAATATTAGTAGGATTACAACGATATAGAGCTGTAAAAATGCAAACAACAGTATACGACTAAAACAAATCATATGGATACGCCATCTGACACATATTATGTGCAAAGTAATTAACGTCTGTAAAGATTAATTAAGGGCGGTCCGAGTAATTATTATTTGTTTTGTGACGGAGCGGCCGCGTCAGGTGAACGTATCGCTCATCACAGGGGCTGCAACATTATTTTCTATTCGGTTAGTTAAATTGGTAGTGTTAATTCCGGCAACGTTATCTAGAAAAGTATCGTTACTCTTTTGTTACCTAATGCGCTTCAGCTTGAACCAATCCGCGCGGAAAAATGCCACCCAAGTAACGATACCAAGCATAACGTTACCTTTTTTAACGGTATCTTCGTTCGACAGAAGCGTCGGCACCAAATTTTTAACGATATCCAAAGTCCGTTTGTTAAATCCGCACAAAACTTAAAACAATAAGCTGGGCCATCATAAAGAAACTGCTATTAATCTGGAACAAGTTGATCACAGGGACAAACTTAAACATTAGCCTTTACGCCATAGTAGAAATTCCCTTTACAGTATAAATTATCCACATGGGAATCCAGTATTAGCTAATGCACCGCGTTTAGGCGGGGGTTAACTTAATAATTACAGTTACAGTGCAACTTTGTCGATCATTGTCACGAATAATTAAAATATTGTTCTTGCATTCTGGCTGTACTGTCCTTGTTTAGAATAATGTGGGTGTGAACGTTGGCAAGTGACAGGCGATGGCGGATCGCGACTGCCAGAGGGATTTAATCTATGTGTATATGAATAGAAAGACCAACTAAATCAAGCACAAATAGCTTAACACAGAACGCTGCAATTTTACAGATTAATCTAGTTAGGCATGAGATAAGATTTTCCGAAATATTAAAACAAGCCCCATTACCAAATAAACCTAGTATCAATTATGCCCCCGCTGCAGGACTTGAGTTCGAGATCTCTGTGCCACTGGACCATAGAGGTGGTCATGAAAATAAAATTGCGTAAATTGTTAATTGAGCACGAATTTTATAATCTCAAGGAGTTTTTTGACATGAAATAAATATTGTTGTAATTATCCTATTATTAATCTTATTATTATATTGTTTTTGTTTTTTTTAATTTGTTATAAATATTTAATGTAATTTTAATTGTAATGTTTTTATAAAAAGTTTAATTGGTACTGTACTCATAATGAATATTATTGTCATCTTATTTACCATGTTTGAAGCAAATAAAGAATGTATTTATTTATTTATTTATTTATAAAAAGCCTATTTTCAAACCTACAAAAAGTGATTTACAGTATAAAAATCCAAACTAAAACCAAGACGAGAATGTTTACCGTAAAAATAACATAAACAGGTTACAACATAAAGAAAAACCAGAAAAAATCAACTAGTCTCAGGAAAGCTCGAGTGGGAATGGGTCTCGGTAGCTCAGCGGTCAGAGCATTTTACGGGTAATCCAAGGGTCATAGGTTCGATTCTAGTAAAATTTTATCTTGTAACTACATATAGCGCTTTGAATGTTAAAAATCAAATAAGAAAAATGTAAACAAGTTACTCAAGAAGGAAAAGGATTTATACGCTTTCGCCTATGCCTTAAGAGTCAAAGGGTAATCCAGGACCTTCTGCGAAGTTTGCCAACAACCTCCCAGGGAGCGATATCTGGAGTTGAGTAATTTTAACTTATGTCACTTGGGTGACTGACGCAATCCTGGGTTCTCGGGTTCGGAAATTGTCGCCAACCTCAAGATATCGCTAGCTTGGAGCAACATTACTTTCTTCTTTTTTTGTATGAAATAGACCTTACGAGACGTCATCATTATTTTATGATCGGGCGTGAGTATACCGTCTTACGTATAAATTGAGCTTACGGTTTCTTTAGATCTTTCTTTTAGGTCATTAAATCTACGATACACCTTGGATACTCATGTATCCAATGTTGCAGTGACAACAGCTTTAGGTCTTTCGATTCAAATTACACATTTTCATAATCAACTTACGATATGATGTCGGAGCTACTTTTAACCACCTCTGTGGTCAAGACCACCGGTCTCAAAGCCAGAGGTCCTGGGTACGATTCCCAGTTGGGGGTACATGTTTGTGTACTCGGTTTGGTTGGTGGTAGGGCTTGTTTCTCCACCTGGCTAACTACCACTATCTTATCTAAATATGTTGCCATAACATCAATATTTGTAGCATTGTTGTGTTCCGGCAGCTAGAGATAAGATAGCCGGTGGCTCAGTAGTTAGGATCCCGGGTGAAGTGCCCCCCATAACTCGCGGGTTGCTCCAGACCCGCAAATATGCAGTGGAATGCATTTTTCTCGCAGTACAAAGAAAAAGACGCAAGAGCGTTCTATGCTGCTATCCATGTTACTCTTGGTTCGAAAGTATCCCTGTTTTACGGTTTATGGTGAAATGTCAAGCAGGTGGTAGTTGCATCAACGGGACGTTGACATAAAAAAGAGCCATATAAGTATGATAATTTGGATAATCTTAATTCTCATCGACTACTACGCAAAAGCTGTTTTTCTTAATGAGTTTTTATAAGGGTTATTTCCATTAAATTACGTCTCGTCGTATTGTTTCTGGTAGTTCAGGGTTCCCTTTTATCTTTTGAATTACTTAAAAGCATTTTTACATTTTATAAAAAAAGAGAAGCTTTTATCAAAGAGCTATAGGGTTTATAATTAAGTAGCCGTCAACCCCCTTCCTTTTCTTTGTGAATCGAAAGATTATCTATTTGATTAGATACAATTGTTTAGAAAGCTTTTTCTAAGAAATATAATCTCAATGAGCGCGGGGCGTTTATAATGAAAAAATGTCCTGATCGTAGTAAGATTCTGCTCAGAAGCCAATTCCTCAGTAGTTGCGGGTTACGGGTATAGTGCACTTCCACCTTCGGCCTTATCATCACTTAACATCAGGCGAGATGAAGGCCAAGAGTGCTTACCCGTAAGGTATTTTTTTATATTGACACGTCATAGTGACCACATTCTGCCTGATGTTAAGCAACCGATGCAGTCCAAAATAATGAGAGCGCTCCTCACCGTACAATAAGCAAGGTAACAAGCGCACCCATTCATGAAGGCCTGCATAAATGCCGTTTCACGCCCCGCTTAAAAGACCCGGGGCTATAGGAGCTGGGAAACACATGCGCCGGCAAAGAATTCCAGAGCCGAATGGTCTTACAAAGGAATGACTTGCCAAATTTTTTGGTAAGAGTACTGATTGCCGGTACAGTATGATGGTGGTTCCTAAGACCAGGGGGCCGACCGCCTAACTCGATTGCTTTCGATTGCTTTGGCTACGTGTATAGTTTATGACGTCATCTTGTCATTTCGTAACGCCTATAAAAGCAATATCGAAAGCTAAAACCAACAGTAAGGATTTCTTATGCTGACCGATTGTATAATTCTGCTGACCAAATAATAATTTTGCTGACCAAATATTTATATTGTAATACAAATAAATTATTTGCCTATTGTTTTACTGGTTACATAGCTGGTAAATACAAGAACAAAAACTTCGGCTTCCGCAACGCGTGCACGATATAAGCATCTATAGGCTGCTGTGGCCGCTTCATCAGGCGAGCTTTATGCTCGTTCGTCGGATAGTGTGCGTTTTGATTACTATCCGTATTCGTGCGATTATACGTTTACGAAAACGAAATTTGTATGGCATAAATTTATCTCGTATGTCGCCAGGAGGCGCTGCTTCAACGCCATTCTAATTTTCGTCTTCGTTAACGTGATCGTGAATGTCAAATGAAACTCACACTAGGCACCCTGTAAGACAATGAAAACGTCGAAGATATGTATACTTTTTTTAATCAGATTTTTTTTGGTCTTTGTATTGGCTGTGTATGAGTTTAAACGCATGTAAACGAACATGGGTAGTGTTCAGGTACCTATATGGTTTTCAATTTTATTCAAACATATAATTTTAATACTTACTTATGCCCTTAGTTTATGAGTTTATACAAGATTGATAGCTAATTATTTTTTAAATTTAAATTGTGCAATTCTGTAGGTAATTGGTATGTGATTGAAAAATTAGTTAGTATTATTTATTAAAAGTATAAGCAAAAGGACTGTAGAACTTCAAAAGTAAAACAAAAAAGAATCGAATTCCTATCTTTTGAAGTAGGTAGTCATTAGGAAAACCTTTTCCGCGAACTGCTAACCGTACAAGAGTGCGAAACGTTCGAATAATGAAATAAACCGTCAAAGCTAACCGTTCGTCTCCGAGTCCAAATGGCCGTCGTCGTCGGTTTCGAAACAAAAGCACTCGTTGCTGCCCCCGGCGATATTATAACAAACTTCCCCAATTTGCATGCAAATAAATCGTAACAGATTGAGACCTGCAACCATTTTGTGCAAATTGTATTTCATTTGTGTAAAGCCACTTGATTCAGTTACGCCACTTGCTATGTAAAGGGCCCGTTGTAATTGTGTTTCGTCTGTTTCAGATTGGAGATGTAGCGGTGAGTTTTTTTCTGTTTGTTTTTGTTTGTTATTGGTTATTAATTTAAGTTTTTATATAAGTTAAAAAATATGCTGATTTCAATTGAAGAACGTGCCTTCTTATATGTGGAGTTTCGTGAGTGATCGTGAGTGAGATTTATTCAGGCAATTTACACCCATACAAAATACCTTATATAAAATTTATTCGAATAACACTTAACACTTAGTTACTTATTTATCTACTAGTATAACATAAATATAGACGTCGTGGTTACCTTTCAAGTTCAGTATATTTCTTACCTCACGCCAAAGAACATTCTATGCGTAGGAAAAAAAACAGCGATCTCAAATTGTTACTCGAAAATGTTTAAAAAAAAAATTGGTTGCCTGTAAAGTCGATATACGGGCGAAAGTTTTACGTGACAACGACTTTGAGTGGTAAAATAATTTTAATGTGAATATTCATTCGTATAGTAGGAAGAAGGATGAAATAATAGTAACAAATTAAAACATTTATTTATACAAAGAATTATATTTAAAACATTAATTTATACAAAGAATCTCGCACTGAATTTCATATTAACAAAATTTTATTTTTACCTTTACACATACATACGTATTTACCTTTCACTTTTTATGTCTGTCTCTCTCGCTCTTAGGCGGGCTAACCATGCCCGAGTGGAAGGGACGCGTGCCTCTCACTCGCTCTCATTGTGAGCGCATAACGTGAGCGGAGCGTAACGCAGTTTCTTGAAGTGTCACCCGGCAAACCAATTTATAAGACGTTGTCACGTCAAAAACCGGAATTTTTGCGATTCGAAAACCTTTCATAGTGAACTCTAAATGGCTCTTTGGTTCGAAAAAATTGAAACTTTGAAATTTCGTATGGGCAATCTATTAAATATATTCAGATTTTTATGAAAAATACAAAAATCTAGACAATCGGAAGACAACAAAGAATTTAAACGGGGAATTAACGCAAATTAATTAGCATTATTAATCATACCTTCCTTCTTTATATTCAACGTTTCTTTCCGGTTGCGTTTATCACGTTTAAAATTCTTTGATTACTAACTATGAAACGCTAAAGTTTATAAGTGTGTACAGAAGACAACATTTCAATTCGGTCCTACATTCGGGTACGATAGCAACTGGAGTATGAAACAACGCTAGCTATCGCGTCGAAACCTTTTCAATATGAAGTTTTTTTTAAATATTTATTTTTTATCTTGCGTTTAACTAGTATCACCTGATGGTAATTGATGATGTAGCCTACGATGTAACATGCTTGCCTAGAAGGTACCTATTCACTCGTGATTTGAAGACCCCAATATTACCTATATTTGATAGGAAACACAGAGTGAGGCAAGGAGTTCTACAGCTTTGCGGTACGTAAGAAAAACGTGGACGCAAGACGCTTCGTACGCATGGGTGGTGATGAAGTTATTAAATAATAACGGAAGCCAACCCTTTCATAAACAAGCAATACACTCAGATAATTAGCCTGAACCGGACACATCTTATAATTGTTTACGGCGAAAATAGCTATGCGGTGGGTCCTAATGAAAAATGTCGCGGACTTTGTCTCTGTTCTTTATGAGCGAAGTTGGTCGGCAGCGGCGGTGGGCGGGTTAAATTATTTTAAGTGCGCCGTTTGGGCGCCGCCCGCCTTGCGGTTATCGTCGCTCGGTGATTAATGCAAGCCAGCCGTTCGCTCCCAGATTTGCACTTGTAAAGTTGGATTGTTGGTGCTACAATGCTTTTGGGGTTGGATTTTTTTGATGGATGCGCTTTTGCGCGTGAGTAGAATTTTTTAATTTATTTAGGGATAACGAGTTGACTGCGTCGACTGACCGACGAAATTATAAAAAAAATCCTCATTTCTGTGGTATAAAGGAAAGTGAAAGGAAATCTGTGGTATAAAGAAAGAAACCCTCATTTCTGTGGGTAAGTTTACAGGCCAGTGTAAAAAGGATGGAGGTAGTATTAATCCCTGTGAATTTAGTCATTGTGCTGATCACATGTGCGACCGTCGTGAGCAAAAACATATGTTGGATATACTGTATGTACGTTTTAATTTATGGATATTGTATGGAAAACCTGTAGAGGGTCAGATTTATGAGTTGATGTGTGAAACACGTAATCAATTTAAGTCAAAATTGAAATGGTATGTTAAAAATGAAAACCAAATATGAACATTCTAGCCAACCAACATAAAAATAAGAATTTTAAAAAGTTCTGGAAAAGCACGCAACAACTCAGTACAAAGCCGAGCTTGCCTGTAAGTGTTGATAACGTTAGTGATCAAAAGACTATTGCCAATCGCTTTAAGGATCACTTCAGAGTCAAGGCAGATAGCACTCATGACAGGTTCGGATCTGATGAGGGGGTGCTCGATTCTGAGTCGCAAAAGGACCAACCAGTGGTGTATTTCTCAGCTCGTGAAGTAGCGAACATCATTAAACACAGTACCCACGGAAAATCACCAGGTCACGACGGACTCAACATCGAGCACTTCCAGCGTGCGGGTGTACACCTACCACGCATACTTAGTATGTTTTACAACCTTTGTGTTAGACATTCCTTCTTGCCCCAGCACTTAATGAAAACTGTTGTGATTCCTATCGTAAAAAATGAGACGGGTGATGTATCAGACATCAGCAATTATAGGCCTATATCGTTGGCCACCATAACTGCCAAGGTACTTGACGGGCTACTTGACAAACATCTGGTCAAATTCATTCAACTACATGACGCTCAGTTCGGCTTTAGGGCCGGACTCTCAACGGAAAGTGCCATTTTTTCCCTCAAGGAAACCGTCAGGTACTACTACACGAAAAGGAAAACGGCCGTGTACGATTGTTTTCTCGATTGATCTATGATATGGTGTCCTATCCTATCCTGTGGGAGAAGCAGTTGGCTAAGGTAGTGCCCAAAGAAATAGTGAATATGTTTATTTTTTGGTACGATAAACAAGAAAATTGTGTTAGATGGGCTGGAGAAAAATCTGACATGTATCGATTGGAATGTGGTGTCAGGCAGGGGGGACTAACGTCTCCTAGGCGCTTCTGCCTGTATATCAATGAACTTATCGAGGGGCTCAGTAGTATACATGCGGGATGTTCCATAAATGGTTAAATGATCAATAACATCAGTTACGCGGACGATATGGCGCTCCTGAGCCCATCGGTGGGTTCGTTGAGGGAGCTGCGTGTCTGTGAACAATACGCTTCTAAACACAGTCTTAAATACAATTGTAAGAAAAGCGAAGTCGTGGTGTTCACGGAACGCGGCGTCTCCAGGAGGCATCTCTCCTATTCGGCTCGGTGAGCCGTTACGCGTGGTACCCTCATTTAAATGCCTGGGTCACGTGGTCACTGCTGACCTGAGAGACGACGGTGACATGGGAAGGGAGCGCAGAGCGTTGTCAGTACGAGGTAACATGCTGGCCCGCAGGTTTGCGCATTGTACGTGTGAGGTAAAAGTGACATTATTTAAGTCCTACTTTCAATCCTTTTATACAAGCGGCCTGTGGGTTAGCTACACGCTAATAACCTACAACGCTTGGCGCGTCCTTTATAATAATATGTTCCGGGTGCTGGTGGGACTGCCGAGATTCTGCAGTGCATCTGGCATGTTCACCGATGCTCACGTGGACGGTTTCATGTCCTGATCAGGAAAAAAATTGCATCGATCCAAAACAGAATGCTTGGCAGTCCCACAGTATCCTAAGGGTGTTGGCGGGGAGGTGTGACAGTGCGCTGAGGCGGCACTGGATCACGGCCCTTATAAACCCGAAAACGGGGCAAATCTTTTATGTTAATTAAAAACCTAAATTTTAAATGTTACTAACAGTAGATGTAAGAAAATTGTTACTAACACTTGGATCCTAGTTATCTTAAATTTAATTTGAATTTGAATTACAAACCAAGACAATTCTTCTTTGTTGTTAAAAAAAATGCGTACAGAGATTTGAAAAATAAAACACACATTTTGGCATTCTTTAAGGTTTTTCTTCTTGTTCGTTTCTGAGTTTTATCAATTACTTGTCGTTTTTCGGTACTACCGAAAATGTATGTTTTGTTTTTACTTAATTAAGTACGTAGACGATTATTATGTAGGTAAGTAAAAGTTTAAGCGCATTCTCCTATTCGATAAGTTCTTTTTATTTAGTTTAATAACTGCTAGTAGTAGACGCCCAGACTAATTGAGCTCTCAATGAATCATCGACATTATAGATTTCTTTCAACTGTCGCAGTTCAATTAACTATTGGAAAATTCGCAGTCATCGATCTTTTGCGTCGTCTGTCTTCATGATTAATGTTGCGAAGATTTGTTTTGGCACAGTTGCTTTATTAACCCGATGTCAGGTTAATCCGTTGATGGATGTTTCAGTGGATGAATTGACAGATGTATTTGGTCCTACAACAATATGGCCTTTTATTCAAATTCTTAGAAATTCTCCATTTCTAACATCACTAGCTCATTTTATGTCCCCACTGCTGGGGCACGAGCCTTCCCTATGGATGGATAGGGAGGAATTTCTATGGCACCTGGCTATATGTTTATATAGCCAAGGACAGAAGGTTTTCGTCATTGAAATCAACTATTTGCAACCCTTGATTGGGGGTAGTGTTGACCAAACTAGAGATTATTGAATCTTCTAATTACAACGTGTAACAGAAAGTTGTAGTAAAAATGAAAAGATCCAAAGTGTATCCGACCTAAATATTGTATGCAGAGTTACTAAAACATAATTATTAACATACATTTTTAACTAAATAATCCTCAATGAACTTACATTTATGATCACTGCTGCTTGCGCATGCGCGCCAGACCCACACTTCACTAATATAAACATTTCATTGACTTTATATGACAAATTAAAGAAATTAATTAATTAAATAATTAATTATTAATTGTTAAAGAGCTAAGTGCTCGCCTTATTGAGGCCTCCGGTGACAAGAAGGCTGGCAGCTACCTCTGCCAGCGTATTAGCTTGGCAATCCAGAGGGTCAATGTTTATTTATTTTATTTATTTATTTATTTATTTTAGGATAGCTAACAGCTTGCAATTGAAAAAAGGTAACAACAAAAATGATAACTATAAGCTATTGACAAGCTACCACATCTAAGATGTCTACTTACAGTAATAGTAAAACTAAACTTTACATATTAAAGTTAATTTTGAATTGATGACATGTTGCCAGCATTCTTGGGACCGTACCCATGAGCTCACAGTTGGAAGATATCTTTTATTTATAGGTATTTAGTTACTAATTTTCAATTTTTTTTCTGTTTTTTTTTTAAGTTCACTTGAGTTATGTTTCTTTTTGGTGTGTATATATTTCTTATATTAATAAAGACTTACCAGTCTGTAAAAAAAGTTAATAATTATGTCTTAGTAACAACACGTACGAGGTCTATATCGGATACACTTAAGATCTTTTCATTTTTAGCACACCTTTCTGTTACACGTTGTATAGTACAGGAGCCAACCGGAGATATTATAAGATATTAGGAATGGTAAATCACTACGCTTGCCAAGATCAAGTTTATAATTAAAGCGCTATCAACTAAATTACTCTATCGGGCTAGTCAACTTCTTGTAAAGCTATTATGACATGGTACTAAAGTGATCAGCGACTACCACTTCTGATTGTACAGACGCCTGCTCATCAGACTATCTAAAACTGACAAATTTTCTCAATAAATATTCAACCATATGCCAAACACATAAAGTTCAAAGTCTATTGAGGAAATTCGACAGTTTGTGGTAGTCTGATGTGCAGGCATGTCTGTGTGTACTATCAAAGATATACACCGTGTTTTTTTATTTTATTTATTTGTACCAATACTTATTTTACTTATACAATTTATGGAACCCTGGCTCCTAAGCTAGTAAAAACCGTAATATGGTGGCCAGTGTCTTTCCAATCAAAAATAAAGTACTTTATAAGATTTGGCTGTACCCTCATAGGGTTCTTGTAAGCACTTTATACTTGATAAGACCTTTTTATTTACAAGAAATGCAAATAAATAAATAAAATTGAATTGAATTGAATAATATTACAGTTTAAGTAGGTATTAAGTACTAAAGCATATAAAAACAGAATAAAACATGCCAATTATATTTTAAGTCGTTGTTTTGCTTAAGCAGATGATAGATAGTACTCATGAATGAGATCAAATGCTTGAACTGGACAAACACCGAAATCTTTAAAAAAAAATCAGCTGTTCCATATATAACATACATTTTGGGTGATAGGCTTTTCTTAAGATTTCAGAGTTGGTGCACAGTGTATATCTAAAATCAACATTATATATTTTGCATTAATGACCATTATACACTGTATGTGGTTTCAACACCAGTTTTAATTAGAACAGTGTTATAACTGGTTTATCCAACGGGGTGTTTCCACCCCATTTTCACTCAGAACATTATACATTGTTGTATTGACTTTTAATGGGCAAAGTGCGTCTTTTAGGGATTTGAGATGGTGCTCGTTTAGGGCCAAAGTTCTAAAGTGCCTCTTGTTTAGTGACTATAACAATTTTAATGCTGGCAGTAAATATGTGCGTGTAAGAAACGGGCTGAAGATATACGACTCAAGTTTGTTTGTAAAAGAATTTTGCTAAATGATCATTCGTTTTGGTGAATTTGGAAGACTTGAGTTGGAGCGTTACTTATCGACTGTGATGAATGTTTGTCTAGACAGTTCATATATCTATGGAACATAGTTATCGCGTCGTCCTTAAAAGTTTTCTATAAATGTTTGCGATATTGTTCTTATTAGTGAGAGTAAAGTTTTTAACATATAAGAATTAGGTGACAAACGAAATTCTTTATACGTGTGAGGGCATCATCCATCACGTTGTGCTATTTTAAGCTAATAAATGTTAATAAAAATGATATTCTTGTACTCCTAGAATTATTTAAATGTAATTTGTCTTGGACTGTATTGCGCGCAGGAACTTACAATAATATAAACACTATACTTACGGGACGTTATAACATATTTTTATTTAATTACTATACAAACGGGCTTAATGCGTGTTGGTGGGTTGTAACATCTGATATCTTCATCATCAGCTCATTTTATGTCCCCGCTGCTGGGGCACGAGCCTTCCCTATAGATGGATAGGGAGAACGAGCCGTAAACCACCACGCGGGTCCAGTGTGGATTGGTGGTTGTTAACGACTGCTAATGCAGCCGGGACAAACGGCTTTACGTGCCTTCCGAAGCACGGTGGAGCTTGAGATGATAAATTTTTGGTCACCCATCCGATGACCGGCCTTTACGAAAGTTGCTTAACCTCAGCACTCGCAGATGGGGCGCGTTCACCACTGCGCCATCGAGCTCCTCATATCTTACGAACGAATAATAAGAAGCAACGGCTTAACTTGCCTTCTGAAGCTCAGAATCTATAACAGCAGCTATTGTGCCCTGAGGTGCCTAGACAATTTGGCATAACCCTAGTAGAATAGAAATAGAATAGAATGATAAACAATTGACGTTTGATTGGCTTTTGTCAATTCCACACGTTCATCATTCTATTCCAATTCTATTCTGTTAGCTTTATATCACTTACTCTCATCGAAGACCTGTAGAGAAGTGGGAGTAGCTGAAAACCAGCGCTGCCATGGATCTTATTCCTAGGTCGGCACATGCTGAGTTATTTCCAATTGCTTTGTTCCAAATTACATTTTAATGTATGTATTTTTTTTAAAGTGAAGCAATTAATGTTTTACTTACTAGCTTACCACTTGTTTAGGCCCTCGGAACTGGCTTCAGGACTAGCTTACATATTGTTTAAAAGATTCTCCTACTTTATGTTTCGGCCCAACTCGCACCGCAAAACGAAGATAAGAATGCATTCGTGTTTAATTTCGGAAAGCCTTTTAAATGGCGACTGTAATATTTTCCGGATCTGTATCCAACGCTCTTTATCTGCGGAGCAGGTTTTAATTAAACGTTTCAACTATCAGATGGAAGCGCGCGACGTTTTTGGAAAAAATACGAGCGATCATAAAATTCTTTGTTCCTTTTTTACTGTGCCCGTTTGAGATATACCTAGTACAAAAATTTCTAAATTGGTCATAGTTGATGCGTGTGTAGTATGTTAAATGTTTTTATTGTACAACGGAGGCTTGGCTTTCGTCTTAAATGCTAAGCGATGACAAGCTTAAAGTAGAAGATTACTTCACTTGAATTCCGCAGCTGCTAAGGTAAGGTAAAATTTAAAAAGTATTTACTAAAGCTAACTTAGAGAAGTATTTTTAAATGGTTTTGATTTTCCTACACTATCTTCTGCAGTATCGTGGATCACACTAGAGTAACGTTATAAACACTTTATAAAACACTTAGTAGGGTTTAAAAAAAAAACCAAAGGTCTATATATAATCATTCATAAGGTAGTTCTATTAGCTATTCTGTGATATAAGCAAAACACTAAGCTGTTTTTATTATACTTACTAGTGGACGCCTAGTGATCGAAAATCGACCTAAATTTTTATATAAGGCTGCACGGATTGTATCCTAAGCAATGAAAAATTAAAAAAGATAGAAAGAATGTGAGTTTGGATTGGCATTGACAGAATAAATGTCGGCCGCATCGGCCGCATTAGAGACAAACACTATAATCTGTACTCAAAAAAGAGTATATATGCGTATGTGTCAAATACATATGCGAATGTGTCAAATACATGGTAGTGTCAAGTTTTATGTTGTTTTTATTGATTTAATGTATTTTTTATGCATAATTTAAAAAAATATTAACATTCTGTACTCCTTCTCTATATAAACTATAAGTTTGCGAAAATTCATACACCTCCGTCCGTGCAATTTTCGTAAAAAGGGGTACAAAGTTTTTGCTTCACGTATATAAATTGACCTTTGCTCATACATTCGTTATTTATTTCATAATAAATACTTATTCTGAAATACTAAAAAAAAATGTAATATAATTCATAAATAAACTACAAAATAATACTTACTGCAAATAAAAGTGAACAAACTAAAATAGTATACATAGGTCTCTTTACAATATTTAAAAGAAAAAAAACAGTTATCAATTTTTACAAAAAAAATATAATAAAAAAACACTACCCATAATTGAATTGAAATGGAAGAGTTTGATTACCGTACTTGTCTGCACTGTGCCGCGCCGCTTCCATTCCGGCTATGTAAATATTTCTGAATTAGACTGTGTATCGTAAAATCTCTACTACCGTTATAACCGAGACGAATTAAATTTTTATTTTCAGCAATTTAATAAAAGCGAACGCTTAGTAGGGTTGTAAAATTTGAGGAGTTCCGAATTAATGTGGGAGTAGGGCAATGGAGTCGCTGGACTTTTACGGGGACTTATTTACTTTAAGGTTTTTCGTAAAAGTACAAAACATATTAAAGTTTTTAAATTGTTTATAAGTGTGGTTTTTTTAATTACTGTGCTGGCTTAAGGCCCGCTTGATCGAAAGCAGTCAGCTCCAAAGGTATCACGCGCGGTAAAATATTTCAGATAATACCGTATAAATAAATTTACAAATAATTAGTAAGTAGTATTATAACCTTTATACTGTCCCACAGCTGGGCAAGGGCCTCTTTCATTGAAATCAAGTCATCGCTACAATTGATTTATTCGCTTAATAGTTAATGAGTAATTCACTAATTAGTTTGACAATAATTACAAACAAAATTTTGTTGAACAGACATAGTTAACTTAGGTACTAAAGTTTGGACCGCAATTTACCAAAGGTTGCCCCTGCTGCCCATATCTGCTTTAGGTTCCCTATCAATTTGCATAACATTTTAAGACATATTGTAACATGGCATACTTTTGTTCCTAATTATATTTACGCATAACAGCTTACGCATATTTTTTAAAAGCATAATGTCTCTAATCATAATATTGTTTGTGCATAACATGCTAAATCATACCTACATTTTGTTAACGCATAATGATATTAATACATAATTTTTAAAAGCATAATGTAATACCTATGCCTACGCATACCAGTTATAACTCCTAAAATAATAGACACTCATACACATTTTTAACAGAACTCTGGAAATCAGCGTTGTAGTTTCTTGAAGCTGCAACTTATGCTCGAAGAGTCCAGTTCGTCGTAGCATTATAATTTGAACTTTATGTATTAGTTATATTGTTATAGGCTCTAACAATATAACTAATATAAGCCTGCTACGCCGAATAAATATTTTGAATTTAAATTAGCGAAAAGGTTTTTGTATATTGTTAAATGTACATGTGTTAAACATATTGGCGGCTTAGGGGTCCCCCGCCGCTCCTTAAGCTATTATTCAAAATAAATACGTAACAATAACTTAAATGTTTCCGTTATTCCTATTGATTTTTATGCCTAAATACTATTATGCTAATAGTCATTATGCGTAGAAACTTTATACGAAAAAAAAATATGCCAAAAAAAAAAAGCCTAAAAGACAATTATGTCAACGTAAACTGTACGCTAAAAACAATTATGTCAAAGTATTATTATACCAAAAAAAATAGGCCAAAAAAGTTATGCCAAAGTATATTAGGGAAAAAAACATGCGTAAAGAAGGGATCCCTCTGCTTTCGTATCATCAGCATCACTCATGTGGTATCATGTCATAGTATTTTTACTATTTGAAAAAAGACAAAGTGTACATTTTCTACTGTCAATTGACATTTTGTGCCTTATTGTTTTAGATCATTTTGTTGCTTTGACAAAGTAACAAAGTATTCAGCTTATTTTGTTACTTGCTGTAGCACGTCCCATTCTGATGATCTAAGTATATAATAATAAACATAAACGGCTCGTTACAAAGCACTGTAGCTTAGCAAATATTATTTATTATCTACATAATTCGCTACGCCACGCCATCGCCAAGGCACGAAACAAGGAAAGCCAGAAGGTAAGCTTCATACATACCGCGCTCGAGCAACGCACACATTCACGGACACGGATCTAGGAACAGCTCGGCAGGCTCCGATCCGAACCCTTCGGAGAATCTAGTAGGGCACGGGGACGCGCACTAGTGCGCGATGCCGTTCCCTCTAGAAAACCTCCGAAGGTGATTCGTTTCACACGGCTTGAGGGACCCGTTACGTTCCTCGCCGCCCCCAAACAAGCCCGGTGAAGCTGAAAATGCCGTCTGACGCAAACAGCAAACTCTCAAAAAAAAAAAAAAGTTCGGCAGGCTTATTACCGAAAAAAATAAATAATAAGGTTAAGGTTACCCGGATGTGGATTCAACCATTATTGTACCGATAGTCGTTTCGGCAAACGGTCTTTTAGCCAAGAGCCTCGACCAACATCTTAAGAGGCTCTCGCTTGATGGTTGGATCAAGGGTCAGATTCAGAAAGCAGTACTCCTTGACACGGCACGTATTATCAGGAGGTTCCACACTCTGCAGCCCTGACTACCGGTAGCTTGGGCCCTGCCCCGCTGCTGGCGGTACTCTAGAATTAGGTTTTTATAATGTTTTATTATTTTTATATTCAAATATTGTAAAAATCTAGTTTTACGAAAGAAAATAAATAAAGGGAATAATAATAAATCATTTATATCAGACCATACAAAAAAGCAACCAGTTGCTAGTTGCACAATGGCAACGCGAATGCTACTAGTAGCGGTTGCTACATTAGGTCGGTTTATTTTAGAGCGCCGCGCCGCCGGCCGCGCCGCCGCGCCGTCGGTCGTCGTCATGCATTTTAGCTTGTCAAACGCTCGTTTGTGGCGCCAACGTAGCGTTCTACGTTCTGTAATACGAATATGGTGTTATTGTAGCGTTAAATTGTAAAAACGGTCACTTAAAGATCGCTAATAAGCCCGCGGATTGAGCGCTGCGAATGACTCCGTGTCCGTGGGAGGTTGTCTACGTGTGCGTTGCTCGAGCGCGTTTGTATGAAGATTGCCTTCTGCAGTCTTCTTACTATGGCCAAGGCGACTACAGCCAATATATTTTTTGCATCAAACCCTGGTCTCGAAATTTCTGCGCTTCCGAAGCATTTACATTATTTATAATGCTCTTCATGATAACGGCTGTTTTTCAGCTTTAACGTTACCGTTTTCCTCGTCTGCTTTATATTTTGGTAATAAAAGATTTGACTGTAACGAAGTACACGAAATATGATAAGAGATAGTGTATGAAATATTTAAAATTACACTTAAAACGGTATAATTGTTGCTAACGGTTTCCTTTTTGCGATCGAGAGAAGGCAATGCTATAGGGGTTTATTTATTGACGAAACTAACTATATTTCGTCATCATCTCCTCGGTTTTGTGCTGTTTGGAGTAAAAACTGGTATGTGACGCATATACCATAAAACTGAGATGAGCTACGGTTTGAGTCATGTGGTGGTAGTTGGATGACCAGTAACAGACATACTGGTGCCAGGTTAAATTCCTAGTAGGGGTTAATTTTATTGTTCACGGTTTGGTTAGAGGTATAGCTTGTTTTACTTGGCCAGGTATATACCTAGCATTGTCCTGTACCGACAGTTAAGAAAATAAGACAGCCAGTTTATTTTTTATATTTTTTTTATATTAACGAGTAAGAACAGATCAGCCTTGATCTCACCTGATGTTAAGTGATGATAAGGCCAATGATGGAAGCGCACTTGACCCGGGAATCCTCAACTAGTAAGGCCCTAGCTGCCGGAACACAACAATGCTACAAACATTTGGTTATATTATGGTATTAGATAAACATTGATGTTATGGCGACATATTTAGAAAAGATGGTGGTAGCTAGCCAGGCGGACAAACAAGTCCTACCACCAACCAAACCGAGTACACAAACATTAACCAATTTTATATTTGACCTAAGCGTGAATTTCTGTAACCTAAAAGATATTAGGAAACACTGAATTGACGAAACTTAATGGTGACGTCATAGTTAGCCATTCCCATACGTTTTCTATTATAGAAAACCGTTTTGACACTTGCTATAAAATTTCCCTATTATATTGACGAACCAGTCTAAAATCAGTTGCTGTCCTCTATTATTAATGATTTAAAAAAAAGTCGATCATTGGGTCCTGTTGAACACTAGTGGCACTACCCTATTTGCTACCTGCTATAGCTATATAAGCCTATATAAGCCTATAGCTTTCGTTATTGCTTTCATAGGCGGTACGTAATGACAAGATGACGTCATAAACTATAACTATAGCCAAAGCAATCGATTTAGGCGGTCGGGGGCTGGATACTTCTCATAATAACTTTATAAAGTTTTCATAGTGTAAGTCTTCGATTGCCATTGTGTTTCGAGTTCATGCGATGATGGCACGTGTTTATTAGCGCACCGGAAACTTTCCGCAAGCTTTCCGATACCCGTCCGGAGGAGTTGTCCGGTTTTGTGGTCCGTAGTTCCGTACTGGCAGCGCAAGTTACGGTCCCCACCGTTGAGATTGAACAGTTTTTGCATTCACCGCACCGCTGTGGGTTTCATAATATCTTTCACTTGCATTGTTAGCAGTAGGTACAGTCGGTGAAAAAAGTAAATGAACACTTTAGCACTATTTAGTTGACGCTAGTACTTAGCATTATTACTTTACTAGTCGTTAAAACTTTCCTAGGTGACGCGTCTATTACATTATTTAGTAGCATTGAAAAAGTACTTAAGTGTTCAAAGAGTTGCGGTGCTGACTGTACACATGATTTTTTTTCTGTTAAAAAACTTGACAGACTCATTTTATATGAAAAGGTCACATTCGTTATTTCTACTAATAAAAACGATTCAAACGAGGCGTGAAGAGGCACCTTGTGGGCCGGTGCGGTAGGCTGTACCACGCTGCACCAGTTGTCTCCGCGTCTGGACACCATTTCCACTTAACATCAGGTGGAGTGGAGTCATTTGCTGTGTTTTTTTTAATATGTTAATAAACTTTCTTTCAATTCTTTTGCAATTCTAATAAATCTATGTTAACTTTCGTAAACTTGACACAATTCATGGAAATCCTTATAAAAAGTCAGATATTGATATTGCCAATTGTCTAGAGTGGCCTTTTTAAGTCTGCCTAATTGTGTTTAAACAGTCCAATTAGTAAGTAACAAAACAAACACTAAAACTAAATAGCTAGTCGCGCACAACAATCTTTATCATTTCACAGTGCAGATATGTCTACCGAAATATTCCAGCTTAAACTATAGTGGCTTTAAATAAAAAAACAAATAAAGGAAGCATTCTCCACAGGCGATCGTAAACTCGACGTCGCACGACGCAATATAATTGTTCCAACTATAAAATGTCAACAGAGCGGGTGCCCTGGAATCACAACGCTACTCCGTTTGCAAAGGACAAAGTAAATTGTGCTTGTTTGTCGTAAATTGTTAGCGAGGTACAATCGGCAACGAAAGTCGGTGAACACCAGTATTACCGTGTCATACACGTCATCATGAGGATGACAAATGGCTGTTCGGTTCTTTACTTGTTTTGAGTACTGTAGCAGTGTAGCTGCTATCAGGGCTTTTAATACCATTAGAAATTTGGTAACGATACTTCTGTCAAACAAAGATACAGCTCTTGCCGATTGCCAACGTTTGCCGATGCCGGGAGACTATTCCAATTCTCAGTGAGTTTATGGTGATGATCATCATCATCATCATCAGCTCATTTTATGTCCTCACTGCTGAGGTAAGACCCTTCCCTTTGGATGGATAGGGAGAACGGGCCATATACCACCACGTGGGCCCATTGCGGATTTGTAGCCGTAGCCGGGACCAACGGCTTTACGTGCCGTCCTGGATAAAAAAGGAAGAATGGTGGTGATGAGGGGTCTGAAAATCAAGTTTCGAGGCCATAAAGTACTATCCACAATTCATCATTAGGTATGAAAGCAACGAACCAACCAGAAATGTATGCAAATTTAGAACGCCATATAAATTATGTAAATTGTTGTACTGCACGAAAACTGAATAGTGGCAAGTTCTGGCTCATTCTGTATTCGGCGAGAGCCGCATTATCTGCTCATTATGATTTAAACACCGCCGCCCGAAACTAAGGTAATTAGCGACAATGAAGTTGAAATTTGCTGAGAATTTTTGCCCAAAATGTTATCACTTTAATGTGTATTTAATTTCGGTTTTTATTAGAAGCAAGTTTGAGGAGCTCGGTAGCGCAGTGGTTGACGCGCCCGGTCTGCTATTGCTAAAGTAAAGCAACTTTCGCAAAGGCCGGCCATCGGATGGGTGACCAAAAATTTGTCATCTCCAACTCCTCCGTGCTTTGGGAGGTATGTTAAGCCCGGTTGGTCCCGGCTGCATTAGCAGTCGTTAACAGCCACGAATCCGCACTGGGCCCGCGTGATATATTATGGTCCGTTTTCCCTATCCATCCATAGGGAAGGCTCGTGCCGGACATAAAATGAGTTGGTGATGAAACATACCCAATAAACATTTATACCTAGTGTCCCAATTGAGCTAACGGTAACACCTCGGTCGCCGAATGGCAAAACGCTCGGCCTGATATTAGAAGGGCCTGAGTTTAATTCCTAGGTCTGGCAAAGTGTGTTTTGGATTTTCGATTCGTTAGCTCGGTTTGGTGATTACCAACCCACATTCGGCAAGCGTGGTGATACCCTGATAGTGATGACCTAATTTCAATATCTCAGAGCAAATATCTCCAATCTTTGCTCTGCTTTGGGAAAGTATTTAGTAAATATATTGGCAGATGACATACCAGCTATGCAAGCAACAAAACATCCGAAACACGATTTGGGAATTAAAACCAGGACTTTCGGATTTCAAATCAAGTTAGATGAAGCTCGGCCCAGCCACCATTTAAGGCATTCTAAGGTTTTGAAAAGGTTTTATTATTTGAATTGCAAATATGGCTTTGAATTTAATTGCTAGGGTGGTATAAAAGTTGGTCGAATTTCAATGGTGTCCTTAATTCATTTTTATCGAGCGTTTATCAAATGTATCGTCGACGTATCCGAGCGGCATCGGGTGTGTATTCCGACGTTACTCGTTATCGTAGTCCTCCCTTAATTATGGCTAGGGCTGCCACAACATAAATTAAAGACCGGAGATTATAACACATTTAATGCGAATGTCCTTCGGTTAATTTAATATATATTACAATTATGTAATTTGTTATAAATTTTAGAAGAAGCATCTTTTTTTAAAGTTATTATGATGACGATGATTATGATAGTTACAGAAATATACTTAACGAGAAACTAGGAGCTTTTTAGAAGCATGTTATATTATACTACAATAATAAGATGTTGCCCGGGAAGTAAATTTTTTTTTAAATTTTAATTAATTTTTTTAGGTTGGCAAGTTTTTTTTGTCAAAAAAACTATCTAATTTTATATTTTCTGTAAATGTTCTGTATATTTTCTTTTTAGTACCCAAGTTTTCTTCTAAGACATAAATATAATTATTTAAGTTATATATACGAGTAACTTAACTGACGTATTGTCAGAGTTCAACCTGCCGTGGGTTACATTCTGACGGCTGTCATTAATAGTTAGCGTTAAATCTTATTAAAAACTATTTTAAGAATGTAACACGAAAATATAAAAGTGTTTCCGTTATTAAAAAAAAAATATGTATACCGTCTACCTGCTACCTTCCGCATGTCGCCAACCCTAACGATGGTCCATTACGTGATACGGCCGTGTTTATTGTGAGCCTAGCGCATGTTTTATCGCACGGCGCCGGCCGCCAATACGAATGCTGCACAATTAATATCATAAACTTTGGCGGGTATTTACGTTAAACGTCATTTATATGTGTTTATGGTACCTACAATTTTATCTGGAACGGAGGTAGTAACGTTTTGCTAGGGGTTTGAGTAGGGGATTATGCGTTGAGGTGGGATGCCAGTTCAGTTGTGGGTTGATAAACTCGCCTTGACACTGTTTTAGGGGTTTTTTTTTTAAATGTTATTATTGTTAGCCGTCTTTGGCCTTTTAATGTCTTCGGATTTTAGCAGCGGAAGAAACTTACAGTTTTCAAGCCGTGCCGACATTCACAATTTTTAAGATAAACGGTTTTATTGAAAATTGTTCTAAAAGCTAAAAAAGAATACCTAGCGTATTATTATCCTAGGTACAGGTACAGGTAAAAAATAAAATCGCTGGGCACACGTAACCTGCGTAAATATCTAAATAGTATTTTTATAATGATATAGCGGTTGACTTGATAGAAATTTTAGTATCTTTTTTATTTTTAAGTATTTAGTTTTTAATTTTTTAATTTTATTTTCATAAAGAACTATACTAATAATCAAGCTTTTTCATTTGATACCCATATTGAGGAAGTTGTGATGTGTGACATCTTTATAGACCATTCAGCCCTCGACACGTGCTCACCTTGGCATTGGGTCATCCATCTAATCCATCTAATCAAAGACAGAATCCACATTCATAACAAACGGAACGAACGAACGAACGAACTTATGTTCCCGAGTTCCTATGGCCATCCTCCAGCTCCATCATCAGACCCTGGTTACCATCTAGCACCAAAATACTCGTCAAGACGAATCATACAAGCCCAAACTCGATGGGGTTGTGTCGTTTAATTACCGAGTTCCTATGGCCATCCTTCAGCTCCATCATCAGACCCTGGTTACCATCTAGCACCAAAGTACTCGTCAAGACGAATCATACGAGCCCAAACTTGATGGGGTCGTGTCGTTTAATTACCGATTTCCTATGGCCATTGTCCAGCTCCATCATCGGACCCTGGTTACCATCTAGCACCAAAGTACTCGTCAAGACGAATCATACGAGCCCAAACTTGATGGGGTCGTGTCGTTTAATTACCGATTTCCTATGGCCATTGTCCAGCTCCATCATCGGACCCTGGTTACCATCTAGCACCAAAGTACTTGTCAAAACGAATCATACGAGCCCAAACTCGATGGGGTCGTGTCGTTTAATTACCGAGTTCCTATGGCCATCTTCCAGCTCCATCATCAGACCCTGGTTACCATCTAGCACCAAAGTACTAGTAAAGACTGATTTACACATGCATGCAAAATTTCAGCTCAATGGATAACTGGGAAGTGGATCAAATTTAACTTGCAAGATTTGATCACAGACAAACATCGGGACAGGTGAAACTAAATAAAAGCCTGTAAAAAGAACATACTAACACCCGTTTGCACTAAACTTATGAATCGCCTAAGTCTTTGCCTAACTATTACCCGGTCAAGTTAACTAGGCACTTGAGTGTAAGCGACGTTTCCGAGCCAAGTGCTGAGTTAACTTGACCGGGGGGCCTACCGCCTAACTCTATCGCTATCTTTTTTTTTTTTTTTGAGAGAGATTGCTGATTGCCGCTGCGGCATTTTCAGCTTCACCGGGCTTTTTTGGGGGCGGCGAGGAACGTAAAGGGTAAGCCGTGTGAAACGAATCACCTTCAGAGGTTATCTAGAGGGAACGGCATCGCGCACAAGTGCGCGTCCCCGTGCCCTACTAGATTCTCCGAAGGGTTCGGATCGGATCGGGCTATCGCTATCGCTCTTGCTATCGCGCTCTATAGTTTATGGCGTAATCTTGTAATTTCGAAAGCGATATAAAATCAATTTCGAAAGCTATAGGCTATAGCTTTTGATATTGCTTTCATATTGCTTTCATATCGCTTTCGAAATGACAAGATAACGCCATAAACTATAGAGCGCGATAGCGAGAGCGATGGCGATAGAGTTAGGCGGTTGGGGGGCTGGTAGTAGTTAAGCCAAGACTTAGGCGATTCATAAGTTTAGTGCAAACGGGTGTTAGTGTAACGATTAATTATTTAGATTCGAGACTGAATGAATATCTATTTATAAAACAAATAATATCTATTTTTGTCACAAAGTGGCAATTTTGGACTTTGGATCTTTGTCTGCGTCTCCGCTTCCGCTTTCCGTCATCCATCAAGCAGACCGATTGCTCGTTTGCAGGCTATGTGACATTCGTGGACGACTCCTCAGTGTTCTTGGGATCCCACCCAAGCGGTAGATGGGTAACATCAGGCTAACCCCACATACCCCGCGGGTCGGAGTCTCGCGGAATGATTCGGGTACATTGTCTTCCTAAGCACGGAGGAGCTCGAGATGATATTTTTTTGGTCACCCATCCGATGACCGGCCTTTGCGAAAGTTGCTTATCCTTTGCAATCGCTGACCAGGCGCGTTAACCACTGCGTCATCGAGCTCTTTACTGCGCCATTGACCTCATCGGGAAAAAAGCTCAGTGACATAAAAAATAAATGAATAGTAGCATTTAATAACATAATAATAGACTTCTTGGCGGGAAAGTGAAGAGTCACGTCTGCGGTTTTGTTTTAATTTAAAATTTGTAAAGTATTTTGTATTTCAAAGTAAAAAAGTAAATAGTGTTGAATAGTTTCGGCGGGCTGGTTAGAACCACGATAGCTCAATTAGAAGAGCACCTGACCCGGTATGTCAGAAGGGTGCAGGTTCAAATCCTGCTCGTGGAAATTTTTTCAACATTGTGTTTTTGTAATTTGTTTCGCAACAAAATTTGCGTTAAAATTATATAAACAAATTAAAAACATTTTTAAAATTTGTGTTATGTCGAATATTAATGTCAAATAATGGTGGATTATTAACCGTTAAGTGTTCGTAAGTGCGCGTGAGTGTTGGCAAATGAAACAAAACTGTGCAACTTCACTTTTCAAATTTCAAATTCTATCAAGAAGTCCGTCCGAGGAATTAGTAAAGCCCCACAACTTTACTGAGATACTCGTGGGGTTGGGGGGTATTTCATTTCTTACTTCTCATTTATATATTATCATTCATCATCATCATACTAATATCGTATATTTATTTATTACTTGTAAGAAAAATTACTTTGACACTGGCTAAATGTGCTAATCGCACGAAGCCATCAACTAAAAGAAAGAAACGAACATAATAATAATTAAAATATAAATAAAATAACACGTTTTGATTAAAGTGAAACTTTAACAAATAGTCAGTAGTACACAAGTTATCTATGTCATTCCCTTTTCAAAGCGAATCAAACAAGATTATCTGTTATATAATTAAAGTTTTCGCGGCCCGTCCGCCGAGGCTTTCTCTGCTGTTTATTGTAAACCTAACCCCTTATTCCCGGTAGGATTTTGAATTCAACACAAAAGGATTTTTCCACGGAGACGACACGACGAGTGTCGACGAGTGTCCCATTTAAGTTTTAATTTGACTCTGTGCCATTTTTAATTGTATATATTTAAGCTAAAAGAATGGAAGGGTTTTATTAACACTTCGCTTGATTAAAGTAGCGCAGTTCTTTCTCTTAGTTTTTCTCGTTTTATTCTGCCAATTGTTTGTACATTTAGATTTAACTAGACAACAAAACAAACAAATTCCAACCATCAAATCCAAGACCTAAGGGTAAGGGCTTCGTTTGATTTCGTCACAGTTGCGTTTCGCGCTTGTGGTATTATTATTGAATTTCAGTTATGTTTGGTCACATTTTTTGCTTTCCTTGTCAGTTTACTGAACCAGTAGTAAATTGTGGAACCAAATAATGAGAAAAGGTATGAGTTCTATTCCCATGGGAATATCGGGTAAAAACTATCGGGATAAAATCTTATGTGTTAATCCAGGTTATAAACTATCTGTATGCCGAATTTCATCCAAATCCATCCATCCGTTGCAGCGTGAAGAAGCAACAAATATACACACATACACACAAACTTTCGCATTTATAATATTAGTGTGATTTGTATGTTTTTAATCCGTCGTCTGCCGTGAATACAGACACAATAGAATTTTAATTCGGCGGGCTGGTTAGACTCACGTTAGCTCAATTGGGAGAACACCTGACCCGGTAAGTATGTCAGAAGGGTGCAGGTTCAAATCCTGCTCGTGGAAATTTTTTCAACATTTGTGGTTTATTTTTAGAATTTTAATTGTATGGCGGCGCTAATTTGCACTCGCGCATATCAAAGGTTATGGAACTAGTTTTTTGGCTGAGATTATGATGGTGATGATACCTTGCCTTTTTTTTACAATGTGAAGTGTAGTTCACATCGTGAGTGTACTTTCGACTATGGTCCAGCTAAGGGAAGAAATTATAAATTATATAAAGTAGCGGCCCGTCCCTGCTTCGCACTGGTGGTCATTTTTTATTATTTATCTTTGATATAGCCTATGTTACTCAGCGCTAATGTAGCATTCTAATGGTGAAAGATTTTTTAAATCGGTCCAGTAGTTTTTGAGTTTATTCATTACAAACATACATACAAAAATACAAAACTTTCCTCTTTATAATATTAGTATAGATTATCTTATACTTGTTGAAAGTCGCGGGTAGCCGCTGGATGCGAACAGCACAAAACCGGTCGTTGTGAAGGACTTTGTCCAGCAGTGGACGTCTTTTGACTGATACTTACTTTACTTATAATTTCTAGTCTTTAAGGAAGGAACCTATTCACAGAATAAGAATTGACCAATACGTGGCTGCACTGTGACAGACAATTCATTTTAACTAAACTTGGAAGTCGACAGTAGAATCTATAGTCGTGCAGAAATGGATATCAGTTCACAATCTCGCCGATTTTTCTCACCAAAACTGCGGAAAGCCGGTATAAATCAGGCACACCGCAACCGAGCTCCAAACTTTGGACCCAAGCTGCCAAGTATTGGGAATGGGAAGTCGGTTCGGAAATTGGTGCTAAAGTTTCAATATTGCGACTTGCAGGTACGTTTTGTAGGAATAAAAATAGAAGGGCTTGTTTGTTCGCATGGCATCTTGTCTAAATACACTCGGCGTCAAAAAAATCGCACCTCTTAGAAAATCACTTTCAAATGTCATTTACTCTTGATATGCACATGCAGTCGCATTAATTATGATTTTATTTACAAGGTTACTTAATTAACTTAATAAAAAACATTACTTTTCATTATCAAATAAAACCTAATGCAACAAATAAAGTGTCACAAAAATTCGATGCAAATTTTGCTACCCGTGAGAGTTGCTAGTTGCGCTTCCTTTGTGAGTATAAAACGGTCAACACGGGTTCAATGTGGGTCATTCGCTATTCAACCGTTGAAGAGGACACACGCACAGATTTTGATGGATACCACAGCTGATAAAGCCGCTCAAGTGGTTGCACTACTGCAATCAGGGGTGCGGCAGTGTGATGTCGCCCGGCAACTGAACCTGAGCCGTTATTCCGTTCGAAGAGTGTACCAGCGCTTCATAGAGACCGGTGGCTATATCCGCAGACACGGTTCGGGTAGACGTCGCTGCACTTCGGAAAGAGACGACCGGTTCGTTGTGTCGAACTCTTTGAGAAATCGTTTCTCCAACGCTGTTGAGTTGCAACAGCAGCTCCAGGCAGTTCGCAGACGCACCGTAAGCGTATCTACGGTTAGAAGAAGATTGAAGGAGAAGAAGATAGCGGCCCACAGAGCTGCTACGGGTCCAAAATTGACTGCAGCGCATCGGCGAGCCCGCTTGCAGTTTGCTCGTGACCACGTCGATTGGACCCTTGAGCAGTGGAGAGCTGTTCTCTTCTCAGACGAGACGCGAGTGTGTCTTTTCTGCAACGACCGACGGAGAAGAGTATACCGGAGGCAGGGTGAACGTTTCGCCCAAGCCTGCATCCAGGAGACGGTGGAATATGGTGGCGGATCCTGCATGTTCTGGGGCGGTATGTCTGCTGCCGGCAAAACCGACCTTGTCTGCGTCTCCCGGACTGGAGGTGCTCGCGGACAAGGGTCGCTGACTGCTCGCCGCTATGTCACTGAGGTCCTGGAAGTGCATGTGGTCCCCTTTGCCGAATCTTTTGGCGAGGGGTTCACATTAATGCACGACAACGCTCGCGCTCACACTGCAGGCATCGTGAGCGACTTCTTGCAGAGGTCCCAAATCTCTGTGATGCAGTGGCCAGCGCGAAGTCCGGATCTGAATCCTATAGAGCACCTCTGGGACCATCTTAAACGTAAGGTTCGATCTCGGGATCCAGCTCCTTCGACTCTACAGGAGCTCCAAGACGCGGTGATTGAAGAATGGGGGCTTATCCCTCAAGAAGAGCTCCTGAAGTTGGTGAGGTCCATGAGGGACCGTATGGAAGCCGTGATCAGGGCAAGGGGGGGTAACACTAGATTTTAAGTTAATTTTAAGACACTTTTTGTACATTTTTCTTTGTAAATTATCTGTTGTTAATTAGGACTTAATTAAGGATTTTTATTATTTTATTAATTTTAATGTTGTTTGTATAATTATAATTAAACAGAAAGTTAAATTTAATTGTTTTTTGATACTCCTTTTTGTTACCTTTCTAATGATACCCAACACTATCCTCTACATAAGGTTTAAGAATTTTTAAAGATGATTTTTAAAAGGTGCGATTTTTTTGACGCCGAGTGTATGTCGCCGTAACATCAATGTTTGTAGCATTGTTGTGTTTCGGCAGCTATAAGATAGACAGATATAAGATAGCCAGTGCCTCATTAGCTGTGGATTCCGGGTGAAGTGCTCTTCCACCTTCGGCCTTATCATCACTTAACATCAGGTGAAATGATGGATAATGCTTACCCGTAAGATGTAAAATAAAACAACTGAACCAGTAGATAAACTTTGTAAATGAATGTTCTGATGGCCGCTGGGGCGGAACAGTCCTCGAGTGGCGACCGCTTACCGTAAAGCGCAGTGTGGGCAGGCCTCCAACAAGGTGGTCCGACGATCTGGTAAAGGTCGCGGGAAGCCGCTGGATGCGGGCTAGACAAAACCGGTCGTTGTGGAGATCCTTGGGGGTGGCCTTTGTCCAGCAGTGGACGTCTTTTGGTTTATGATGATGATGATGAGGTTTATTAAAATTAGTTTCTATTCAAGAAAGCTCAATCAAGACGCATTCAATATGCCGGTTGTTCTCAGTACAAGACTACTGTCTTGTACGTTAAATTGTTCCCGCCCTGTGTAGACTCATGAAACCACGGCATAGTGACATGCATAAGAGCTATTAGTAGCGTAAACTGACAAAATGATTTTGAATTTGGTACCGACAGCGACATTAAGACTCGTTTTGTGAACATTCAAAAAGGCTGATTCTTACTTGCGTTGGAATAATGTCGAAAATACGTAGCGCCTGCGACAATTGAGACCGCAAATTAACAGAATCTATAAAAAAAAAATAGTTTTAGTTATCAAAATATGCAGCTACTTAATTACGAATATTGATGTTAATCAAGTCAATCATATTTAAGTGGTTTTGAAGCATATAAATTAAGTAATTTTGTTGTAATTTCAGCAATAGTGATTTTTGGTGGTGTTTTCGAAAATAATTACGATCCAGCTTCGATCAACAATGATCGAAGTGATCGAGTCAAAATTATACAATCCTGTATTTGAGCAAGCACATTCAAGATAAAGACATGAATTTACCAATATCAACATTTCAGATTCCTCAGTCATAATATAGTCGTGCGTTTTTTCAGTGTGTCACCTTAAAGCAGCGCCTCTTGTTGACAAACGAGGAGAGTTAAAATTTGGCCATAGAAGATCTCGTTTTCGATAGCGTTATCGAATAGCATATGAAACTTGCTCTAGGCACTGTAAACCGGTAAACTAGCAAACAGCAAGAAGACGAAGAACAAACACATTTATTGACACACACACACGATTTACAGTAAGTAAAGTAAAGTAAACAGCCTATAACTGTCCCACTGCTGGGCAAAGGCCTCCATCATTGAAATCAAGTCATCACTACAATTGATGGGTTATGGCTTAATCACCACGCTTGCCAAATACGGGTTGGTGATCACAAACCCGGGCTATGCATCGAAAAATCCGAAATACATTTTGCCCGACCTGGGAATTGAACCCGGGACCTTCGGGTATCGGGCCGAGTGCTCTGCCACTCTGCCACCGTGGCGTTTACAGTACATCACATAAAATAAAATAGGTATGTAGGTAGTGACGTTACCATAAAAGGTCACTTACATATACTTATTAACATGCACCAGTTGTACTCGAATCGTTTGCTGAAACCCAAAGCTGAAACACGTATGCTTGCCGCTTTGGCTCGGAAACTCCTTATTCAAATTGTTTTGTTCACGGCAAAACTTTTAATATTAAGATAAGTCTTCCGCTACTAAGCTAAGTCGACTGTAACTCGAAGATAAAGAAAGCTTAATATTTTTAAAATAATTTTGTACTGTTCGTGTGATGTTTTAGGGTGTCATCATAGTTAAATATATATTTTAGTGCAGGATTAATTAATATGTTTATTGATGTGCGCATTGTTATCAATTGCTAATACGCTTGTCATAAGACAAGGCTCACGACAATCAGTCATTTTCTGGCTATAGGTATTGAACCACGACTTCTCGCGTCCAATCCGGGTATCTTCCTATTGGGTAACCAGCGCTTCAATGTTGTGTTATTTGACAGTTAAAAGCTACTGCTAACGCACATCGTAAAATGAATTGTATCTTGTACCGTAAACGTGGCTATGCAGCCAGAATATTTGTTTGATATAATGCAGATATGTACACAGAAAGAGAGGGAAAAATTATAAAGAAGTCCTTTCGAGACTCATGAAATACTTATATGTTTTATCCGATGTTCCGGAAGTAGCAATGACAAAAATAAAACTGGATGTAACATATATTCTCATTGTTTGTAAACTATATGTTTTATGGGAAATATGGGAAATATGGGAATAATATGGGAAATCTGAGATCTTTGTAAATTTACTCCGACTTTATAATTAAATAATTAAAAAATACAGTGAAAACATTCAACGCCCATCCTACCCAGCCAGGAATCGAACCTGGGTCTTCCGCAAACTGGGCAACTGCACTGACCATTATGCTACCGGGAAGGCTTATAATATTCAACATTCCTCAATAATTAAATTAACTTTTTCGATTACCAAATGGCGTTCATATTGTTACGTTCGAGTTGTTGTTGAATGGTAGCGGTACGAGGCGAGGTTTGCGTGACTGTTCCGTCTCAATGCCATGTCTTGAATTAAATTAATTGCTGTCTATATTTTACCCGCTAAGACGCTCTGAAATATTTATTATGTCGTCGTATTGTACAAATTTGTGAATTTACGAAAAGGGAATTGTTTTATTGGCCCCCACAGTTCGGTTGCGGTTGTTTTTGAACAACAGTTTGGTGTGACCGCTCAATCGTAACTTTGAAACCGGTCGCTTAATGGGAACTTCTTGGTGATTGTGTAGATTATTATAGTTTGTCATGCAAATGTTTATTTATTTAACGAAAGTGCACAGCGTTGCTAGTAATTTGACTGGAATATAATGACTGAAAGGCAATAAGCGTTTGCTGAGTTTCTTGCCGGTTCTTCTCAGTACAAGGTTTCCGCCCCTGTTTATAGTTACGAACCGATGGCGTACTAACATAACATTTCACATACAGTGTCATCTTTAAAAGTTTTTTACATTAAAATTACTTCAAAGATTTTATATTAATTGAATTTCGGGTTTTTGGAAAGTGATTTACAAAAAACATTAGGTACCGATAAGACTCAACCAGCAGTCAGAGACTACAGAAGCTCAAAGATTTTTAACTTGACGAACTTACACGAAATAAATAGTTTTTTAAACATTGTTGTTTGTTGGTTAACAATCTTAAGTTCGGTAACTCTTGCAATAGTCATTGGATGGGTGACAAAATAAAATATACCGAGCTTTACTTAATAATAATTTCCTGAAAGTTCTCTCCTTGCTATGACATGGGCCCCTTCAAACGAGGCGTGAAGCGGCACCTTGTGGGCCGGGAGGGTGAAGGTGACTGATGCCGCGTTGTGTTCACGATGCTGCACCAGTTCGTGTCTGGAGCTCTGGACTCAATTTCCACTAAACAACAGGTTGAGTGGAGTTATTATAAGCCCCTGAAAACTACATGTAAAACACTAAGCCCCTTACAAAGAAACAAAGAATAAGGTCCGAATAGTTATTCCGTGTTTTTTCCTGTCACGTAAACGTCATTTCAAATTAGAGTAAAAGAGACAAAACACGAAATAACTATTAATAAACAAATAAAAAATAAAATTTCCTACACTCACACCAATTATCTAGCCCAAGAGAAGCTTCGTTATGAAACTCGTTAAAATGGTTACTAGACAACGGATAAACATACAAACAACAGACCCGAGACAATTTAGAAAAACAATAATTTCTAAATTGACCCGACCGGGGATCGAACCCGGCACCTCAGAGATGGCGACACCGTGAAAACCGGTGTACAAACCACTCGCCCAAGGAGGTCGCCAAAACCTTATTCTTTGTTTGTTTGTAAGACCCGTAAAGTAAAAGAGTATTTATTCATAAGTAATGATCGCAGAGTGGTAGAAATTCGTCCGTAATCCATCAAATAAACAATGTAATGAAACACATAACTATACGAGTACCAACATACATTTTATCTTTCTGCACTTTTTTTCCTTGTGAACTTTAACTATGCCAAATCTTACACTCTCCGTGCGCGTTATGCTTGAAAAGGAGAACCGAGGTTTTTCTTCACGTGTTTCTAGTTATGAGACGTGAATATCTACGTCTTTTTACAGAACCAGATATTCAATTAAAGCAATATAATGGGCACCCGAATGAGACTTCACGACGGCGGCGGGCGGCCGGCGCGGCGGTGGCGTCATTCTTTCAATTAATATAATATAATAATAATAATATGAAACAACATCACATACATTGTTCTAATTCCAAGGTAAGTAGCTAAAGCACTCGTTTCATGGAAATCAGAAACGAAGACGGTACCACAACCACGCAGACCCGACACAATATCGGAAAGTTCGTTTTCGACATTGACCCGACCGGGAATCGAACCCGGGATCTCAGAGTTAGCGCCGCCCAAAGTCCGGCGTGCAAGCCACTCGGCTACGGAGGTCGTCAAATTGCCTCTCTCTAGAGTTTATCTTTCCAGATTTTTCGGGGTATGTCCCACACAACAAAACATTAGCGATTCGTTAGGACTCCGGCCTAATCAAAAGAAAAAGACGGAATGTGCTCGATAAAAAAATTTAGACATTGTTTTGTCTTAAGTAGCTTGATGGAACAGATACCAGTTTGCACGTCTGGCTTGTTATCTTACAAATTAACTAACTTTCGAAGAACCTGGCACCGGATGGATCACCAGTTCACCATACAAAATATCTCGTGCCTAGCCAATGAGTCTGACAACGATACATGATGTAACTAGAATTCATTATGAGACAAGTCGCGTCAATTGAATCAGGTTGGATAATTTTGGTGGCACTTTATATTCCCTTAGTTTAAATTGAACACAATAAATAAAAAAAACTAGTTTAAATATACTACTAGTTTCAATTAAACCACTAGTTTTTTTTATATAAAATACTAGTTTAAATTTAACAAAATACCAGTTGTTTAAATTAAATCCTAGTTGTATTTAATTTAAACTCCGTATATAATGTCTAACCAAATTGTTAAATTGCCTTTAACACTCGAATTCCTTCCAAGTGTTTATCTTAATTGAATTTCGGGATTTTTTGGGAGATGTCCCACTACAAAACATTAGCAATTCATTACGACTTCGGCCTAATCACCAGTCAGAGACAGACTGCGCTCGATAATAGAACCTTAACCTACAACGATTAGATGCGGCAATCCAAATAGGATCTTATAAAACAACCTTTGGATGTTCTCTACAAGAAATACGGTTGTCGGTTAATGTAAATGAGGTTATTTGGGACGTTATTGTACTCTTATTGTGAGGATTGGATAGCATATAGGTGATTACGAGTATAGTTAATTTGAAAACAAAACTATGTAGTACAGCTCATGTTGGATGGTTTTAGATATTGTTAGGCTATAATTTATATTTTATGTGTTATTATAACTATAAAATTACTATAAAATTTTAATACGTTGGTATATATTTATCAGATTAATTGTGCATTCTGGAAACAAGAAATGCTCAATTAAATATATACGCTTCTAAAGTAGTTAAGATTTAATGAATAGTTTCAGTGAGTGATAACGTTTTATAGAATGTAGATGAACGAGTGTTTATTTTTTGTAGTTTTTTAAATATAGTGAAACTTGTGCATAACCATAAGCATACACTATACTTTAAGTTTTTGAGTCATTTAAAATTAGAAGTGTATAGACAGAATTACGGTAGAAAGTACTCGTACGCCAGTCACATCATACAAGTAGTAAGGTCCTAAAATATATCCAAGACCTAAAATATAACCTATTGGTCTAAAACATGGTTACCTTTAGGTCGTATTTTAAACTATTTGTAAACTTGTGTTCAATTCAGTATAAACCACAAAATCACAAAGTCTCGTGAGACAACCATATGAGTTATAAGGGCCGCATCCATTCGATTTCACGATTCCTTACAAGAAACGAAGGGAGCATTCAAGCGAGCCCCCCGGGAGGACGAATTGAAATATCAGCGCGCACAATACAATTCTCGATTTTGAGATTTGCACGCTTGCGTTCACGCCGCGATACAGAGCCAGTGGAAGGGTAAAGAATCATTTAAATATGGCGTGTTTTATGGAAATCCGGAGAGCACCGCTAAGCGCTTTCATTGTTCCTCTGTTGTTGCACACTTGGAGTTGTGGTTTCCGAGCAATTGATTTGAGAGCTGTTTTGAACTGATAATCCGCTATGATTGAGTTTGAATTTATGTTTTTAAGGTTTTAAGTGGTTGGTTCGGATTTTTGTCTACATTGATATTAGAAAGAGGTTTTTTTTTATATATGTAGGTACAATAAGTTTACGACAACTTAATTTTATTATTTTATTGTGAAAAAGATGTTGAATTAAATTATGTTTGTTTGTTAGTTAGGTTTGGTACGGTTGACTTTAAAATGTGTTTCACTAAAAGAAAGCTACACCATCCTTTTCTAATATAAGGGTGCCCTTTATCCCGATCAAATACAATAATCCTGAAACTTACTGTAAAGAATTTTTAACTAAAATAAAAGATTGTCAGCGTAAATTATTTATAAGACAGTATAATTTAAGTTCTCTTTAAACACTGAAACTGCAGGTCTCAATCTAAAGCAACGTAAAACAAGACCTACAAACATACTGCCTTCAATCAAATTAAGTGTCCCATTTGGGTCGTATTCGTATTAGGTTCACGCGAGCTACGTCAAAATTTATTTAATTATTACAGTACCGCGCTAAGGGCACAAATAACCGATAAATGTGCGTCCATATCTAGATATTGCCCACAAATTACTGTAATTGTTTTGGTGTTAACGACTCTGTGGCACGGCACGCCGGGAGTGATAGGTACAGACGAACGACCCTAGATACCTCCCTGATGTCTCGATAGTATCACTCATTAATAGCTTTTTCGTTGGAAAAAATAAACTAATAAGAACGTTTATATTTTGTTTATATTATTTTAACGCAAATTTTTTTGCGATACAAATTACAAAAACACAATGTTGAAAAAATTTCCACGAGCAGGATTTGAACCTGCACCCTTCTGACATACCGGGTCAGGTGCTCTTCCAATTGAGCTATCGTGGTTCTAACCAGCCCGCCGAAATTATTCAACACTATTTACTTTTTTACTTTGAAAGCCAAAGGCGCCAATTCAATGTCAACAACTACCGTCATTAACATCTGATCATAATATTTTTATAAATACTAAAGATCAGTTAAAAAGTAGGCAAGCTATTTATAAAATGTTTTTATTTTGTTTATATAATTTTAACGCAAATTTTGTTGCGATACAAATTACAAAAACACAATGTTGAAAAAATTTCCACGAGCAGGATTTGAACCTGTACCCTTCTGACATACCGAAATATTATCTGAAATATTATGATCAGATGTTAATGACGGTAGTTGTTGACATTGAATTGGCGCCTTTGGCTTTCAAAGTAAAAAAGTAAATAGTGTTGAATAATTTCGGTGGGCTGGTTAGAACCACGATAGCTCAATTGGAAGAGCACCTGACCCGGTATGTCAGAAGGGTGCAGGTTCAAATCCTGCTCGTGGAAATTTTTTCAACATTGTGTTTTTGTAACTAATAAGAACGTTTGGTTATTATAACGTAATCTGTAAAAGTAAGTAAAAAAAAAACTTTTTTAAATACACAGTGTGGTAACGCGAAAACTAAACAGTATTTCGGATTTTCAATGCATAGCCCGGGTTATGCATACGGTGTGTTTCGGATTTTTCGATGCATAGCCCGGGTTATGTATGCATACGGTGTGATTCTGATTTATCGATGCATAGCGCGGGTTATGGATACGGTGTGTTTCGGATTTTTCGATGTATATCCCGGGTTATGCCTCGAAAAATCCGAAACACACTGCCTGATATGGGAATTGGAACCAAGACATTCAACCAGTAACTCGTCACACATAAAAACTTATTATTCTTAAATTTTTGTTTAACTATTTAGGTGAAAACTTTAAAGAATAGCGTTTCATATATTCTCACAAACAGTTAAAATCTCTCTAGCCCGGAATGCCAGCTAGTTAGTGCGGCGTGAGTGATATGCGCTGGTTGCGCCTGAAACAATTTCCCGTTTTACTGGAAAATACGAGACACATAATCTCACGGATAATGGCCGACTGCGGCTACCTCAAATTACACTCTTCGTTTATAAATAACATTTTTGTTAAGAACAACAGAATACATTTCCTTATTTTATAATACGTGCATTATATTGTAGGTTGCAGAATGCAGACGCAAATCCAATTGGGCAATATTGGGCATACCCAATGGGCAAAGTTAAACATGTTATGGGTCGTATTGAGAGTTTTAACCGCCTTTGTAGTTGTAGACCATACTGGGGTCCCAGATCCAAAAGTCCCGGTTTCGATATTGACGATATTGCACGTTACGACGTTTTAGTGTTTTGGCAAGCATGGTGATTGGCCTATTGGCTTAAACAACACGCCAAATGCTGATTGATCGGTTGACGATCACAAACCCGGCCTATGAACTTAATTTCTTGATGGAGGCATTTGTCCAGACATTTGTCCAGCAGTGAGACAGTTATAGGCTATTTACTTATATATTTACTTACTTACAATAACAAATTAGTTTACTTTGCTTTTTATATCATACTAGCTAACCCGACTCCTGTCTAAGTTTTAATAAATACTAAATGACCGGCGGACTTCGTGCCGCTTTGACAGTTTCCATGACAACAAAACAAACAAATCAGTCATCCGCTTAAGAACACCCGTATCCCATGATGGACCCCTTTAGCAGCGCTACCTACCAAGTCCAATTGTCACAGAAGATGTCATCCAAATCGGTCCAGCCGTTTAGAAGGTTTTACACAATAACATACACACGCACAGAAGATTTATATATATAAAGATGTGCCACAAAAGCAATCTATTAAGACTTAAGAGTAATCCAAAGTGGCGATTCCCATACAAAATAACCAATTTTTAATTTCTCAGATGGTTTTAAGAGTTTTTCCTTGTTTCTTTCTCAACAAAAAAATCTTCAAATCGGTCAAGCCGTTTTTGAGTTTTATTGAGACTAACGAAGAGCAATTGATTTTTATTTATATAGATTGTATTGAAAAATAATTAGAATAAAACTGTTTTAACCTATCACGTTTCAAAATAAAACGTGAAAAAAAACTTCTGCTGTTGAGTTTATTCCCAGTTTAAAATCGGGTGTGTATTACCGTATAGACCCACTTACGTTTAAGGAGGGTATAAATGAAACGTATACTCGGCGTAAAAATTACCAATTGGACACGGCCGATCGCCACGTGGAGTGGGTGATTCCGCACGGGGTTAACGAGTGACTCGAGAACAGATGCTGTGGATTCGTCAAGGCGTTTGTTTATTTGCACGGTAGGCTTATTACCGAATAAAGCAACCAGTTGTCAATTGTACAATTGCAACGCGACTGCTCTAGATGCGTTTGATGAATCGGTATAACATACACAAATAGCCTGTCGCTGCAGCCTTAAGTCGTGGCATGGCACTTAGCTGCAGCTCGCAGCGTCATGGTCGAGGACAGGCATTAAGGCGGTTAGCTAGATGAGAGCATTAGCGGAAGGCAGTGGCGTTCAAACAATCGTATATATAGGGAAGGCTCGTGCCCCAGCATTGGGGACATAGAATGAGTTGATGATGATGACTGTTACTTTAATATTTAAATAAAAATGGCGGTAATGTATTACAGTCTTGCAGTTACCCTTCGCACCCCTGATAGGGACTTTGTTATAAACTAAACTAATAATTAAACTAATTACAAGTAGATCCGTATAAAGAGTTTCATTTCAATTGTAGCCTTTATTACCTTCAGCAAATAAAGCCTTTAAAAAAATCTCTAGTGTATTTTCCTGCAGCCTATAGGAGTTCTAATTAAAATTCCTTCTTCGCGTTAGGCCGTTGTGGGGGTTAAGGAAACTATTTCAGTTGGACGTCGTATATTCACCTGATAACATCTCGACATGATTATTTATGCGGACATTAGGGGAGCTAACCCCATCGATATGACTCTTTATATGCGGCTACAGTACAGTAGACGACGCAAGTGTTGACTGTTTTACTTAAACTATAGTCAATATAATAATGGGTAGGAATGGGTGCCTTTGGCTTTCAAAGTAAAAAGTAAATAGTGTTGAATAATTTAGGCGGGCTGGTTAGAACCACGATAACTCAATTGGAAGAGCACCTGACCCGGTATGTCAGAAGGATGCAGGTTCAAACCCTGCACGTGGAAATTTTTTCAACATTTGTGTTTTTTGTAATATAGTCAATAAATATAGACTACGTATATACACTGCACCATTGCTGGGCAAAAAGGCCACCATAATTGAAATCAAGACATCGCTACAATTGATGAGTAGTGGCTTAATCACTACATTCCCGGGTTATGCATCGAAATTTCCGAAACATATTTTGTTGATCTTTTTTTACCCGTGTAAAATCTGCTTTCAGACCTTCTCAACCGGGTTATTACAAACGCCGGGAGTTGTTCTTTGTTGACCTGGGAATTGCACCATTTGTCCTTGCGTCTGGACTCCATTTACACTTAACATCAGGTGGAGTGGAGTCATTTGTCAAGTAAAAAAAAAAAAAACGACTGTAAGTCAGTTTGATTATCAATCATAATTCATGACTGGGTCAATCATCATATCATTATTGAAATAATACCTGAAACGTCACTGTAATATAAAAAAAAATTACGGTTCGTTATGAAACATTATATTTGAAATAGAGTAATTTTTAACGGAATTCTTTCCATGTGTATTATTTGTAAGTATCCGATATTCCGAAAAAGAAATAACTTGGTAAGAATCCCGTTAAAAATTACTCTATTGCAAGTGACCATGAGAAAATAGTTATATTATATTTGAAGTTTCGTGAATAAATCCTTGGAGGCCCAAGGGCATCTTTCTCCTGTCTGGATCTAGGCTTGAAAAATATGCCTTCTAACTGTCTGCCCACACGTTTGAAGCAGATTTGACCTTTCACATCCACTTGTGAAAGTCCGAAGCTTTTATATAATCTGGGTTTATGTCATGTGTTTGTGGGTGAAATGTAGGTGATTTCTAGTACCTATGTACTTTTTTATGTACATGACTCAAAATGTATACAACGTGTCACAGAAAGATGTGTTCAAAATGAAAAGATCCAAAGTGTATCCGATCTAGATCTAATAGATTTATTTCCTGAGAATTTCCTTTCTGTATACTGTCCTCTTTCTACCCACTTCACCTTCATATCTTCAAAATTGCTTCTCCTTCCGTTCGACTTTCTCAAGCCATACCTTGCGGTCTGCGTTTAATCTAGCTCTTGTGACTCCCCTTCATTCCACTAATTTCGTTTCCATTCGTTTTCTGTGCATGCTGTCCGGTTATGGAATTCCTTGCCTGAGCGCATCAGAAGTGCTCGCACGTTGGAGTCGTTTAAGGGTCAGGTTCGGAGTCATTTTTTAAATTTACCTTAGCTATGTTTATTTTTTTTTTTTTTAATTTATATTGCATAAACTCTGTTTTATATATTTATTTCCCTTTTGTATGTAATTACTTTATTTGATATTATTATTATTATTATTTAGTTTATTTTTACTTGCACCCATTTTTATTTTATTATTTTTCGCCCAAGGTTGCCTGGAAGAGATTGCTTGTTAGCAATAAGGCCGCCTATTTTGCACTCTTTATTATTTTATTTTTTTAAATTGACTGTATTGTTTTTTCTTTTGTGTGCAATTAAAGTTTATTATTATTATTGTCATAGATAGTTATTTATTGTGCTAATAGTATAGAATATAATATAATTGCACGGTTGAATGATAAAAGATGTCTCCCACAAAATCCATATACAGAGTTGAGTTTTAGAAAATTATACTAAGTTTTAGGGACGATTTGAGACTTTACTAAGATTCCTTACAGACTTTTTGAGTGGATTTGAAACATGTCACGTTTAATGCGAACACTAATAAATTCACGTTCAAAAATACTTGACGCTTAATAATCATCCATTATTTCACATTAATATTCAGAAAACACACTTATTACAGAAAATAAAACAAAACTGCAAACAGTACACCGCACCAGCTCTTGATACCGTTATTAAATTCCCAATAAGTTATAACAATGATCGTACGCTCTTTCGGTAGTACCGGAAATAATGCTAACGTTACCTTTGTTTTACACGGTATTTTCATTTGACAGAAGTATCGTTACCTTATTTTTAATGGTATTCAAAGCCCTGCTCCGCACTTTCCCGCCAAGAAGTCCAGAGGTACGTGTCCGACGGGTCCATAATTTATTATGAAAAAAAAAATCAACGTCAGCTCAATTTAATTCCCCACTGCTGTGGCACGAGCCTTCCCCAAGGATGGGTAGGGAGAACAGGCCTTAAACCATCCACGCGGGCCCAGTGCGGATTGGTGGTTGTTGCGACTGCTAATGCAGCCGGGACCAACGGCTTTGCGTACCTTCCGAAGCACGGAGGAGAAGTATACATAATAATTTTGCAATAAAAAGGTTGAGTATTGAATATTCAGACATTGATAATTTAATAAAACCGTTTTGAATATCTCTTATAAATAAAAAATCCATCCTAAAAAAAAGATTTAACTTTCGTGCGTATCTGTAGGCAAAGCGAGATAAGTTTTTCAGTTCATTCGTTAAGTGGCCCGTAAAACACCGATTTATGGTGTCTTAACGGTGTAGCTGATAGTTGTTTACCATTTGGGAAGGGACACCGAAATTCCCCCAAACTCCCTTAAACAAAACACGGTCACAAATCAAGAATCCGTCCGCTGGCGTTCCTTCTTGCTACGAAATAAGAAATAAGAGACTTTTAAGGCAAGATTTTTGTCAATGATTGTATTTTGCACGCATTTTTTGGTTTGTTTCTGTGTAAGCAAAATTAATTTAATTTGAAATCAACATACAACAGAACAGACCAGACGTTATGGTGACATTTTTACAGTGATAGCTACTAGCCAGGTGGACTTAGTTCAAGCTTTACCGCTGACACAAAATTTTCCTCCCGCTGCAAAGTTTCAGGACTTCAGGGTCTGAGACCGTTAGTCACACCACTAGACCACAGAGGCGGTTTCGGAGCCCCACAGACACATACCTAGCGAGTGAATGCGACAAAAGATAGAAAAGCACGAACTAATGTCGAAATCGAGTTTTTCGCAAAGTTTTTTTTAAGTAAGTGTTGGCAATCGAGCCAGCGGGAACCAGTCACCTAATAGAAAGCAATCACCGCTATCCATCCCTATCCATCCACAGGGAAGGCTCGTGCTCCAGCAGTGGGGACGTAAAATGAGCTGATGATGACCGCTACCCATGGACACCAGAAGGATTGGAAATGAGTTGCCGTAAGGTTGCCGTCCTTTGAAAGAGGTTATATGCGATTCTGATTAAATCGCGCTGACAACCATGAAGCAGCGCTCTCTGTCGGTTTCCATATAATCAATAGGGATGCAAATAGTGCGTGATCCACTGGATTCAAGTCAGGAAATTCTGCTAATTATTTAAATATATAAATGTTTTTCTAGTATTACGAATAAGTATATTTAATTTCATGGACGTACGTACTTTAGTAAATGAAAAAGATAATCATATAAATAGATGTTGTTTACATGCGATTTTGGACTATTATTCTGCATTTTGGAAACAATAACATTGTTGCAAATATAGCCTTTTTCAACATATTTTTTTTTGCGTTTTATGTTATATACTTTTTATATTAACCATGCATAAGTGAGTGCATTTCACAGTTGTCAGCGCTTTAACATAATAAACGCTCCTAATACAAAAACAACGGGATTTTTGCCGGGTTTTTCTCGAGTTTATCTCGACAATTGTTAATGAACGGAGTCTGTTCCACGTGAAGTGATGAGGCTTGTTATCCCAGGATACAAAATATAGAGAGTCAGAAGGTAAGCTTAATAGATACCGCGCTCGAGCACGATACACGGACACGGATCTCGGAACAGCTCGGAACAGCTCGAGCGCAACTGTTGCGCGATTCCGTGTCCATGAGAGGTTGTCTATGTGTGCGTTGCTCGAGCGCGTTTGTATGAGACTTGCCTTCTGCAGTATCCTTATTTTGTGCCCAGGAAGACTGCCAAGTCTGGCGACAACTGTTCCAAATTGCTTAACTGTACCTCGCAGCTACTTCACATCCTAAGGCTTTCCTATTTTCAGTGACATAAGGGATAATTTAAAACTGTGTTCATATGTACAGACGCCTGCACATCAACCTTTCCAAAACTGTCAAATTTCTTTAATACATTTTCAACTATATACAGTTAAAGCATAAAGTTCAAAGTCTATTGAGGAAATTTGACAGTTTTGGATAGGTTGATGTGCAGGCGTGTGTACTTAAAATTTTATAGTTTATTTATTTATTTCTATAACACATTACAATCAATGCATGAGTACAGTAACATGTTTGGTTAACCCTTAACTACTCGCATGGGGTCAACGCCACTTTACTCGCCAAAAATTCAAACTTCGGTCTGTCGGGAAGTGCTCCCACCTACAGTAGCTTCCTAATTCGCCCTAAAGATGACATTTTAGTTGCAAACAAAACAAACTTTGATCCTCCCCATCATCAGCCAAGAGAGGTCGGTGCAATAATTGCCCTAGAATCATTGACTGAAATGTGCCAAAAATGCATAAAATGCACTAAATTCGCGTGCAATGAGCACTCCATCCCTCAGTTAGTTAATTAGTAATCTTCAAAATAGATTGGGGTCAGTGGGGACCCCGTGCGCGTAATTGTGTAATTTCTTTCGTTGCAAGTAACTAAGGGTTAACCTTACTAGCTAGACGGTAAACCAAAAGGATTGTACACAACATGACATTTTTAGTATAGTTGGAAACACAACAACGCTGGTCCTAATTAAAGTAATACTTAAAACTAATAAAAATACAAAAAAAGGTTAAAGCATGTAAAGACTATTAATAATTATATTACCTTTCTTCTCCTACTTATAAAAACAAAGCATACCTACATAATTCAACATCATCATAATCATCATCGCCATCTTATTTTATGTCCCCACTGCTGGGGCACGAGCCTTCCCTATGGATGGACAGGGGGAACGGGCCAAGGTCCACCACTCGGGCCCAGTGCAGTTGGTGGTTGTTAACGACTGCTAATGCAGCTGGGACCAACGGTTTTACGTGCCTTTCAAAACACGCAGGAGCACGAGATGATATAGTTTTGGTCACCCATCTGATTACCGGCCATGGCGAAGGTTGCTTAACTTTAGCAACAAAAGACCGGGCGCGTTAACCCTGCGCCATCGAGCTCGTCGATACAATACAATCATATATTGTAATACTATAATTTAGAATAATTGTTTCGTTAAAAAGTAATTTAACCTTTTTGCTACCTACCTACGTTATATATAAGAGGTTTCTTATATTGTAATGTTAATGTATTAGAAGCACTGAATAAATAATTACTTACTTACTTACCACTTGTTAATAGAACGATAGGGCAGACCTATAATGTTCCTACATTATAGGTCTGCCCTATCGTTCTATTAACAAGTTGTCGGTAAAATAATAAGAAAGTATGACGTAATGACCGTTACGTCACAGTTTATTAATAGCTGCTCCCAAATTGTGTAATACAATTAACCGAACGTTAAACAAAACAGTTTGACTTAGACATCGCACTTATTCCGTACGTTTTAAAGGCCGTAATTGCAATGCTACTGTTATACTTGATTTCGTTATCGATTGTACAGTTTTGGAGTACCCACCCACTTCTGATAAAATAATCGAGCCGTCCCTGAATAGAGATGCTAATTTCCGTGCTTCATTATTTCTACTGGACCTTTAGTTTTTGCCGTGCTTTGTGAACATTTTTGTTCATATCAAAAGAATTATCATTCATATAAATAGCTCATATAAATAGCTTGCCTACTTCTTAACTGATCTTTAGTATTTGTAAAAATATTATGATCAGATGTTAATGACGGTAGTTGTTGACATTGAGTTGGCGCCTTTGGATTTCAAAGTAAAAAAGTAAATAGTGTTAAATAATTTCGGCGGGCTGGTTAGAACCACGATAGCTCAATTGGAAGAGCACCTGACCCGGTATGTCAGAAGGGTGCAGGTTCAAATCCTGCTCGTGGAAATTTTTTCAACATTTGTGTTTTTGTAATCTAAAAAATAACTTCAAATTAGAGTAAAAGAGACAAAACACGGAATGACTATTTAAAGCTTTTTCTTTGTTTATTTTTATCACCTTAACTGTGCCAAGTGTGCGCAATGTGCTTTGAACAGGATACAAAGTATTTTCTACACGTATTCATATAAAGGTTTGAAATTGTTTATTTACAAGTAAAAATTTTATGATTTCGGTTATGAAATTCAAGTTCGTTGACGCATAACAATGTCCCGGGTACAAAGTAGAACAAACACTGAGTAATTACTGTCTGCGCCAGTTTAAGCCCCACTCAGACGGGATTAACTGCACGTGCCGGGTATTGTTTTATGAAAGTATTACCGATTCAATTATAAAACGTATCTCATTTTAAATCGTATGTAAATACCTATTTTTATCTTTTGAAATTGGTTAACGCGCCATGTTTGTTAACGACACTGTGCATGTAAACAGTGCAGGGGTTAACACGATTGCGATTGCTAAGGTCAAGCAACTTTTGCAATGGCCGGTTATCGGATAGGTGGCCAACATTTTCCATCTCGGTCGTCCTCCGTAACGCCTTTGGTCCGCACTGAGCCCGCGAATTGATTCATGCCCCTTCTCCCTATCCATCCATAGCTGCATAGGGAATGCTCGTATTCTAGCAGTGGGGACATTAATGAGCTGGTGATGTACAGTCACGAGCAATAAAATTTATACACTTTTGACTAGTTTTGACTCTTATTCTATTGTATTAAGAGTTACATTGTATACATGTATGCTCGTTTCTGATCATATTGCAATTAAAATTGCAATATGATCACGTTAATCAAGTTATTGTATAGCAAAATTACCATTTATAATGTACTGTTAAAAATCTAAAAAAGAATTCATAAAGTACAGGTTTCAATTAATATTTACGTGGTGCAAAAACACAAATGTTGAAAAAATTTCCACGAGCAGGATTTGAACCTGCACCTTTCTGACATACCGGGTCAGGTGCTCTCTCAATAGAGCTATCGTGGTTCTAACCAGCCCGCCGTATATTACCCGGTATGTCAGAAGGGTGCAGGTTCAAATCCTGTTCGTGGAAATTTTTTCAACATTTGTGTTTTTGTAATTTGTTTCGCAACAAAATTTGCGTTAAAATTATATAAACAAAACAAAAACATTTCATTTACGTGGTGATTAAAAAGCTTTTATTCAAATGTAGTACAAAAAAAATCCACCTGTGCTTTGCGACCGAAGCATCTACATGTGAATATAGGGGTGTTTAAATATTCAACTGGCAGTATGTGTACGGTGAGCGACTTCGTGTAAATTTTTACTGCGAATAACCTGGGCCATACATTGTACACACACTGCGCGAAACAATAATGTTTTAGATAAGTTTTGTTGTCAGCTCATTTTGTTAAAGTCTAATTTTGATGTAGCCTCATTTTGATGTAGCCTCATTTTTGTAGCCTCATTTTGTTGTTGGCCCATTATGTACGTTATAAACCTATACATAAACATAGCATTAAGAATTACTGAGCGAGTTGATTATGTTATAGGTATTGATTTCTATCTGCAAGAGCCTGCAACTGGCTTTACTTTGCTATTTAAATGTTTATGCTAGTATAACAGCTATTCGTTTTCCTAATAAAAGGGTCTGGGGCAACCTGTTAGATATGATCTCCGTCCTGCAGATATGAGAAGGCCTGAGACCCGTTGTGGAACGTTGATACTCTGAAGATAATGAATGCTGTCAATTTTTATTTTAACATAGCTATTTTTTTTACTTTTTATTTTCAAGTGCTAATTGCTGCACTGAAGCTAAATTATATATTTATAAAATTTTATAAAATACAGTGAAAAAAAATACGGATAGCGGAAGACTCAGGTTCGATTCCTGGCTGGGTCGGGTGGGCGTTTAATTTGTTTACTGTATTTTATAAAATTTTATAAATATAGCAATTTTTTTATTAAAATTATGTAAAATGTGATGATTAAACAGTCAGAGTCAAACATATCGAAGCAGTGTCAAATGAAAATATACCTTATCTACAGAATCTATACAAATAAAGAAACAATAACAATATTTATTGACATGCACAAAAACACATGCGTTTCATTCATTACTTTTGATTCAAACAAAAATAAAATAAATGAGACTTACTATTTAGTACTTACATCAATGTAATGCTGAGTGTCAAAGATAACAGTGTTCTTTTGATGACTTCACAATTATTGACACAGGTGTCGTCGCATTGAATCGAGGACATTGTTTCAACTTCGTTACAAAAGCTCGTTTCAAGTGCAATGTAGTTTTGTAATATGCAATAACAATTCAATGAGTTTCACTATAGCCGTTCAATGGTTATCGAACACAGCGACACCTACCTATGGTACATCTTTAATTTATCCAAAGCGTTTGCACCCGTATCAAACATTGGTATATTAACTTCATGATATAATCTTAGCATCAATCAGTTATTCTGATATTGAAACTATTTTTAGTCAATGGGTATTATGATTGAACTCTTGCATTTAGTAAATACATATAATTTATTCATAGAGTTTTCATCCGTCAGGAAAAATAATAATTCAGAAATAATTCGATTCGATAAAAATGTATATATTTAACCTTTTTGAGACAAAAGGAGGATAATCAAATTAGGGAGTATAATGGAACTATTTTTAAAGATACCTTTAAGCGACGGACGGTCTTTTGTTTCTTTTGGATTCCGATGGCGGCTGCAGTCTGCAAATATGATAAAACTAATCATAATTAAAATAATAATGATATCTCGGCTTCTCTCCTGCTATGCTGTGCTGTGCCAGACAGGGTCCATAATTGATTAAAAGTGTATATACCCATTATTTAAAGTGGATATACCGTCACTCGCATTTTCCTCTAGCGGGAAAAATCCTATATCACCTGATGTTGTCAAAAATTAAACAAGAACAAGATATTTAATATATTTAATTTTTTATTTTTAAGTGCTAATTGCTACACTTAAAGCCGAATTAAATTATAAGCCTTCACGGTAGCATAATGGTCAGTGCAGCCGCCCGGATTGCGGAAGACCCAGGTTCGATTCCTGGCTGGGTCGGGTAGGCATTTAATTTTTTCAATAAGTATATTTTACAATTTATTATTTAATATATTTTATTTCATCAGTCAAGTAAACACATAATTGTACCCACTTTGAAAGTAAAGTATTGAAAGGTACAATTTCAACGTCACACAACATTTTTTGAAACCAGCAGCGCGCACACACCACAGAGTAAATAATAGCATCAGACGCGTCAGGGATCATTTGATTTCCCGTGACGCCCCGGTCGAGCGCGCTTTCCACGGACCGCCTCAATACGAAATAAGGACACTCAGAAGGTAAGGTTCATACATACCGCGCTCGAGCAACGCCTCTGTGGTCTTGTGGTTAAGACCACCGGTTTAGACCCAGAGGCCCAAAGTTCGATTCCCAGCGTACATGTTTGTGCGTACAATCGGTTTGGTTGGTGGTAGGGCTTGTTTGTCCGCCTGGCTAGCCACCACCATCTTATCTATTCTAAATATTATGTCGCCATAACATCAATGTTTGTTGCAATGTTGTGTTGCGGCAGCTAGTGATAAGATAGTTAGTGCCTCACTAGTTGAGTATTCCGGGCGAAGTGCGCTTCCATCATTGGCCTTATCATCACTTAACATCAGGATCAGATGAGATCAAGGCACTGTGCTGGCACCGTAAAAAAATAAAAAAAAAACGCACACGTAGACCCTCTTATGGACAACTGATCTCGGAACAGTTCGATCGCAGCTTTTCTTTTGAGATAGTTTGTATATTGCCTCTGACGGCATTTTCAGCTTCACCGGGCATTTTTGGGGGCGGCGAGAAACTTAAAGGGTTCCTCAAGCCTTTTGAAACGAAGTACCGTCAGAGGTATGCTAGAGGGAACGGCATCACGCACTATTACTGCGTTACTGCGTGTCCCCGCGCTCTACTAGATTTTCCGAGGGGAACTAGCGAGGCTGTTGCGAGGTTCCGTGTCCGTGAGAGGTGGTCTACGTGTGCGATGCTCGAGCGCGTTTGTATGAAGCTTACCTTCTGTTGTCTCGTTGTTTTGTAGCCTCAATTTGCCCGCGGGCTTCAAACAGCTGCATTAAACACATTTGTTCCCCATATTGGTTTTGAAAAAGTTGTAAAGTATTGGCAAAAATTTTTAGGATTTTTTAAAATTGTTTTACTACTTGCTTACTTACAGGTTTTTGAAATTTTATTTTTTAATTGTGATGTAATAAATACAAAAGTTAATAAATAGTGTGGTTACCTAGTAGGGTACCTACATCTGCAAGTATAGTAGTAAAAAAATCACATCAACTTCCTGAATTGAAATTAGTTCTTAAAATTATTGCTTAAATGTGAATCCATTATTGGCTTAAAAAAGAAAATTGAAAATCGTTTTAAAAATTCAAATATTGTTATTTTTTTTAACTTCATAAATTCCATGCCATGCTGGTCGCCACCACGCACGACGGTCCAATGACCAACACGGGCGACTAACCATCACCGCGTGAGCTTAAACCAACTGATCTATGAAATGGTTGGACACCTTTTTGGCAATGAAGGTGATGTGTTTATTTATTTATTAGATCTATGTACCAAAGTTATTTATTGAAATAAGTTCAATAACATTAAGAAAATTAAGCTAATAATATATAATGTAATCGAAGTAAATTTTTTTTTTTTTTTATTTGATGTTGTACATGGCAGGGATTCGTGTCCATATGCCGAAATCTTATATAGTTTCTTAATTTCATTGTAATACATAAATAAACAATATTGATGATGATGAATGATAATAGAAATGAGAAATGATATTACCCCCCCAACCCCTCGAGTATCTCAGTAAAGATGTGGGGCTTTACTAAGTCCTCACGCAGACTTCTTGAGAATTTGAAAAGTAACATTGCACTGTTTTGTTTCATTTGCCAACACTCATGCACACTCACGAACACTTAACGGTTAATAATCCACCATTATTTCACATTAATATTCGACATAACACAAATTTTAGGAAATAAAACAAAACCGCAGACATGACTCTTCACTTTCCCGCCAAGAAGTCCAATCGAAGTCAATCAGAGGCAATGTTGCCAGCATTCTTGGCACCGTTCCCTTGGAGGACATCTTTTATTTATAGGTCTTTAGTTTATAATTTTCTAATAATTTCATCTACCTTTTAAACCTATTTAATTCTATTCTACAGGTTTGTTATAGATTTAACATTTTAACTAAGAAGTTCATATGACAATTTGTCTGAGTGTTAATCCCCGTTAAATTTATTGGTTACTAGCTGAGCCGGCGGACTTCGTGCCTTGACAGTTTCCATGACAACGAAACAAACAAATAATTTTGTATTGGAAAATACAATTGTCGTTTTTAGTATTTTCCGTTACTTATTATTAATGTTTCTCACCGCTTAAACCTTCCCTGAACTTCCACAAACATTTCAGAATTAAAATTAGCCAAATCGGTCCAGCCATTCTCGAGTTTTAGCGAGACAAACGGACAGCAATTGATTTTTATATATACACTTATAGATAATGGAACGAAGAAGTTTAAAAGATGGTGTACAAGAATTCATGTGTAATATAAATATATATTTTTATGATAGGGACAAACTAGATTTTCAGCAACTCAGTTTGAATTATATGTATTAACCGCCCGCGACAATATTTTTATTTAATAATACTTTTTCTAGTGCTTCTTTTGCTACATCACTTTCACCACCTATCCTTGGTGCCTAAGTATATTAACTTGAGTGCTTTGAAATATTTGCAGAAAATGTTTTCTTTAAGTAAGAAGACCTAGCATTTTCAGTGTTTTATTTTCTGAGAGGATGCGACTGTGTAAAAGCTATTTCTAAAGACGTTGGAAATATTAGAAATTCATCTTTTATCCGGAAAATGGTCAAAGAATAGTGATTCATGTTTGTAGATAACCGTCATTTTTTAACGTAAATTCCTACAACAACATTGTTTTCTTAAATCCTTTTTTATTTACATAAATAAAAAAAAAAAGGATTTTGACTTTGACTTAGTCAGTGGAACATTGCGCTATTTTCTTTACTTACTTTAATCTAAAAATGAGTGTGAGTGTGACAATCTTACATGCATACATACTTTCACGTTTATGTCTCAAAATGGGGGTAGGCACTAGGCAGACAAAGCATCGAAATCATAATTTTTTAGTACATTCGCCATTAATGACCCAACACCATATCTATACCTACATCTATACAAATAAATAAAATTGGTGTGTCTGTTTGTAGTATTAAAATAACCGCTTTTTACTAAATGCTTATGGATGTATACACGGTACATATACCAAAATAACATTAGTTTTTTACAAGTTTTGTCTGTCTGTTTGTTCTGGATAATCTCTGAAACGGCTGGACCGATTTTGACGGGTTTTTCACTGGCATATAGCTGATGTAATAAGGAGTAATTTAGGCTACTTTTATTTCAGAAATTTATAAATTTTTAATTATATAATATAAATAAATAATAAAAAAATAACTATTCCGCGCGGACGAAGTCGCGGGCACAGATAGTTGAGCATAAATAAAGTAGGTAGACAATCTTCATTATAAACAAACCAACTATTTAGTTATATATCAATTCAAATAATTAGAAATATGTTAGGGAAAACTTAATTACAAGTCATTAAAAAGCAAATTCAAATGACGCCAAACCCCTGAACAAATAGCGTGCGGCTTGAACGGTACAAGAATCTTTCTTGCGGATGTGGATTGTAGACCCTTAATTAAATATTTCAGAGGGTCAGAGAATGTCGGATGAATTAAACATAGGTGAAGGTTTACGGGGAACCGCGAACGGTCATGTTACACCGTCGAATCAACTAAAAGGACTCTGATTTTTAGTGTTGGGACTGTCGATAGATCTGCTCAAAATATCTATTCTTCGATAAAAACACACACATACGTACATTATTTGATATTTACAGTTCTATAAGTAAAGTAAAAGAAACATTTTTCAACTTAAATTTCAACAAAATAATACTTATATATAAAAGATGTCCTCCAGCTGTAGGCTCATGGGAACGGTCCCAAGAATGCTAGCAACATTACCTCTTTGGATTGCCGAACTAATACGTTGGCTGAGGTATCTGCCAGCCTTCTTGTCACCGGAGGCTTCAACAAGGCGAGCACTCAACTGTTTGACAAACTGCCTTGCCTCTGACCCCAATGGACCCTATCTATCAGCTGTCGCTTGAATAGTTATTCTCTTTTCATACCTCACACAATCCAACTATTTACTCTCTTGCAACGAAATCAACCATACAATGTGTTGTGTTTAATCCCATTCCAAGAAAACGATTTCTCTTAGCTTAAAACTTTATTAGTATGGACTAATTAAAATATTGATGGGGCAAGTAAAGTTAGAATTCTGTAAAAAATAATACCCGAGTCAATTCGTAACAAAACACTCACTTCATTATGCAGTATTAGCGTTAAGTTTAGTAAACAATAAAATTTGCGTTTAACAACAACACAGTTTAGTTTACAATTTAATCAAGTCGCAAGTTCGGGCGAGACAGTACTGTGCGCTAAGCAATCGATTTGGAACATTGCCCGGTGGCCTGGTGCGACCCACTTCGTAATCTCTGACCTAAACGGGACATCGACCTAAATTAATGGTTAACTTTGACGGAGGCTGTATAAATAGATAGTTAGTATAAACAACTAATATTAATACATAACATATACACAGTCAGGTCATAAGTATTGTCTCACAGTAAAAACTTTTCTTTTAGAATGCTGGCCACAAAAAAGTTTATTGAATTCGAATTTCGAACTATGAAAATAAAAATGTATACTTTTTAGAATTTTACTCATTTTTAAATATGAAGTGGACGCTTAAAGAAGAACGTGTTGAATTATTGCGTTGCATCGTTGCGGTTACGCGCCAATTCAAATTTTTAACATACTGAAAAATTTGAATTTAACCAAAAGATTCGTTTATCGTAACATCAAACGATACAATGAAGACTCTAGTGTAGATGACAGGTCAAGAAGTGGTCGCTCTCGGTCTGTTAGGACTCCAGCAGTGATAAAAGCTGTGAAGGCGCGAATTCAAAGAAATTCCAAACGTAAGCAGAAACTGTTGGCCCTTCAGACGGGGTTAAGCAGAACCACGGTGAAAAGGGTGTTAAATGAAGACTTAGGGCTTCGAGCATGTCGAAGAAAAACAGGACATCGTTTGAATGCTCGTCTAGTGGACCTGAGATTGAAGAGATGCCGCGCTTTGTTAAAGCGGTACGCGAGAAAAAAATATCGGGAAATTCTTTTTTCGGATGAAAATTTTTTTACCGTATAAGAGAGCTACAACAAACAAAATGATAAGGTGTACAGTAGTGAAGAAGCGAGCAACCGTATTCCGCGTGTCCAACGAGGTCATTTTCCATCCTCGCTCATGGTATGGTTGGGAGTTTCTTATTGGGGCTTAACAGAGGTATATTTTTGTGAGAAAGGTGTAAAAACGAATGCAGTTGTGTATCAAAATACAGTCCTGACGATCCTTGTGGAACCTGTTTCTCATACCATGTTCAATAACAGGCACTGGGTATTCTAACAAGATTCGGCGCCAGCTCATAGAGCGAATAGCACACAAGACTGGCTGGCGGCGCGTGAAATCGACTTCATCCGGCACGAAGACTGGCCCTTCTCCAGTCCAGATTTGAGTCCGTTAGATTACAAGATATAACAACACTTGGAGGAAAAGGCGTGCTCAAAGCCTCATCAAAATTTGGAGTCACTCAAGACATCCTTGATTAAGGCAGCCGCCGATATTGACATGGAACTCGTTCGTGCTGCGATAGACGACTGGCCGCGCAGATTGAAGGCCTGTATTCAAAATCACGGTGGTTATTTTGAATAAACTTTATTGTCATAAGAATCTATGTTTTGTTAAGTTCATTTTGGTATATAAATGGTTACATAATGAATAAACTTGTCTCAATTATTTTATATTAAACATGTGACAGAATTTATGACCTGACTGTGTATATTACAAAGTTTATTTGTTATTTTTAATTTCAATATCATCAGACTAAAAAATCGCACTTCCGCTTATGTAGCAGTTCTATAGGGTAATTAGGAAAGATAATAAGTACTGTATAAAAATATATTAAACATAAAATTAAATGTGGTTTAACGCAAACTACTTATTTTATACCCGACACGGACGGACGTTGCGACCGAGTTGTTTGTAGCGGCCGTGGTCGGTCACGGGCTGGCGCGAGGTTACAATGGAACACGAATGTTTAAAATTAAATATATCGAATTGTTTGATACTTAATAGTAGTCAGAAGTTTGTTACCAAAACAAATAAGATCACTGTCTTTTAAAGTTGACGCTACAACGACACATTGTAATAAAAATCTTTGCCGACTTTTACAAGGACAATAAATCTGCCATTAATCAAATAGTGTCGATACTCGATAGTCAATGTCCCATCCTTAGTCGTATCTCATACAGTGAGCTCGTTACCCACACCCAAAAGGCAGATTTTAATTACGAATACTGCCTGAGGCATTGTGTAAGTCCCAGTCTAGCTTTCTACTTCCTCTGTTTGTGTGTGTTTGTTTGTGTTTGTTTTCATAGTGTTATGCGCGTTTGAACTGGCTGGCAGTGTTTTCCCAAACTTTGTGCGTGGTACGTAGTTTCCCAACTTTGTTTTGTTCAGCTTGAAAAGGCCATTTTGGTCAGTTCACATTATTAACTCTCCTATTATGATTTAAGTTATTGTTGTGTGACAATATCAAGGTGATATTTGAACCGTTTTATGGAGAATAAGAACTACTTACATTTTGTTAAGTATCGGTAGCCGAAAATATGGAGATTTTAGAAAACGTGGTCACGTGGTAACTCTTTCTGCGGTGATCCCATACCTTACACCAGGATATTAGATTAGCTTTCTAGATGGGTTAACAGAACTGTTATTAATTACTAATAAAATATTAATATTTTTTTTTTTTTGAAGACATAAGTCAGACATAAGTAGAATAAGTGTATGTAACAGGACAACACATTTAATTACCTATGTCTTAGAGTTTTATATGAAAGTGATACTATAATACTTGTTCTCATTTAGCACACTCGTACACCTAAACCCGGAACCTTAGTTATCACAAACACACTAATTATTGCACAGTTGTTTGGCCACACCGTCGTCGGCCAATCGTACCACGTGCCCGAGATACGACTGTGTTCCGCGCTAACGCAAATGGAACTTAAACACGGTATAATTAAAATGCTCCCGCCAGAGGGCATGGATGTGACCGAAACGGGTGACAGTGATGTAAAAATTAAAGGGGCCGCTTATAGTGCTAGCGTTTTGTCACTGAAAGTACCGCTAAGCGATATATAGTTGTGTTCAAATTGAGAAAGGAGACTAGTAGTCTCCTGGCTCAATATTACAGGAGACTTAGTTAGTCTCCAGCTTAGATTTTTACCTTTAACCGCCTCTGTAGTCTAGTGGCTAAGACCACCGGTTTAGACCCAGAGGTCCCGGGTTCGATTCCCAGCGGGGGTACATGTTTGTGTACTCGGTTTGGTTGGTGGTAAGGCTTATTTGTCCGCTTGGCTAGCTACCACCACCTTATCTAAATATGTCGCCATAACATCAATGTTTGTAGCATTGTTGTGTTCCGGCAGCTAGAGATAAGATAGCCTCACTAGTTGAGGATCCCGGGTGAAGTGCGCTTCCATCATTGGCCTTATCATCACTTAACATCAGGTAAGATCAAGACACTGTGCTTACCCGTTAATATAAAAAAAAGATATACTTAGGAGACTAGTAAGTCTCCTGTTATGCTCAGATTGCTCAGCTTACTAGAAAGTTCAATCATTATCTATTACAAAAACAAGAGGCAGACTGGTCAACATCAAGGAAGTTTTTATTACTATTTAACACAGTAATTATTGAAATGAAATGAAAAAATATTTATTCAGTGTCACACAGTAATACATTGAATAGAATAAAAATAGAATGGAATTGCACAGTTATTTGCACACAAAACGTTCGCCAATCGTACCACGTGCCCGAGCGGAATAAATGAAGTTAAACACGGTATAATTAAAATGTTCCCGCCGGAGGGCGTGGATGTGACTGAAACGGTTGACAGTGATGGAAAAAAGGGACCGCTTATATTTCTAGCGTTTTATCTCTGAAGGTACCGCTAAAGCAGTCGACTACTTAGTAGAGTAGGCTCCCGACCCGACCATTTAAATAACAACAACAACACACATTTCTTTAGGTACATATGTTCAGGGGACTAGCAAGTCTTCATCTATGATAATAACTATTCATAATAAAATATAAGAGGCCAAGTAGTCAAGAAAGAGAAAATTGCATTTTCTTTATGTTTTAAAGGCAAGATCATGGCCGACATTTTTTTGCGACACAAAAAAAGCGACACAGATTGCTGATTGCCTCAGACGGCATTTTCAACTTCACCGGGCTTGTTTGGGGGCGACGAGGAACGTAAAGGGTCCCTCGAGCCGTGTGAAACGAATCACCTTCGGAGGTTTTCTAGAGGGAACGGCATCGCGCACTAGTGCGCGTCCCTGTGCCCTACTAGATTCTCCGAAGGGTTCGGATCGGATCAGGGAGCGGAACAACCCGAGGGCGCCTCTAAAGGCTCTGATCTCGGCTCGGGTTGACCGGGCCGTGGTGGAAGAGAGAAGCGCCCAGGTACATGTCTGTACCAGGTGTAGAGCGCGTGTGAGCCGGTTCTTCGTACCCTTGTTCTACGAGTACGGTGTCTTATTAAATTAGTGTATTCTGTAAATGTGTAGTGGCATTTAGAGGATCGGGCGTGGTCACGGGCGACAGCGATGGAAAAGTCTAAGGGACAGCTTATATTTTTTAAGCGTTTTATCAAGGTTTTATGAACTAAAGGTATTAGGTAGTTATTACTGAAACTACCGCTATTTTTGAGTTTGATTATTTTCTTTTAATATGCGCCGGCCTCTGTGCGAAACGAATTATTTGGAATGGTCTTGGATTTTTGTTCTTCGGTTGTTGTAGTACGTCGTAGCTATCTGATTTACATTGCATTAGCTTGCATTGTGTGTTAGGTAAAGTAGGTATGTATGTGATGTTATGGTACCTTTTATTTCAACATCATCACCAGCTCATTATATGTCTCCAACTCCCCACTGCTGGGGCACGAGCCTTCCCTATGGATGGATAGGGAAACGGGCTATAAACCACCACGCGAGCCCAGTGCGGTTTGGTGGTTATCAACGACTGCTAATGCAGCAGGGAGCAACAACTCTACGTGCCGTCCAAAGCACGAAGGAGCTCGAGATAATTAATTGTGGTCACCCATCCGATCACCGGCCATTGCGAAAGTTGCTTAACTTCAGCTATTTCAGTCCTCGTCATTTTCATTTGTATATATGTGACTTTGGCATGTCATCGTCTTTCTCGTAGATTTTTAAGGTTTTTGTCTGTCATTCATTAGCGTTTTACATAATACTAGATAATGGCCTGCTCGCCGTTTCGTCTTCGGCTTGAGTGAACACCCGTACCCCATGATCATGGTTTAAAATAATTAATTCCAGAACCCTATTGCAGTTCCACTTACCGGGTACAATTGTGAATCTAAACCATCCAGGGGGTACTCAAACCCACAAAATACAGTTTCATCAAAATCGGTCCAGTCCAGCCGCTTGGTGGGAGTAGTTCAGTGACAGTGTATTCTCTTCCTATAGTCACTTAAAATAATAAGCAGATACCAAAAACACTTGTTTATTTATTGTTTTTTACTAAGATTCACATTATCACATTATTACACACACATACAAACGTTAATTTTCTTATAAGTGACAGCTCTCTCCAAGCGGTCAATGACCCGAGTTTTAACTCGAAAACGTTCGTATCGCTTTTCCATGGTTAGCTGTGTGTCTTGCACTGTTCTATTATAATTGACATATCTGTTGTGTACTCCATACATAAATAAATAAATAAATAATACCTACAATTTACTACGCCGACTGCTAACAAAGTACGCATTTACTGAAACGTGGCCCATTTGCACATGCCCACTTCGATAGATATAATAATGTTTTCGTTTTTATTTTATTATTTACTTTTTTTTTTTTTTTTTAAATATTGAATTAAGTCTTTATTATAGAATAATATTAATAATAATAATAATAATATTTACTTTTAATTATACATTATGTTGTTGTTATATGTTGATTGTTGTTGATTTGTTTGTTTTTTTGTCTTTTATTTTGTTGTAATTGTTAATTGTTAATTTTATTGCTTTTTGTTATGATTAGTGTAGATGTAGTGAATAAATAAATGTCTATGTCTTTGTCTAAAAGTAGACAAGACAAAGGTCCATCCAGCGTTTCTGTATGGGACGGTCCAATCGCTCAGCAAAAGCGTTCAGGACGCCTGTTACTAATTTTGGTAAAATATAATTTTAACCAGTATTTTTAGGGTCGCCTACAACATGAATGAGTTACAGCAATCAGCGTATTATCCAAAGTGCATTCGGGTGATAATGCCAATATAGCTCCTGTCTCTGGCGCAGTAAAAGTTAATTTGGCGAACGGAACTGAAATTAAGCACCGTTTACAATGTCCGCTAGAGACGCCGTTGATTGATGAGGGTGTACATCAGTGTGGGGCCGCGAAAAAAGCGATTGGAATCCGGCCTTTCTTGCATCTGATGTGTAGGGTATATATATGTTTATTCTGAAATATACCACCTATATTTCCGTGATAGATTCTTTTAAAAAAAATAAGTGGTACTGCTAATTTTTTCGAAATAGGCTTAATTTTTCAATTATTTATATTAATTTATCGATCAATGGAACATTGTTACTTAAGCAAATAAATACAGTTATTACAATAGGAAATAACATTACGAGCAAGGCTGTATAATAGTAAGACTATCAGTTTTATTTGAATATTGTCACCAGTTATATAAAAAGTTAAAAATATGGTATACATTAAACAAGAAACAAATAGTTGACTCGAAAAACGAAAAACAATTATATAAAAATAACTCTAATTTCGTTAAGTTCTCGTCACTTGACACAGATAAGAACAATACTAGCAGTTCCATTCGGCGCGAATTGGCACGAGCGATAAAACGTTCGCGTTAAAGTTTACGACGCACCGACGACGTCGACGGCCGTTTGACAGACTGTCAGATGCCGACGCCGACGCCCGGTGCCGTGACTAATTTGCAGTCTTTAATTGAATTACGCCATGATTGGGTCACTGTGCAGAAGGATGCTTGTGCCTGAAGTCTGGTATAGTTTCTTATTCGCACGTATATATTAATAAAAATTAATAATAATCCCATTGGCCGGTTTCGGCTAGGGTGGCCATCGTTCATATCTGATAAAGTACGCAGAAATATATTGTAGTGCCTAGTGTGCGCGCAAACACATAGGCTCTCGTCCATACTCCCCTTTATCCAGGGGAACAGAGAACCGCTACGACTGGTAGAGAGCTTGATGCTGTGTCTGCCCAACAATACGTACATTGAATACATGTATTAGATCGACGGCTCAGTAACATTAACTAACATAAATTCAAATTCACTCTGCATGCATCATTGCTCTTTACCAAATTTTATTTATTTATTTATTTAATCTTTATTGCACAATACAATAAAATAAAGTACAAAAAGCGGACTTAATTCCAAATGGCATTCTCTACCAGTCGACCTAAGGGCTAGGCAGAAAAATTGGTAAGCGGTGCGACAAAGAAAGTAAATGAAACATATACTACATACATTTATATTAACTGAAATATACATATTAAAAAAAACAAAAAAAAATGACTACATGGATATACTTATACATAACAGAAGAAAAAATTATGAGAATCTCTTACGTGGGTGTTGATTCCTGTAGTAACAGTTTATTTATTGTTTGTTTATTTATTGTTTTAAAGATCATTTTACTTGGAGCTTGTCTGACTTTTTCGGGGAGAGCGTTCCATAATTGAATGGCCTGAACCGTGTAGGAATTTTGATTTTGATGAATAAAGGTTATGTTATAATTGATGATTAGCTACATTTTATTAGAGAAGGTAAAGTTTGAAAATAGTTCCAGCAAATTGGCAAAAAACGTAACACAGTGTGTAGTGTTCGCGTAAACTTAAAAAGAAAGTAAATCAATTGTATAAAAAAGATTACTCTTAATTTCATTAACTTCTCATTACTTGATACAGAAAATAACAATACTAGCTGTTCCATTGACGCGAATGGGTACAAGCGATATAACGTGCGCGTTAAAGTTTACGACGCAACGGCGACGTCGACGGCCGTTTCACAGGCTGTCAGATGTCAGCTGACGGATGCCTGGTTCTTGACGCCCAATGCCGTGACGAATTTGCAGGCGATGATTTTTTTTTTTTTTAAATTTTATTCTAACACCTCCATCAAGATCGGAGCTCTTTTTTTAATCAATTTATACTCTTTCATACTAGTTCTCGCTTATATGCTTCTCGTACTTTCATTCCTCATACTACTCATTCATTCGTCATCTTTTATACTTTTTCGGGTGGGATGCCCGTCTATATACTCTATACTAATCTAACTATTTATTTTCTCTTTATTTATTATAACTATTGGGGAAACAGAAAAGGGTACGCAATTTTTATTTAACAAAGGTCTTAACATTTAAACTTACACTTACTTTTTATACATTATTCATTTTGAACTTAATCATATTTATACTAATTATTTTGACACTAAGAAACTTACTTACTTAATTACTAAAATTTTGTTGCTTACGGAGCTATAATCACAATTATAGCCGAAACAAAAACTTAATTACTATCCTTATTTCTATTTACTGCTAATTTACATATTTTATTACAGTACTCCACAAAGTCTCTTATGCAGGCGATGATTGGGTCACTATGCGAAACTGCGGGAGGATGTTTGTTTGATAGGTGACCAAAAATGTGTCATATCGAGGTCATCCGTGCTTCGGAAACCACTTAGCTGTTGGTCCCGGCTGCTTTAGCAATCGTGAACAATCACCAATCTGCACTGGACCCATGTGGTGGTTTGGGGCCCGTTTTTCTATCCATCCATAGGGAAGTCTTGTGCCCCAGCATACAATGAGACATACAATGAGCTGGTGATGATGACGATGACGTATATTTTTAACCGATAACATAAAACGTAATAAACAACATTTAGTTGAAAAAAAAATCTTTGCATTAAAATTGGAGGTTCCTCACTAACTCGACACAAGAGGCCGGACACACGTGTGTCCAGTTGGTGAAACTCAAAATTAGTATCACTTATTATTTCGTCATCTGGACACGCCAAGATTTTTACTCGTGTTTACATTTAGAATCACTTTTATATTTTCGTCAACTGGACACACGTTCGCATTTTATTTACCCGAATCCATGACAAAGTACAGTTACAGTATGGTACAGTACAGTAATAAGTGTGTACCTTTATACGAGTATATTGTTTCAAAGTAGACATTTGTAAATAATTCCTGTTTAAAAAAGAAAAGTATGTTGCTAAGATTTTTTCTGTGGTATTCTTAGTTGAAACAACAGGAAATTCAACCTTTAATTATTCTTCTTTATTCATTCGTTAAAGAAAAATGTTTTTTTTGTTGTAAATAAGGAAAACACAACAAGTTTCGAAACGATATGCGCCTCGTGCGCATTATTCACGCGCAATGACGGTATCCCCAGTTGTGGGTATTCCAAGTCAATGATGCGTCAAATAAGATTAGAGGATTTACTCACTATGAGTGGGCTGTTAGTAACTTCATCCTTGTCCATACTAGCAAGTTTGTTTTGTATTTTAAATTGTATTCAATGTGAAAAATATATACTCGTACTATAAAGACGAATTGACAACCTTCTCTTATTTTGAAGTCGGTTAAAAAGTGATAGTGCCTTACAAATAAACAAAGAGTAAGCTCTGAATAGTGTTTTGATCTTGTCATGTAAACGTCATTTCAAATGAGAGTAAAAGAGACAAAACTCGAAACAAATATTCGTACCTTATTCTTTGTTTATTTGTAAGGCTGAGGGTTAGAATACGAATAAACTTATTTTAGTAACGATACTGAGTGGCAAGGCGCTCGTCATGATATCCAGGAGCCCTGGGTGCAATTCCCAGATCGCGATTTTTTTGATGCATAGCCCAGGTTTGTGAAACTGCATTTGGAGAGCGTGGTTGACCTTGATTTCAATTATAAAAGCCATCGCCCAGCAATGTGCCAGTATGTAGACTTATATATAATATTATGTAAAATATATATTTTAATACAATTATTTATTTTAAATTGTAAGCACGTGATTTTGTTATTGTGATCACAACACAATGCAGTTTTTTAGTCGAAACTACTATTATTAATCGAAGATCAAAAGCAATATTTTATATAAATATCTAACATCTTGTTAAAGCGACTGTCTTAGCTGATTCAAAAGATCTATACAATATCATCAAGTGTCAGTCTTTACAGATCTGTGTGGATCTGTGGTCTATAATAATAAGCAGATGGGATGTTTAAGGTTGCTAATGAAACCATAAGCTACATAATAAATTATAATCAAAAATCATAAAGATTATAAAGAGGTTTTAAATCAGATTAAATAATCTTTAGGGTGCGATCACATTTTCGTCAAATAGCTGTAAGGTGAACGGGCCTCCAGGGCGTGCCCAAGGAATGGGGGAATAAATAAGTTTGCCGTATCGTAAGATATTTAGGCTTCCCCGAAATTAGGGTAATCGATCCTTCGTGGGGTAAAGAGGGTAAATGAGTGGCAATTCCGGGGGATCCGCGATAGCTTTATCGGCCGTTTTTTGAGCTGTATGAAATGACGTCTTGATGATGTTATATTTTGCATAATTATACTGTTCGCCCGTGTTGTTCTTACGATCGAAAGATTTAATTGAACGACCGAAAGAATGATTGTTTTTGAAACCTTACTTTGGAATGCTTGATGGTTATTTTACTTGTTGGTGTGTTTTTACTGGGAAGGAGAAGAGAGGAGCGATCTTGATTGTGATATGTATGTGGATACGGAGAAATACTACATTTCTGTATTTTAATTGAGTTGATTGTTGTACAAAAATAAAATTGAGACATAAAATTAAAATTTAAAGTTTTGAAACTGATACAGCTGGCTTGATAAAAGCAGAAAGCAAATACTTCCTTTTCTTCTTTCGCCTTTTATTAATTTTTATTAGTTTATTTATTAAACAACAAACATAGTATCGTAATATATTATAACATATATAATACATTGTGATACTTTTGCGAAACATGAACACTTTTGAAATATGTTTTATAGTAACGAATCAACAAACCTGATTTCTGTTAATAAACGTGTCTTATTTTATATGCATAATTTTATGTTGGAACTGTTGAGAATACAAAAAAAAATATGCATATTTTAAATTAACTGATGAGTGAACCCCTTCGGAAATAGAATAATCCTTTAGATTATTAGTCCATGCCTAAAGAAACGCCGAGATTTTTCCAGTTCACTTGTAGCCGTTCGCACAATGCTAATGCCGGTAAAACTATATATATAAATCCGCGTCACCACTATTACGACAACCAATACTCGAACACTAATGAATGCTGATTTAGCACAAAAACACCCATCGTAACGTGCGGCTAAATGATCTGCTCGTTTTGTGATGAATAATATTAGTTTAAAATGAAACCACTTTTACGGATCTACTCGCGTTTATTTTATACATTACTTTTAATTAATGTTTTCTTGACGTTTCGAACCCTTTTGCAGGGTCTGTGGTCACAGGGAGACTGAGGTGTTGGTCATCTCATAATTAATTAGCAGCTTGCGGTATGCAATTTAAATTTTAACTCACCTGGCGTTCCGTTTTACGCAGAAAGAGCTTACAGTAAGTATCTTTTGGTCTGGCAGTATGGTGTTGGGGCTGGATTTTAATATATTGTATGATGTGATCCCAGGATGGTGGTAGATTCCAACCATCTTCTCTATTGAAATTAGGATGTTTTTTTATCTCAATAGCCTCGCGTATCATCCTAGGGATGAATCGTTGTTGTCTATCGAGTATTTGTGGCTTATCTGATCTGATGTAATGGTTGGGCCTTATAGGGCATGTTCACTGACTGCAGACTTATTTTCGCGCCTATGCTTGACGTCGGCTATGTTCTTTAACACGGGTTCCTACACTTCTCTTTGTTTGCCCGATGTAAGAGAGCCCACAGTCGCAGTCCCGTTTGTACACGCCTGCATCTTGAAGGGGTATGTTGCACTTGACAGGTCGTAAAAATTGGTTGATCTTCTTCGGCGGCTTGAAGTAAGTGTTGATTGAAGCTCGCTTTAAGATATATCCAATCTTGTCAGTGACACCTTTCATACATGGAAGTACAGCAGTTTGTCGCTCGACTGTGGTTGGTTTATTGCGTTTTCTGTGACGAAGCCGTGGTACTTTCAGTTTATTATCCTGTAGTATACGTGCTTGACATGCTGAAACTCAGCAGCTAGGTGTTGTTGGGTGTCACAGATGCCGCGTGCTCTCTGAAACAAATATTTCCCTGCAGTAGCCAACTGTCTAGGATGGTGGTGAGAATCACCAGTCGGTAAGTTGGTGAATCGATCTGGCTTACAATAGCCCGTTTTGTACGTCTTGTCATCCGATATAAGTATTGTTATTTTTTCGTTATAATCAGACGTATCTATTAGTACCGTAGCATTAACTTTATCAGCACGAAGGATAGTTAATTCACGATCACGAGAAAGGTTGGATCTCGATAATTTGCTCTGGCGCAAGACAGACGATATGTCTTGACGTATTGCCTCAGCATCAGCCTTCCCAAAGTAATTTTTAACTAAGCAATCCTCGACATTGCTAATTATGCTTTCATACGGTATCCTGCGAGGAGCTACTTTTGATAACTTAACGATTGTGCGATCATCTTTGTGATTTTGACGTTTCTGGCTGTCTATGGTTGATGGTCTACCCTCAGAACAATACAGGTCTACTTACGTACCTACTGTTAGTCGTGTTCCATTTCACAAACTGTTTATTTAAATTCGATACTAACGTTTGGAATTTATCTATTTGTCTATGTTTGCATTAATTATATTTAGATTTTTCGCATTTATTAAGTATATTAATGCAATTATTAAAATTTGATACGGACAATTGTAACTTTAGTACACTGGACAAACTTTCGATCTTATTATTAATTTTACTTAGCTCAGGACGATGTTGGTAGATGAGGTGACGAAGCAATATTTGGCTGGCCTCTCGTAAGATCTTGGCGCTCCCGCGTATATCTCTCTTAGGCGATATCTTGACACGCTGGGATGAGGCCTTGATCGCGACATCTCTTCAAGAAATTCAAAGATGTAACTTTTTTGCGCGCTTAGTTTTCAGATCTTCCAACCGTCGCATCTTTGTTGGCTATTTCCAGTCGGTATTGGATCACATATTGTTTTCTAAAACTTACGCGCATTGAAATGAAACAACTTTTACGGATCTACTCGCGTTTATTTTACACATTACTTTTAATTAATGCTAACTTAACGCGAGTAGATCCGTAAAAGTTGTTTCATTTTAATGTGTAGAGTTCGCGTAAATTTTAGAAAACAATATATATTAGTTTAATTGTTTTTTGGTAGGAGCTCGGTGGCAATCGTGCAAGTTAAGCAACTTTCGCAATGTCGTGTTATCGGTTGGGTGACCAAAGGAGATTGACCATTTATGAAATCTCAAAATCAAATTAATATAGAAAATCAGTATATATTTTTCGTACTTGATCCTTTTTAGAATTAAGTCTTAACTTCGACGGAAAATAATAATAATAATAATAGTTATGTAAGTGGTTTTATCACTTCCTTCCATCCCAGAATCAACCATCTTTGACACTATCTTCAATGTTGCTAGTATTTAAAACCCTATATCGATTGATAATCTACTAATCAATAAATGAATTGACAAAGCCGTTATGTGAAACGTGTAGCTTGTGTTATTATTATTATTAATCTTTGCGTATTGCGCAATTTGTATTGGAGGATGGTAACGACCGCAAATGCAGCCAGCCGGCCGACATTTCTGGTCACCCAACCTGTGACGTACTACGCTACTAGCCCTACTACTACTAGCCCACTGCGCCATCGAGCTCCTTATCAATTATAAAATAATAAGGAATATTTACAATTGCATAGATATACATAATGCTGAAGTATGGTGTTAGCCATTAACAAGCAAGACCGCATATTTATGCCCATAGCCATAGCGTCGTACGACGTTGCCTCGTTTAACTATTTTATTTTAACTCGATTTCCACGAAACTACTTATAATATGTAATGTTTTTACACTGGAATTGCAACAGAAGATATAATCGTTATATATAGAAGATATAATAATATAAAAATCGTTGTTTTCGATGTGAAAAATACCTATAATTTGATGAAATTCATAAGTCAATTTCTCGTTATTCCGGCGAACTAGAGAGTTGAGGTTCTTTTTAACTTAATGTTAAGGTAAAACTCTACAGATGAGGGTAGGTTTCATAGGGGTACATAATCGTACAATGTGAAACTAAAGTCCATACTTAATTGGTCAATCTCCTTTAAATATAGCAAGCTCCGTGACTGATGACTTGTTAAGGCTATAAGGCTCATGTCCCCAGTTCACTTATATGTTATTGCTCAAAGGCCTGAGCACTAGGTCTCGATTTCGACAAGATAAATTCACCATAAAATTGCTAACAATTCTTTGTATTTAAAAGAAACGCTTGTCCATCCTCCATTGACTCCCATATTTCTTACTTTGTATACCAAAGTCATCTTACTTTGGTTGAAAGTAAATTGACAAAATCCTACCCATTTCTTATACGAGCAGTAATTGCAAAAACCAGTGCCGACAAAAGCTTTTTACACTCACTCGCACGTCAGTATATCACCATTGCACAGCGCCCCTGGCGGAACTTGATGGAAATATCAATAAAGTTCCACGAAAAATAATCTGTATGAACGATAGCCTTTATTCCAGGAAAACGAGCCTCTCTGAATAATATGGCTGCCTGTTTATTGATATTTTGGGGATAAGGATTCGGCTGCTCCATAAGCTATATTTTTAATGAAAAAGTAAAGTTTCTTTTCAATATGACTTTGTATACAGAATGTATAATAATATGTGTATAATCCTGAAACATTTTTTTTTTATAATAACGGGTAAGAACAGTGCCTTGTTCTCACCTGATGTTGAGTGATGATAAGGCCAATGATGGAAGCGCACTTCACCCGGGATCCTCAACTAGTGAGGTACTGGCTATCTTATCTCTAGCTGCCGGAACACAACAATGCTACAAACATTGATGTTATGGCGACATATTTAGATAAGATGGTGGTAGCTAGCCAGGCGGACAAACAAGCCCTACCACCAACCAAACCGAGTACACAACTCCCATGTACCCACATGTACCCCCCGCTGGGAATCGAACCCGTGCCCGTCGAACATAATATAAACCCACCTTGATAATGTGCAAAATAATATTTATTTACTTTTCCATACGAAAACTCAAATTGATTCTATTACATCATTTTTGTTTAAGCCTAACATCATCAAAAACAACTTCAATATCTCGGTGCTTTTCAGGTATGTACACACGCCTGCACGTCAACCTACCCAAAACTGTCAAATTTCTTCAATACATTGTCAACCTTAAGCCTTAAACATAAAGTTCAAAGTCTATTGAGGAGATTTGACAGTTTGTAGTAGGTTGATGTGCAGGCGTGTGTACGTAAGTTCCGAGATTCGATGAAAGATAGATTTTGCAGATATTGTATCCTAACCCCACCGGCACAGCATTTCTGATTCTGATTTTTATAACCTCATTGTGTCCAGACTCCAGACCAATCTTTATATCTATCGTCTATAACTTCTCAATTCAAAATTTCGGTTATAGGACTTCTATCAACAACCGGTATGAGATTTATAAAATGTTTTGTTTTGTTTATATAATTTTAACGCAAATTTTGTTGCGAAACAAATTACAAAAACACAAATGTTGAAAAATTTCCACGAGCAGGATTTGAACCTGCACCCTTCTGACATACCGGGTCAGGTGCTCTCCCAATTGAGCTATCGTGCTTCTAACCAGCCCGCAGAAATTATTCAACACTATTTAACAACTACCGTCATTTACATCCGATCATAATATTTTTACAAATACTAAAAATCAGTAAGAAGTAGGCAAGCTATTTATAAAATGTTTTGTTTTGTTTATATCGAAACAAATTACAAAAACACATTATGTTGAAAAAATTCCTTTAATAATAAAAAAAGTAAATAGTGTTGAATAATTTCGGCGGGCTGGTTAGAACCACGATAGTCCAATTGGGAGAGCACCTGACCCGGTATGTCAGAAGGGTGCAGATTCAAATCCTGCTCGTGAAAATTTTTTCAACTTTTGTGTTTTTGTAATGTATGAGATTTTTCAATATGTACATAATATGTAGCTTTTTATAATATTATAGCAGACATCACCCGCTCGTTTTATATTCCCATTGCTAGTGCACGAACCTTTCCTATGGATGGATAGGGAGAACGGGCCATAGACCACCACGTGGGCCCAGTGCGGATTAGTGGTTATTATCGACTGCTACTGCAGCCAGGACCAACGTGAAGATGTTGGTAGTTACGTGCCTCCCCGAGCACAGAGTAGCTCGAGATAAGATATAATTTTGGCCACCCATCCAATGGCGCGTTAATCGAGCGCCTCGCTATTATATTAGCACAGAAATTAAAATTCGAATTTCTATAAAACCTCTAATAAATTAACCTAAAATTGAAAACTACAGTTTTGGCTAGACCACCGAACGAATGGAACGTCAATTTATCATATTTGCAAACGCACCGCAGCCGACCACGACCACGTCCGTAGTCGGCACATGACAAATCCCGCATAATCTCGTTGCCGTGTCCCGTAAGCCACAACACCATAAGTTCCTATTGGCATAGGCTCCGAACTAAGTCTATGTCTAGGTATAAGCCTGTGTGCCAAGATAGAATCGAATATCATGTCTAGCTTCGGGTGTGCCGCAAGGAGATTGCTTGGGACCTGATTTATTCCTCCTGACAGCTTTATGGATTACAACTGCGGTGCGCAGTGACGTAGCTAATTGCTACTTTGGATAATGTTGATGATAGTTGATAGAGATATTATTATCGCAACTGTGCCGAAATATCGGATATCGGTAATAATCCCGTAAATAATAATTAATCTAATGTATGTGACCATGATGGTTTGAAAAAGTTACGTATTATCGATACCGTATAAATTCGGTTCCACTAGTTACTTATTTCCAAAATTGTATTAGGTATTGTGCTGTTTTCCAGTTTACTTTATCTTTTTTCCTTAACTTTCATCTTACAATATTGGGAAAACCGACAGACGTTTTAAATTGAAAAAAATTGCAGGAATTAGTATGTCAGTTCGTATAATAGTGTTGTTACCCTTCTCGTATATTCCCAAGCACATCAACATAAAACTCATCATAGATGATATTATATTTGAACGATAATTACCTGAATTATATGTATATTAAATTGCGCATGACAATACTTACCTTACCTTCAGCCGAGCCATGAGTTAAGCTTTATAAATTTTTTGTAGCGATCTTTGTTTTTTATTCTTATTGCATTGTTAAATACGTTAATGTTTGTAATGTTGTGTTTGAATAGTTTTTTATTTATGTTTATTGTTTTATGTTTTTGTTCCGTGTCGTCTCGACCTCTAAGTCCCGCCAGAATACCAGCGCTACATCGGCTATTGTCGTTGTAGCCTATGCTGAGGCTGGGCCCTATTTGGTCACACTTAATTTAATTTACCTAGCTATATGTAAACCTTTTTATTTTTATTTTTTAATATCTTGTACAATCTGTTTGTGATCAATAAAATGTTATTCTATTCTATTCAATTCTACTTTTGAATCTCTTTCAATATAGAAATGATCAGACATAAGCCTATTCTTCTACCAATTATAATTTTTGACCTTTGTCTGGTGTCCTTTTATATTACTTTTGTTATTAAGAACATTCTACAAGAGTTTGTTCAATATGATGCCAAAATTAGCAATGAAACTTTAATAAGACACCCAGAGGATCTTTAGTCCAAGTTGTCGTGTTTATTAGCCGTCTGGTGCACTGCAGTACTGTTTTCGAGCTAAATAATATTGCATGTTTCGTTCATATGAAACGTAACATTGTAGAAATTGCTGTTGCTTCAAATTTGAATTTCGTAAAGCCCTTAGCCAGCAACTACGTTATTATGGAATATTTGGTAGCCATGAGGTTCGTTATTGAAGCAATAATATAATGCTTTATGTTCAATTAAAAGTTTTGAGGTTTGTCTACAACTGTGTTAAAAAGTCTTTTTTTTATTAACACTCATGTCGCCGACACATAAAAACTCCTTACAATTTTTGCATTATTTATTTCAACTTATAGTCGTCCTGTGGTACAAATTAACAAAATATATATTGTTATAAGGATTTTATTGTCAGAAAATAAAAGGAGATTTTAACGCGTTATCAACAACTCGAATCCATTGTACTGATTCTTAACCAACAATTATAATTGAATCAGTCAAGGTACATCAGTATTCAGTGTTTGTATGTGTGTGTAGTGCCTTATACTTCTATAAAATTTCAAAACAGTATTTAACGTTGCTCTTCGCATTCAGAACCATTGCTACAGAATAAAGTCAAGAGATAATGATCCGATAGATGAAAATGTCCACAGAAAAAGGGGTTGACCCCAATTCTGGGGGTCCACCAGATAACTGGATGATAACATTAATCAAAGGACGTAACTCCGGGGCGCGGAGGCTAGTCTCCAATTTTCTGGTCAATGCCCTTTTAATTTCCCCTTCCGTTAAACGATTTTTCAGTTCGACAACCATTCGGTAAACATTGCGAGGCTTATTGGCGTCGTCTTTAGCAAAGTGGGAGTTCGCTGTATTTTTAAGGATTAATGTAAATTTTGCTAAGAGTCTGTTTTGGAAATTGTAAATGTAATCATATTTATATTTAATTTATATACAGTCCTTACGGTCCGATCCACTTTATAATTAGTGATTAAACATTCAAAATCATTTATCTAATAGTCATGCTATCAGTTCGTAAGTCTACACAGGGCGGGAGACTTTGTACTGAGAAGAACCGTCCAGAAATTCAGCAAGGGTATTTCTTTTACTTTCTTTACCGCGACAAATATTGGAAAATGCTTGATCTTGAAGCCTATCGACACTGGTTATACATAACTTCAACTTTGCCGTCTTTGGGGCCTTAGTTATAATACCTTTATGCTCAGTAGTTTTATTGGATCTCACACCCTTCGCTACAGCTATACAGCACAGACTACTGTTTAGAGGCAGAAATCATCTTGAAATGCTAGGTAATCAACAACTATTATCTGCCCTACCACCATTTTTTCTGTGTGAGTTTTCACATTCAAACATATTTCTACTCCTAATCACTCGCAATGGTGATTGATAAGTTAAATTGGTTAATGAATTATACTACCTAAAGTAGTATATGCGCCACCCTTTTGACACTTTTACCGAAGCGTAATCGATGCAACAATAAAGAGACTTTTTCAAATAATTCAGTGACTAAAATAAAACAACAAGAAAAAACAATGAAACGATTCATAGGCATCCTGAATTTCAATGGTTTCGAAGCGTATACAGAAATTGAATCAAATAGCTACACTGCGACTCGTAGCGATTTGTAGCTCTACAGCATATAAAAAGCAATGTTTATTTTGAAATACTGTTTTTTGAACAACGAAACTTGAGCTTTCTTAAACAAAAACTTTACATATATATATTTAGCAAATGGTAATTTAAATTGTAGTATGTATTTTAGCTTTGCACAAAAGATCCCGATGGGTCGAAGTGCTACTGCGAGAAGGAAATTTCAGCAGACCCCAATAAGATATGATGTATTTTAGCTTTTATTTTAAAATCGGCAGCATTTTATTTTGACAGTAAAAGAAGTGGAGGATATACTGTTAATCTGGCAGAATTTATTTAACATAATTGCGTTCATTAAAATCTCCCATGTTATTTTAAGACTACCACATCAAAATTAATTAAATCAAGGCACGACATGGACCACTACTGTTTTTATTTATTTGCGCCGTTTCATATGCGCTCCTTCCTCTCTCGTGCTTTGAATATTTCTGCCTTTGATACACGCTGATTTAGATAGTCGTTAACGTAATGAGCCGACAACTTTGTGCTTTAGTAACTAACTGTGGATGATAAATCTTCCATACCATAATTCATACAAATTATCAACCTTTGTGGTTTAGTGATTAAATTATATGAAGTATTTTTGGTTTAAAATGTTTTTGTTTTGTTTATATAATTTTAACGCAAATTTTGTTGCGATACAAATTACAAAAACACAATGTTGAAAAAATTTCCACGAGCAGGGTTTGAACCTGCACCCTTCTGATATACCGGGTCAGGTGCTCTTCCAATTGAGCTATCGTAAAAAAGAATTAATGACGGTAATTCATTCGGTAATTCGGTGATCGTTAATGACGGTAGTTGTTGACATTGAATTGGCGCCTTTGGCTTTCAAAGTAAAAAAGTAAATAGTGTTGAATAATTTTGGCGGGCTGGTTAGAACCACGATAGCTCAATTGGAAGAGCACCTGACCCGGTATGTCAGAAGGGTGCAGGTTCAAACCCTGCTCGTGGAAATTTTTTCAACATTGTGTTTTTGTATTTTTGGTTTCTCAAAAAATAATGTTATTAAATCAGGAGTACATTTTTGCATTCGGTTTGTTGATGTTACTCGCAATTTTAGTTCTTAATGAACTAGTTACTATATATCTTAATTTTTATTTCGACTTCTACTCACTTGATAGTTTATAGATATATAATAACCTCTTTGGTCTTATGGTGATGATACAGTGATGTCAAGGTCGAAGGTGGAAGCGCACTTCACCCGGAATCCTCAACTTCTGAGGCTAGGCTATCTAACCTCTATCTATCGGAACACGACTAGTCCTCCAAACATGGTTATTATGGCGACAGACTTAGATGAATTAATGATAGCCAACTGAATGTTAATGATGTGGTTGTAGCAATGCAGTAATCAGACCTAAACATTTTATTAGTATGCCAACGAATGTTAATGAACTACTTATCAATGGACATCCGGTAACACGAGACATTATAATCTCAACAAAATCGAGATCATCCATGCCAAGTCGTTAATGCACTCCAAAATAGTTTTATTGTCGACTTGGACGTTATTAAAAACTCGAGAATGGTGATTTATGTGTAGTTTTATTGGTACTTTTTATTTTATTTGTCGTAACAAATTTGTTGTCCTGCCTCTGATGTTGTTTAGTCACGTAGAAACATTGGAAAAAGGCGGTCGGATTTTGCTTGTAGGATTTTTTACACATGTTTTTATATAAGTAACATATAAAGGTTTTTTTTTAAATAGGTATTAACATTCGTAACTTTTTTACCAAGATGTTCCGAATAACTATCATTAAAACGAGCTACATACACTTTAATCACACGAATACCTTTTAAATTAGCATGGTATATAAATAGTAAATGAACATCAAAAACACACACTTTGTTCAATAGGTACCAACTATTTATTATTTTCTTAAAATCGTCTTCGGAAATATGCGTCATCAGTAATCTGTCTCGCGCTCCCAAACGGTATTTCCTGTGTCACTCCATCTTTACTGTTGACATTTTGTTTTGACGCCAACGGCGTCTGGGACTAATTACCACACCTTACCTAATCTCACCTCCATTTTTGTTTCAGAGACCGTTTCGCCGCGTTAAACAGTGAAAACAAGATGGCGGCGGTGCGCGTACGTCACGCCATCTGTCAGTTGTGGACAGAAGTTATGGCCACTCGCGAGTGTGACCGCGTAGTGATGTGACATCGTTAGTGTTGTGTTTTGTGTTTGTGATAATGTCGGAGGAGCGGTCGCGGCGGTTGTCGCAGATCTTCGACCCGCTAGCTCGTTTCACTGACCTCAGCGGGGCGGGGCAATCGGCTAGCACGCCCAACAGTCCGCGGCTGCTGCCGAGGCGGTCGCGGGACCCGCCGCCACCGCCACCTAGGTAAGAGAAACATAGACAATTCAACTTAACAACTAATCTAAGACACAGGCTACGACTTTAAGACTTGCCTAAAGAAGAATCGCTTCGGAGGCCGTGTGTCAAAGCGCGCTGCCCAATATCCGGAGGTCGGGCAAAGTGTATTTCAGACTTTTCAATGCATAGCCCGGATTTGCGATAGCCAATAAATTGTAGCGATGACTTGATTTCAATGATGGAGGCCTTATCCCAGCAGTGGGATAAAGCGACATATAGGCTATTTTATTGTTAATAAATGAATGCAATAAGAATATATTATTGTTATTATTAAATAATGTTATGTTTATAATGATATTTCGGTTTTTGTAATCCACTTTTGCTGTTGACTGTACTCTATCAACTAAACAGTTACCTACCTCTGTAGTTGACAGGTTACTCAATAGGGACACTTTTCGTCCCCTGTCAAAACTAAGCCCTTTCATGAAAATGTATGGCAGTAGCAAACCGTGACAGCACGTCTATTATGCTCCAATATTACTATTTAGGTGATAGAAAATCGTGTTTACGTCAAATCAAGACATATGTAGTTTAATGTATTGGAGAGCTAAAGTGGTGGAATTTGAATTTGGAACCGCGCGCAGTTTTCGATTGTCAATTGTTATGCAAACCACATTTTACCTAAGGCTTTTAGCGTGCTTTTGTGAGCTGAGGGCTAGAGATAATTTGGCCACCCATCCGATGATTCAACATTGCGAAAGTTGCTTAATTTGCAAGATTGCAGTCCGAACGTAGCGTAGCGCTATCCTCCTCAAAATTGGACTATAGACAATTGTTAAGCTTTACCACTTGCAAATGAATTTTTGCTTGCACGTACTTTAACCCACCGTTAGAATTTAAATGTGGCCTGTTTTAATTTGTTGCTAGTTAGAAAAACAAACAAGATTTGTTCTTGCAAAGGGTAAAAGCCACCGATGCAGCATGGTCTGTGCAGGAGCACAGAATAATCGCCCTAGTGGTTACGATGCAAGACTATTGTGACAGCTTAAACAATTTTTATTGTAAGTACGGATATATATGATTTTACGCAAATATAAAATTACAGTCTTGAAAAATCTTCCAGGAGCGGGATTCTAACCCGCAGCCACTGACAAACCGAAATTTTTTTTTTGACAAAAAAGAATTTCCTAATTGTAAGTAATTTGTATTGTTATTCTCGCCGTGTCACTATCAGACGGATGCATACTCCCAGACGTACCAACCGCATACAATTAGTGGACGTTTACGTCAGTACACATTATGCGAGTGCAGGATCGATTATGCCTTGATTGTCTTCAAACAGACCTACTGGCCGAAAAGTTAATACCAATTACGGAATCTGATGGTCTGTACGTTAAATACTTAACGAGATAAAAGTTTCATGTTTTTGTGTTTATGTTTTTTTGAACAGTGTGTTTATGTAGCATAATAGGTTATATACTGTCCTACTGCTGGATAAAGATCTCCACAATTGAAATCAATTGAAATAATCTCAACAGGACCTATGGCTATCGGGGCGAGCATTTTCCCTCCCTGGTTTATGATATTTTATAATTGCATAAATATCAAATTAATTTTCTATTGTTATTTTTATTACAGTTACAGTTGTTAAATCGTCGCAAAACAGAAAGATATTTCATAAAGTTGACTAGTTTGTTTAAAGGTCTACTCCATTCGGCGAAATAAAAACCAGTTTTAAAAGTTAGATTGAAGTAATAGTACTACAAAATTTAATCATCAATATTATCAATATTAGATTTTACGTCTTTTCGAAATATAAAATGCGTCTAGATAGTTAATTAACTAAGATAATTAACTATCCAACTAACAGCTAATTGAGAGATACAAAAGTGCTGCGATATTCGATAAAGTAAACGGGTTAAATTATTAATACAAAGCGCAAAAATGCTCATCAAAATTAAAACGTAACATTTATTTATTTCGAAAACACTGTTTAAAACTAATTAAATAATGAATTACTAATTAAGCTTCATTCCGCCGACGACGTAGCTGTTAATATCTATGGCAGCATTTTAATTTTGCAATCGACCTAATTAATAATCACTTGTTTGGACGAAACAATCCGAATATAAACCGATTTCATATAGCAGTTTTAATTTTATCGGTATTACAAAAAAATCTGGTTTTGTATTAAAACTTGATTTGGTATTATTTGTTTTGGACATAAAATAAACTGTTTTGTATTTTAAGTGAACTGATGACTTATATCTACAACTTCATGACAATGACGACTTGATATTTATGTATAGGTATTATTGATAATTGCCGTCGTTGGCGTGCAAGGCAGGCTATAGCTTCTCAGTTATAGCCGACTGTGGCGATCAAAAGGTTTAAGTCCTCGTTGTCTGTCCAACAGCACAGCTTAGTAAGAGGGAGGAAGCTTATGCTAAATGAACAGACTTGAGGCCCAGCGTATTAGTAATTATTTAATAACCCAAGAAATAAATAAAAGCTATGTAATTTTATAAAATACTAGTTGTTGCCCGCGACTTCGTTCGCGAAGACTACAGTAAAAAAAAAAAGTATCCTACGAGTATATGCTGGCCTGGGTTATTGTCTGTATATGAGGAAAGTTTCATTAAAATCCATTCAGTAGTTTTTACGTGAAAGAGTAACAAACATCCATTCATACTTAAAAAACTTTCAAGTTTATAATATTAGTAGGATTTATAAATTTTATAAAATACAGTGAAAAAATTAAATGCCCACCCGACCCAGCCCGGAATCGAACCTGGGTCTTCCGCAATCCGGGCGGCTGCACTGACCGCTATGCTACCGGGAAGGTTGACGTAAGCGCTGAATTTTGTCACTGCTTTTTAATTCTTTTGTGTGCACCGCCATTAAAAACATAAAGCAGACAAATTTTCAGGTACTTTTAAATTAATGAACTGTATAAAATATTTATGGGCCAATGTAGTGTTTTGTGATTTCGATGTATTTCCCGGCCGAGTTGTTGGGCCGTGTTGTTGGTATTTATTATGCGCTGCGCATGTTTGTAGAATATTTAACTCTTTTTTCTTTTACATTACGAATACGAGTCTATTTTATTAATGTGGTTTAATGGATTTAATTCTTTAAATTTCTTCTTGGCGAAAAGTGAAGCGACATGTTTGGAGTTGAATAAAAGCTTGGAAAAAAAATATGTTTGGCCAATTAATGTGAGATAGGTGCAAACTACATAGTATGCGTCAAGTGTTCGCGTACGATTATTGGCGAATAAAAGGAAACAGTGCTACTTCACTTTTCAAATCCCATTTAGAAATCCGCGTTAGGTCTTAGTAATGTCACTAAATAAAATAAAGTCCCAATTTGGGGAATATCATTTTCTCTTATTAACATCGCATATTAAACAATAGCATTGTCAATCCTTTTCTAACGTTCACATAAGCTAATATGCTTAGCTTATTCAATAAAAAAAAAAACTTAGAATGAATCGCTGAGCGATAAAGTGAAAATTCATTAGCCTATAGACAAGATGTTGTGGTTCTGGTTTCGTGCTTCTTTCTCAAAGTTCCAACGTAGAAGGAAAACTAAGTGGTGGAGGAAAGTATAATACGCTTCCACCTTCGTTCATATCGTCGCTTACCGGGTGGAATTAAGGCAAAACACTTTTCGCTGTGAAATAAAAAAAGGGTTTTCGAATGATGTGATACGGAAGTAGTAATATATAAAAAACATATTTATTTACGTATTAAAAATTTTTAATAATAAGATTATATCGGAACGTGGGCCTTGTCAGAGTCATCACCATTTTCCATGTCGGCGTAGATTAGCGGGCGAGGAGAAATAATTTAACAAACACGTGTTTTCTAATAGTTGTCTCTTGTAATATAAATAAGCAATCACAAAAATTAACGCACTAAATTAATCACAACATATTTAAACTTAGGAAAACTATAACGTTCCGCAGAACCCGTGGCGCGTGCTTCCGATGCAAACGGATAATGTTCTCCTCCCGTGGGACGGTCGCATACTGCCAGCGCTCTGCGTTACGTCAAGCGAACTATCATTGTTATTCGCTTATGTCACTTTTCTGATTCGATTAATATAACAATGAAATTATATTGTAAATCATAGAAACGCCGACAAATACAATCTTATGCCATTCTATTAGACACGGGTCTTAAAAGTATAGTTGGCTACTAAAGTTTGACTAAAGTCGCTAAAACATTAGTAGGTACTGTGTTCAACGAATTTTATTGATAGTGTTCTTGATGGAAAATTAATCAAGATGTTAGCTTTATTATCATAAACGAATTAACTTAATGCACACAATCTATTTACAAAAAGAAGGCTGAGTGCTCGAGCAGTGTGAATGAACTGTTATTAAGTTGTGAGATAATGCAGCGAATACAGCGGTTACGGTACAAACTGACGTAACACTATTTGATGTTCCCTTGAACTCTGTTAACATCGCGCTCGGAACAACATTCTTTGCTATGACAGTTAAAGATTATTGAAAGTTTAAAGGTTAGGACGTTAGTTAATTTAGATTCTTGAAATATGTTATTCTAGCCGAAGTAAAACATTTTTTATTGCTTGATATAAACTAACAGTACATCATAGTGATACTGTGTTTGTTCTCAAGCCCTGAAATGTTTTTTAATACGTAAAAGCTTTAAAAAGAAGCATAATCATTTATTCGCATTAAGTACTATAAGGTGTTATATTATATAAATTATAAATGGTCATCTTAAGCCTATTTAGCCATTGCATAATAGCATGCAAATTTTATTCCTTACTACTAATAGTATTCAAATAATTTAAATATGAAATTCTGTCAATATTAATAATCATAGTAATTTAGCTATTAATCATCTAAACATATAAAATGCTTTGACCTGAATGACTGACGGATCAACGCACAGCCTAAACCGCTGATCGTGGAGACCTGAAAATTGGAGGGTGTGTTCTTTGTATGACGTAGGCATCCGATTTAAAAAGGATTTTCCGAAATTCTACCCCTAAGGGAGTGAAAAAGGGGGCAAAGTTTGTATGTGACAACGTGATTTCCTACTTCAAATTATGCATAAACCTTTTTTTAACAGAATTGATGAATGAAGGGAGAGGGGTAGAAAGTTTTTTTGGCGGTGATTTGCTTTGAAGTTGATATCAATCTCCTTAGTGCTCTTGATATAAATTACATTTTATTTTGACACAATGTTTGAAAACTCAAACAATTTTATTCAAAAAAGGTTGAACTCACTTAAAAACGCAAATAAATACTCTTTGAAATTGGAATGTCTTTTAGGACACGGCCTCATAGAGACGTAAAGTTCGAAATTTGAAATGGTAAGGATAGAATTTCGGAAAATCCTTTCATAACGGATTAAGCTTAAAATCCTTCAAATGAGAATTAATTTTATTAAAACTCTTCGTTTGTCTCGCTAAAACTCGAGATTGGCTAGACCGATTTGGCTAATTTTGATTTTGAAATATTTGTGGAAGTTCAGGAAAGGTTTAAACGAGAGAGACATAAATAATAAGTAACAGCAAATACTAAAAATGATTTAATTTTCCAATACAAAATGATTTGTTTGTTTTGTTGTAATGGAAACTGTCAAATCGGTGCGAAGTCTGCCGGGTTAGCTAGTAATCAATAAAATTAGAAAAAATTAAATGTGAAAGTAACAATGTCAAAGAATGGATTACAAGAAAAAAAATCATTAATAAACCGTAAAATAATACAAATAATCTCAATCCATGCACATAAATAATAATGAAACCAGCCCCCCAACCGCCTAACTCTATCGCTATCGCTCTCGCTATCGCTCTCGCTATCGCGCTCTATGGCTTATAGCTTTCGATATTGCTTTTATATCGCTTTCGAAATGACAAGATTACGCCATAAACTATAGAGCGCGATAGCGAGAGCGATAGCGATAGAGTTAGGCGGTAGGCCCCCTGTCCGTTATTTCTTATAATTCTTAAACTCCTTAATGTTATAAAATGTCAATTCATTTACAATACATGTTCAATAGCGGTGTGCCGCTATAAGCACTCAAAAAATTAAAAAGCAGTGAATAAATTCAGCGCTTACGTCAGTCTTCCCGGTAGCATAGCGGTCAGTGCAGTCGCCCGGATTGCGGAAGACCCAGGTTCGATTTCTGGCTGGGTCGGCATTTAATATTTTTTTCACTGTATTTTATAAATTTTATAAGTATTTAATTTAGCTTCAGTGCAACAATAAGCACTTGAAAATAAAAAGTAAAATCAAGAAATAACGCATACAGTAAGATTTCTTCAGCCGAGTAATATATCGCATGTGTTGTAGATTTATTTTTCTGGAAGCCATACAGATCGTTGTTTAGTATTTTAAATGAATCAAAGAAAGATGAAAGAACAACCTTTTCATATATTTTTGAGAACACGCAAACTAGTGCAATAGGTCGGTAATTAGATACTTCATTCTTATTTCCTTTCTTATGCAAATTGAAGAAGATAAAGTTTCAAAGTATATATTTTTTTAAAGTTATTTTTTTAATGCTTAAAGCTCTTTTGTAAAATACGAGTAGTAGGTGAGTAGGAACTTCTATAATACGAGTACCTCCGCCTCTGTGGTCTAGTGGCTAAGACCACCAGTTTAGACCCAGAGGTCCCGGGTTCGATTTCCAGCGGGGGGTACATCTTTGTGTACTCGGTGTGGTTGGTTGTAGGACTTGTTTGTCCGTCTGGCTAGCTACCACCATCTTATCTAAATATGTCGCCACGACATCAATGTTTGTAGCATTGTTGTGTTCCGGCAGCTAGAGATAAGATAGCCAGTGAGTGCCTCACTAGTTGAGGATCCCGGGTGAAGTGCGCTTCCATCATTGGCATTGTCGTCACTTAACATCAGGTGAGATCAAGGCACTGTACTAAACCCGTTAAAAAAAATATCATAAGCCCCTTGGTATTATGTACTCAAGAATGGTACTACACAAATTACGTTATCGACATCAAAATATTAACAAAAGTGTAGTTCAAATTATTTGCTTTTTGGAAGATTTCCAGTCAAATATCAATTACGAGTATTTCAAAGCATTTTGAGTTAGCCAATGCCATTTACAAATCTCTACGTACAAACAGGTTTTTTAATTACATTGAATATATCCGTATGATATTATGACACCATTACCAGTTCATTTTTATGTCTCCTCTCCACTACTGGGGCACGAGGCCTATAGATGGATAGGGAGAACGGACGATGAACCACCAAGCGGACCCAATGCCAATTGGCGGTTATTAACGACTGCTAATGTAGCCGGGACGAACGGCTTGCTTTCCGAAGCCGCATGAAATAATATAATAAATTCAGTTCAAGCGATCAGTGAAATAACTCAGACGTTGTCCCCAGGCCGATTGCCCATTCATCTCGCGTGGACCCTTTGGAGTACGAGCTGGCAGCAGCGGATGCTGTCAACTGGCAGGAGCGCTGCCTTGAGCTGCAGCTCGAGCTGCACAGGAGCCGCCACCAGGCCACCAGGGTCAGGGACATGCTGCGAGATAAGGTAAGCTAGCTTCACATGCATAATCATCATCAATTATTTTTATGTCCTCACTAGTGGAACCGAACCTGTGGATGGATAAAGAGAACGGGTCATAAACCACCACGCGGGCTCAGTGCGTATTGGTATGAATTCACATGCATACATACTGATATTGTGTTTGTTTAAAAATGGTTAAAGAGAACAGATAAGTTTGAAATGTCTGGGAATTGCAGTACAATAACTTTTATTTTAAATTGCTGAGATGATGATGATGATGATTATGATGATGATGATGATGATGATGATGATGATGATGATGATGATGATGATAATTTGCTGTTGTTTAAGCAACTCCTAAAATCATTAGTAAATAAAAAAATGTGAGAGGTCCAAGGTATGATCCCTGGGGAACACCTGAAATAATATTTCGAAGGAATAAACGAATTCCGTGATTGACACTGCCTGTTATCGATTGCCTAGGGATTTGACATCACTTAGGAGATCGCCATGTATTCGGTATTTAAATGGTTCATGTGTGGTATTATCAGTTCTATAATTTTTAGGTTTTATTTATAGGACCCTATCCAACCAGGATAATATTAAAATATTTTTCGTTTCAAAATTAATAATATTATAAACTAGCACTGTACCCGCGTCTTCGTATGCGTAGATTTGAGACTTTAAAAAGATCTGTTTCAATTAAATAATTTTAGGAATGGACCAATTGTTCCAGAGATTGCCCTCCTCAAACAAACAATCAATCAAAGAAAGTCACAACTCACCTCTTTATAAATATATTATAGATAAAGAATAGACGTCGATCTTACAGATAATTCACTATTCTCTGTTTTCCCTTACTATATGGATATATAACGTTTTCCTCTACACAAATACCAGCTCCAACTATACAAATAGCGTGCTCACAGGAGGTATTTTCGCTAACGGGGAAGTATTTCAAAGGCTTACTTGTCAGCGACGGCTAATTATACGCTGTGTGCTTGCCTGATCTCAGCGAGTTGATACTAACGAGCGTAAAGGGAGAACGCGGGCCGGTTGACGTATTCAGAATAACTTATAGATTTAGTATTAGGATTAAAACCCAAGTTTTTGAGTAAACAAAAAATTCAATTAAAAAAATATCTAAAATTAATTGCCTATCACTTAGATGCTAAACACAAAGAAAGAGAGAATAGGAAAGCCCTGGCCGAGTTTCTTGCCGGTTCTTTTCAGTACAAAGTCTCCCACCCTGTAGACTCTATGGCAACAAAACAAAAAAATCGTTTTGTAATTTACGCGTGAAAGCGTATCAAACAAACAAACATACTCATTTTACTATATATATACCTATATATGATTTATTATTATAATGTTGTTATTAATAAGTATCCTATGTCTTTGAATAACCAAGATATAAATCTTATACTTGAGAATATGTGTACAAAATTTCATGATCGGCTGAATAGTTTACGCGTAAAAGCGTATGATACAACAAGCAAACTCACTTTCGCATTTATATTATGAAAATGTCCTATTATTTTGCTATTTTGCTTTGCTATTTATAAGTGTGTATGCGGTTGTATTTACGCCAAATAAACTTTTATTATTAAACTTATTTGCTTATGTTTTTAAGTGAGTTCAAGCTTTTTTGAAAAAAATCGGATTGAATTTTCAAACCTTCAACCTTCAGACGCATAGTACTAGAAATGCAAATTACCTACCAGATACGCATATGACCAGATTTTGTTTCGTAAATTGCCAGATACGCATATGACCAGATTTTGTTTTGCAAATTACCAGATCAGCATATGTCCAGATTTACCTAGGATTTACAGTAATTTAAATCAAAAGCACTAAGAAGTGTTGATATCAACTTCGAAGCAAATCACCGCTAAAATTACTTTATTACTTTCTACCCCTTTTTAACCCCGGATGAATTTCAATAAAATACGAAACACGGCTTCCATTAATTCTGTAAAAAAAGTTTATGCAAAATTTGAAGAAGATTGGACCAAGGAATCACGTTGTCCCATACAAAATTTGCCCCCCTTTTTCACCCCTTTAGAGGTAGAATTTTTGGAAAATCCTTTCTTATCGGATGCCTACGTCATACAAAGAACACACCCTCCAAGTTTCAGGTTTCTACGATCAGCGGTTTAGGCTGTGCGTTGATCCGCCAGTCATCCAGGACAAAGCATTTTATATGTATAGATAAGCAGTTGGTCCCTTCGTGTTACGTGTCATGGTCACCCATCATTAACCTGGCATCGTAAGCGTTGCTTACCTAGCAAGATTGCAAAAGACCATCGAGGACTTACCCTAATGGAACACAATTACTCCAACAGCCGGGTACATGCCCGCTTAATCATTACTAATGTCTAGTGGTTTTGACATGTTAATACCTGGTGTAGCGACCTAGTTCTGACGGCCCAAGTGCGATTCATCACGACTAATTAGCCACAATGCGCTACTGTAGGCTACAGGGCCTGCATATTGTAACTATCTGCTGAGTAATAGCACTATTTAACTGGTAATGGTAGTGACGCAAAAGCTTTACTTTTGCCCGCATAATAGTAACGTCAATAAAAACTTCAGAAATAAAAGAAAACCAAACCATTTGGCTGCATAATAATTTTCATTGGTTAGATTTATTTTTTATTTTAATTATGTTATTTATACAGCAAAAAATGTGTTTTTTAAAATACTATTAGAGTAAGTTTCGCTTTCCCGTCTTGGTCCGAGCCTTTAGAGGCGCCCTCGGATTGCTCCGCTAACCGATCCGATCCGAACCCTTCGGAGAATCAAGTAGGGCACGGGGACGCGCACTAGTGCGCGATGCCGTTCCCTCTAGAAACCTCCGAAGGTGATTCGTTTCACACGGCTTGAGGGACCCTTTGCGTTTGATTCTCAATGAGGTGGTACATAATTATGGTGTTTGATTTGGTTGGTGGTAAGGCTTGGCCTAAGTCCGTTTAAATTATTGTGTTCCGTCAGTTACAGATACGAGTAAGAGCCAGATACTTGGCTAAGGTTAGAAGTTAGTTAGTAAGTGAGTTAGAGAGGCAAGGATTGTAAGTGAATAAGCATCCATCATCGGCTATATCGTCACCATCTAAGCGATGAAGGCCAAGAGCTTCTCCGTAGTAATTTAAATGGCTGAATGTCTAAAATATGTTAAAAACCTACCTGCTAAATTTCAAGATTGGGGATTAATAGTTCCATACGCCATATACATAAAGTTCAAAGTCTATTAAAATAATTTGACAGTTTGTGATAGTCTGATGTACAGGCGTGTCTGTGTTATGCTGGTTTATTTGGCTAGTGTAAAAACTTTCTGTTGACTGATAGTCCGGCAATGAGAAAAACATGTTGGATTCGTATGGCGAGCTAAGATGGCGTGCGTCGTCAGAACTAAAGGCCATCTCAAGCAAACCAAAGTTGGCCGCGGAGTGGGCACGTCATCTGTTCTTTATAGCTCTCCTAGTCCAGGAGACACACACGCCTGCACATCAGACTACCACAAACTATGAAACTAGTACCCCTATGAGATGCTTGAAGGCGTTTGGGTAAAATTCGAAATTCAAAATCATTTATTCAGTTTAGGCTACAAATAGCTCATATGAATGTCACTATGCCACTATTGGAACGGGGACACGCTTAAGTGAAGAGTGGATACTCTAGGAACCCTCTGAAAGGTCTATCACCACGGTTTTTATATTCTCGCCGCCCCTAATGTCCGGTTACGATGTAAAGACCATCGGCGGCTTTGCTTTACAAAAGACTAGCGGCCCGTCCCGGCTTCGCACGGGTGGGCATTTCTTTTTTATATAGCCTATGTTATTCAGTAGCATTCTAATGGTGAAAGAATTTTTAAATCGGTCCCGTTGTTTTTGAGTTTATTCGTTGCAAACATACAAAAATATAAAGCTTTCCTCTTTATAATAGTAGATATAGAAAAAAAGATACAGTAATTGTATATATAGTAAGCTAAATACTTGTAATACAAATGTCAGCAATGCCATTGAAAGCTTCATTCAATAAATAATTAAAACATAGGTACCCTTTTGTATGTAATAATTAATTTGATTCGTTAAGGTTCTTGTTTATTTTAATTATGTTACTTCTTATTTTGTTATGTTTGTAGTTTAATAATGTTAATATTTTTACATAAGCATTTAATTCGCTTTCCCGTTGTGTATAACAATATGTAACTGTGTTTTTAACATACATAAAAATCACATAACACTAGGCAAGAATTAAACATATGAAATATTTTTTTTACACAGCAACGTGGATACGTTTTATAGTAGAGAGCTATTTAAATATCTATTACTAAAAATATACTCTTAATCAAATGATTTGGACTAGCGTATAATGTCTATTTCAATTATTAATTATTTTATGTATATTTCAAAGTGTAGTGTTCGCGTAAACTTTAGAAAACAATAGCGTATAATGTCCAAATGTATAATAAAAACATCATAATGGCATCACTGTTTAAGTATCAAACTAGATACGCCATGTTTGTGTCCGGGTGTGACGAAAATGATGTTCCCCGGCGTTGGTTGCAGCGACTATAAAAACGTATGGGCGCGGTTTGGCAACTGGCGGGCGGCCTGTAAATTTTAATTGCGCTTATTCAGACGTGCGGAGGTACTAACGATGGTGCATTTTTACTGTGTCTGGACGGCGTAAATCATTATGAGTGTGTGGTTTTTGTACTTTTTCATTGTGTCATCGTAATTTTTTTTTGTTGTTTTTCCACTGTTCGATGCCGATGTAACATTTGTGTACTTAGGAATGTTCACAGCCATGTTTTAAAACACTTTGTTGTCTGTAAATAGTTTATGCGCAGTCTTGGTTTGGTAAGTTAGTTGTTTTGAGAACCTAGCTAGTCTAGCTAGACTTTAATAATTAGACAAATAGCAATTACTTGCAGGTCAGTTAGTTGTTTCATCACAGGAAGGTTATATATAAATATAAGTTATATAAATACATATATGTTATATATATGGTTATATATAAAGGAAATATTAAAGTGATGTTAAAGACCGGCTATCTTATAATAAAATCCGAATAACACCTTAAAAATTGGCAAATAAGGTTTTTATAGAATATAGTTTCCTAGGAAAGAAAGTTTTCTTAAATTCCCTCGGGCTCACAGGGTACGGAAGGAAGTCCCGGGCGGTACGAAGTTTTTCCATATTCAGAAAAGTGTATGTATGGATGGCTACAATATAGCGTTGTCATTTCTCTTAAAATAAAGCCGGTCCCTTAGCCTAAGGGATTTAATTTCGCGTGACATTATTCACGTTGCCCATGCCGGCAAGTTTTTCAGTTCCCGAATATCGCTGGAAGGAGTTTATGATAGATGGCTGATCCATTTTTCATTGCGTTTGCATTGCGAACGAGCGTGACGGTCGCGTTTCTACGGATGTGCGATTTAAATGTAACTTTTTGCTTGGTAACAAAACAAATTAAAATTACAGTTACTATCACTTGAACAGTGAAAAAAATACGATAGCCAGTTTATTTATTTCTTTATTGATTCACCAACGTTCGTTTACATTAATACATTAATGGTAATCAGTTTCTCTATGCTTGAGGATTTCGGGTAAAGTCCGCTTCTATCCATGCTCGGCCTTATGACTCTCTGGCAAGAGCTACCAACCGATTGATCCGATCCGAACCCTTCGGAGAATCTAGTAGGGCACGGGGACGCGCACTAGTGCGCGATGCCGTTCCCTCTAGAAAACCTACGAAGGTGATTCCTTCATACGGCTTGAGGGACCCTTTACGTTCCTCGCCGCCCCCAAAATGCCCGGTGAAGCTGAAAATGCCGTCTGAAGCAATCAGCAATCTCTCTGCAAAAAAAAACCAACCGCTTTTTTCTTGTATACTTTATAAATAAATACAATATTTATTATTGTTACGTAACAAGCTTAAGTTTACGGCTTCCATTTCATTCCATTTTATTTCGTTTGCGTAAGCACTTGGCCTTCGTCTCACTCATGTTAAGTGATGATAAGGCCGAAAGTGGAAACGCACATGACCTAATACCGCATAATCCTCAACTAAGGAACGGCCCCCCGACCGCCTAACTCTATCGCCATCGCTCTCGCTATCGCGCTCTATAGTTTACGACGTCATCTTGTCATTTCGAAATCGATATGAAAGCAATATCGAAAGCTATAGCCTTAAGCTTTCGATATTGCTTTTATATCGCTTTCCAAATGACTAGATTACGCCATAAACTATAGAGCGCGATGGCGAGAGCGATAGCGATAAAGTTAGGCGATAGGCCCCCTGGTTATCTTATCTCTAGCTGCTGAACACAACAATACTACTAACATTGATGTTATGGCGACCGAGAAGGTGGTAGTTAGCCAGGCTTCATGATCATTACGTCAATATTTTGGGAAAATGCAAATTGCAGCTGCATCTGGACTCAAGCCTATAAACATTAACAATAGGGCAGAGCAGAAGGGAAGATTAAGCCATAAATAACCCACTACGCTGGCCAAATGCGGGTTGCAATTGTCATTATAATTCATTTACGTAAATCGCAACAGGCTATTCTTTTTAAATATCTTTGTATCTGCTTTCTCTATTACTGCTGCTGCTGCTGACTGCGATGAATTTGTTTATTTTCATTATAATATGACCAACAACTATATTGAAAGAAGAGTGAATGCAGGAAACATGGTGAATGGAGCTTTGAACAGTCGGAAGGTGTCTAACAAGGCTCGTTTGGCTGTGCATGAGGGGGTGATGGTTCCGACACTCATGTACGGAAGTGAAAGTTGGGTATGCCAGAAGAAACATGAAAGCAGAATAAATGCAGTAGAGATGAGAGCGTTAAGAAGTAGTATGATAGGAGTTAAATTGAGTGACAGGATAAGAAATAGTGAGATAAGGAAACGTTGTGGTCTGAAAGAAGATGTAGTGACAAAATTTGAGAAAGGTATGCTGAGATGGTTTGGCCATGTCGAGAGAATGGATGAAGAATGATTGACGAAAAAAGTGTATAAGGCGAGTGTGAATGAAAGTGTTGGTAGGGGTAGACCTAGGCGGACGTTTCGAGATCAAATCAGGGACGTCTTGAAAAAAGGCTAGGTCAAGAGTACCCAAGTACCCTAAACCGAAGAGCATGTATGAAGGAAATAATGAAATATGACGAAGCGAAACAAGTATGTAAGGATCGTAGCAAGTGGAAAGAAGTGGTCTCTGCCTACCCCTACGGGAAAGACGCGTGATTATATGTATGTATGTATGTAACAACTGTGAGTGACACAACTTAAAAAGTAGAAGTAGTCATCGGTAGCCTATTATAGGACCTCTCCAAAAACATAATTAATGGTATTTTGATGCACTTAAAATAAACAGTCGCACACATATTATTATATTACGTAGTTCATTTATGTACCCTTCGGAAAACATCTGGCTAATGAGACACTGCACCATTGCATAGCTGGTGTTTGCTGGAAGAGTGAAACTTTACCGATGCATCGCTGGCGTTTCAAAATCTAGCCTTTAAGATACTGTATTGAAGCTGTTAATCGCACGCCAAACTCGCGACCTTCACTAGATCATCGGGTCTGCCCTAACTGCGTCTTCCGTTACGCGGTCGCCAATCGAGAACTGTTCCCCCCCCAGCGCAGCGGCCATCGGTCCTGCGAGCGATGTGCACTGCCCACACTGCCAGTAGGATGCGAGCAGCACTAAACGGTCGTTGTGGAGATCCTAGGGGGAGCAGTGAAGGTATTTTAGCTAAAGTATTGATAATGATGATAATGATATACAACGTGTATCAGATAGGTGTGGTCATAATGTAAAGACCCGAAGTGTGTCCGATCTAGATCTTGAATACAGAGTCACTTAGACACATTTATAAACTTTTATTTAAATATTAAGTATTGGGACGTTACATTAAAATAAGCATGTGAAACAGCACTAGTGAATTAATAACCACCTCGTTTCTTACATTTATGATCACTGCTGTTTGCTTATCATTGCCTGACGCGCATGCAGTCACTAATATAAATATTTAATTATATAACATTGCAGAACAAATTGAAGTTAATAATTATGTCTAAATAACTCTACATACAACATATAGATCGGATACACTTTGGGCCTCCTAATTAAGACCACATCTCTCTTATAAACGCTGTTTATATATACAATACACAATAAACAGTATGGGCGTAGTCATACTACTTAATGCATCAATTACAAATAACAATTCAATTACTCAAACGGCGATTAAAGAAATTTTCAATTCAGTCAACAAGTCGGAAACTTATTTATTGCGACAGAAAACTTTTAATTACATAAAAGGGAATTTGAAAACGTCGTTCGGACAATTTATAAGTTTTAACGACTGTCAACAGAGGGCCTGGGGCAATTAAGTTGGGTGCCCCGTTCGACTGCCGATTGGTGTAATAAGCTTTTCAACAATTTGCCTCTCATCAGAAACTAGCTCGTCGATCGTGCGGACTTGTACCGAATCTGAACCCGTAAATTAAAAAATAAATAGTTAGCCTATCTCACCCAACTGGTGGGCAAAGGTCTTCCCGAAACTTTGCATATGTCTCGATTCTTGGCTGTTTCCAACCATCGTTTAGAAACAGATTATTATAGAAAATAAAATAATACCAAAGCTTGTTAAAGTAGGTACAACTGGGTAGTTGACAACAACAACAATTAATTCCAGAACAATAAACGTATAAATGATATCACGTAACAGTTCTTTGTAACATTGACCAATTTTTTATTTGACCTAAGCATGAATTTTTGTAACCTAAAAAGTTATTAATAAACACTCAATTGACGGAAAGAAATAGTGACGTCATAGTTTGCTAATCCTATACAATTTCTATTAAAAATAATCGTTTTGACAGTTGTTAAAAAGTTTCTATATTGACTAACCAGTCAACTACCCACTATATCGATATCCTGTTTTGTTTTGTTTTTGATAACCCACAATGTCCCGTTGCTTGGCAAAGGTTTTCCCCGGGTTGTAGCAGAATTCCAGTGCTTTGTATAGAACAATTATCGTTGAGCTATGGTCCTCTTGCTCTGCTGCAGCACACACTTTATTTTATTGCAGGTATTATCTTATTGTTTTGTTTTAGCTCGCCTGATAATTTACCGTCTTTTAAATAAATATTATTTTTATTGATGTCTAACATCTTTCCGCTTACCTTCTATATATACAATTTGTGGGAGTGATTTCGTAGAAATGGGACGGACCTGTTACAAAAGGAAGTCGGAGATATTATGAACATGACATATTATATTATATGTGACATACATATTGTAAATTTACTTTTTTTTTTATTTTCATGTGCTAATTGGTGCAATAAAGCTAAATTAAATATTCATAAAATTTGTTTGGATAGATGGCGCTAGTGCCGCTAAAGAGCACTCAAAAACATTAAAATAGCAGTGACAAAATTCAGCGCTTACGTCAGCCTTCCCGGTAGCATAGCGGTCAGTGCAGCCGCCCGGATTGCGGAAGACCCAGGTTCGATTCCTGGCTGGGTCGGGTGGGCGTTTAATTTTTTCACTGTATTTTATAAAATTTTATGAATACTTATTGTGTCATCATTTTGATATGTCAAATGTCTTCTAATGAGTATTTACTGCATTCTCTTTATGATTTCTATTTTCTATTGTAATATTGTTTTCAACCATTTCGTGTGTAATAGACTTTTAAACTATATTAATAAATAAGTGTTTTTTTTTATATATTTTAGCGTTTTATTAACGCTTAAATATACTTAAGTAAAATTTAAACACTGAAAAAAGACGACAACCTCAGGCGGGAATCGATAACGCAGCTTCATCTTAACCGAATGTTCAAATATTTGTTAAAATATTTCCTTCGGATCTCAGAGGTGAAAACTTCTAAGATTGATGAAGCAATGTTGACTAAAAAACATAAGCATCAAGCACTGAAAAATTTCGACGGGTGAAAGCCAGACCTCGGTAGCCAAGTGGTTAAGGCAGCCGCCCGGAATGCGGAAGGTGCGTGGTTCGATTCCCGCCTTAGGTTGTCGTCTTTTTTCAGTGTTTAAATTTTACTATATTAATAAATATTTACTGTTGATAATAAATTTCAATAAAGCGCAGATCATTGGTGAAATATCCAAGTATGTCAAATGTCTTCTAATGGGTATTTACTGCATTCTCTTTATGATTTGTAAAAAAAATATACGTCATTGTTAATTCTATATTCTATTTTCTATTGTAATATGGATTTCAAAAAGTGAGATGTCAAATGTTACACATCATATGCGACTACTGTAAGGCTCGTTCGTTTTTTATTTTTATTAACCCTCACTGTCCCACTGCTGGGCAAAAGCCATCCATTCCTTTTTATTCTTGTTTATATAAATAAACAAAAATAAAAGCTTAGGTGTGGGGAACCCAAATTGTTGCCCCAACGCTTTTTATTTTTAAATTCCTTACTGGTAAGCACTTGGCATTCACACTCTGTTGTGTTCCGGCAGCTAGAGACAATATAGACAGTGTTTCACTAGCCGATGATCCCGGGTGAAGTGCGCTTCATTGGCGTTATCATCACTTAACATCAGATGAGATCAAAATACTGTGCTTACCCGTACAAAAAAAAACTTCATCTCACTCGATGTTAAGTGACGATAAAACCGAAGGTAGAAACGCACTTCACCCGGAATCCTCAACATCTGAGAAACTGACTATTTCATCTCTATCTATCGGAACACAACATATTTTTTGAGGAGTTTGACTTAGACGGAATTTTCCGAGTCGCCGGACTTTTTTGGGGGGGCGGCGATATACTTAAAGGGTTTCTCAAGCCGTGTGAAACGAAGCACCGTCACCGTTCTAGAGGGAATAGCATCACGCACTAGTGCTTGTCCCCGTTCCCTAGAACCTCGGCTCGGGTTGACCAGGTTGTGTGGGTCCCCGCCCACGCCCGTACAGGAGGTATAGAGCGCGTGTGAACCGGGTCGTCGTTCGACCCTTGTGGTCGGTACACAAAAATGCTACTAACAGTTGTTTTTTTTCCTTTAGTTGATGGCTTCGTGTGATTAGCACATTTAGCCAGTGGCAAGGTAATTTTTCTTACTAGCAATACATAAATAAACAATATTTCCTTCTTGTATGATGGTGATAAATGAGAAGTGAGAAATGATACACCTTCCAACCCCTCGAGTATCTCAGTAAAGATGTGGGGCTCTACTAAGTTTTCGGGCGGACTTCTTAAGAGAATTTGAAAAGTGAAGTTGCACTGTTTTGTTTCATTTGCCATCACTCATGCGAACTTACGAACTGTTATTAATCCACTATTATTTCACATTAATATTGGACATAACACACATTTTTAGAAAATAAAACAAAACCGCAGACATGACTCTTCACTTCGCCAAGAAGTGCAACATTGTTGTTATGACGACATATAATGCTTCTTAAACTCTACAAGATGTTTGGTAATACCAATATAATCCTGATTATAGCAGATAGAGTACCGTGTATACAACCCCGGAAAAGTATGAACATACCTGATAATCACTATTTTGGAGATTTTAAGGTTCTTTGTTACTAAGTGAAATTTCAAAGTACCAATCCTAGGTCCAACTGGTACCATTGCTATAAGTCGTCAACCTCATGATTAAAAAAATAGAAGCCAAACATGTCAGGGTTGAACAAAAATAATATTATAATATAAATTTAAAAAAAATATATGGAAAAATAAATCGACGAAAATATGCTTTCACATATTATCATGGTGTTCTTTGTACTTAGTTGCATGGCTTTGTTTCGGGATTATACACCTACTAGTTGTTGCCCCGCCGCGTTGTTGGCCTATATGCTGGTCTGGGTCTGGGTCATGGTCTGTATATATGAAAAGTTTCATTAAAATCCATTCAGTAGTTTTCACGTGAAAGAGTAACAAACATCCATCCATAATTACAAACTTTCGCGTTTATAATATTAGTAGGATTACCAAACATCCGGTATCCGGTATGGTAAGTAACTATTTCTCCTAGAATTGATAAAAGAATCTCATGTTTCCCAAGGAACCACTTAGTCTAGTCACTGTTACGAACAATTCCTCGCAATAACTTAAGCTTCACTACACGTTGAAAATCTCGGTGTTCCTTAGTCCCGGGAAAGGCGATATATCTCGGCGCTGCATACTTGTAGTTGCATCGCGTTGCAGAGTTTGTTGGAGAAATTTTTAAACTATGCTTGGCCATTAACGGGTTTTCTCTCATGTCCTGAGAACATCCGTGAAATTAAAGTTTAATATAGAAAACGAAATATCGAAGATGAAGTACTCAAAACTCAAAGACATGCATGCACACCATGTTAATGATTTCGATAGAAATTACTCTTGAGTTTAGACTTTACCATGATTAATCAATCGACATTAAAACTTTTTATTTTGCAACTGTACGTACAAAGACACTTGATCTATTCATGTTAATTTGAGAAATAATTTTATTATTTTGTTTTGCTTCATTAAAATGAAACAACTTTTACGGATCTACTCGCGTTTATTTTACGCATTACTTTTAATTAATGTTTATCTGGACGTTTCGAACCCGTGGCAGGGTCCGTGGTCACAGGGAGACTGAGGTGTTGGTCGTCTCATAATTAGTTAGTAGATTGTATACCCTCATTTAAATTTAATCAGGTGCGTTCTGTTTTACGCAGAAAGAGCTTACAGTATCTTTTGGTCTGGCAGTATGTTGTTGGGGCTGGGATTTAATATTTTGTATGATGGGATACCAGGCTGGTGGTAGATTCCAACCATCTTCTCTATTGAAATATGTTTTTTAATTTCAATAGCCTCGCGTATCATCCTAGGGATTGTGTTGTTCTCTAGCGAGTATTTGTGGTTTATCAAATCTGATGTAATGGTTGGGCTCCCTAGGGCATGTTCGCATACTGCAGACTTATTTTTGCGCCTATGCTTGACGTCGGCTGTATATGGTTTTTGTGAATAAACTGATTGAAAAACAATTAGAACACGTGCATTTTAAATTGTGATGCCTAGTATGTTCTTTAACGCGGGTTCCTACACTTCTCTTTGTTTGCGCGATGTACAGTCGCAGTCCAGTTTGTACACGCCTGCATCTTGAAGGGGTATGTTGCACTTGACAGGTCGTAAAAATTGGTTGATCTTCTTCGGCGGCTTGAAGTAAGTGTTGATGAAGCTCGCTTTAAGACATGTCCAATCTTGTCAGTGACACCTTTCATATATGGAAGTACAGCAGGTTGGCGCTCGACTGTGGTTGGCTTATTTCGTTTTTGAGACGAAGCCGTGGTACTTTCAGTTTATTATCCTGTAGTACGTGATGGACATGCTGAACCTCAGCAGCCAGGTGTTACTACATAAAGGGAACTAAGGAGAAAAAGGTAAGAAGGAAGGAAGAATGTATTAAACCTAACTAATTGTTTGACGGCTAGCAAAAAAACTAAGAAGTAAGAAGCAATAGAAAAAAATACAAGTTATGAAAGGAACAATATGTTAGTACAAAAGGAAATATTGTTACTACTCCGACTGCAATAAATCAAGCAAACTTCGCGAGGTATTCGGCTACTGTTAGAATTGATTTATTGAGTATCGCCAATACTCTACTGCAGCAAGGTGATGAACGAGCCCACAGAGACCCACAATAGTTAATCTGCTGGCTTTTCAATAAAACCAAACATTTCGGTCCTGCGAGCCGGATAGTTACGAAACCGAAGCGTGTAAAAAACTTTCCTATACTCCAAAGCGGTCAAAAGTCAATGCGTCATAAGGATTTTCTCAGCGTACTTCGTGGGTTTTCTCGGCATATGCTCCCATTGATTTATCGGGACCTGCAAATGCTGGGGCAGGCTGATGTATGAGTCCATTGAGATTTACACAGATGAGTCGCGACCAGAGTCTGCACCACTACAAAATTGATTTGAATAGTTTCGTTTCTTTCATGATTTTTTTAGACAGATATTTTTTCGTGAACAAATGAACTTCTGCCATTGTCACACTGATTGTCTTGTCTCTAAGTAATTACAATTTATATTAGTTATAGTGTGGGGAGGCATTTGCCCAGGAATTGGACAGCTATAGCTGATATATTAATAATAATACTAATAATAATAATAATCAAGCTAGCCCTATGCGGAATCAAAGTCAAAGTCGAGTCAAGTTAGTTAGTCAGTTAGTTTAAACAGACAGAATTATCATCAATACTTTTTTAATCTTAACTACTGATTGCCCTGTGGCCGAAATTCGAGGGTAAACATAAATTTTATCTTCCGGGACTTCTTTCCTATACAAACTTTAACTATACCACACACTCTTCCGTGCGCGAAATGTGCTTTATAATAGGCATGAAGGTTTCACTTCACGTATATAAACAGGACCTTTCTTTTTACCAGTTCAGGCTCTGTATACTCAAATAGTCTATGTAACACGTGCATCTAACTGTACATAGAGGTTGATTTGTAAAACTTGCAACTGCCTTCAGCTAAACCGTACACCTGGCCACATTGGCACGTTCTACCTTTCGGGGAGTCGGGATCGAAGTCCCTAGGGAGTTAACTGTGATGGGTAACAACGTTGTCTGTTGTATTAGTGCTGTTTAAAGTGTTTTTAAGGGTCAACATTGGCAGCATATAAAGACAATTAGACATACATCGGATGGTGAAATATTTTATCTATTTTCTTTTACGAAAAAGTAAAAATGTGCAGCTGCAACTATCCAATTAAAAATAAAGGCGCATTTTAGAGTACATTATTTATCTCCCCCGATCCGATCCGAACCCTTCGGAGAATCTAGTAGGGCACGGGGACGCGCACTAGTGCGCGATGCCGTTCCCTCTAGAAAACCTCCGAAGATGATTCGTTTCACACGGCTTGAGGGACCCTTTACGTTCCTCGCCGCCCCCAAAAAAGCCCGGTGAAGCTGAAAATGCAGTCTGAGGCAATAAACAATCTCTCTAAAAAAAAAACATTATTTATTTATATATTTATTACTTATTACAACGATTAACACCAATTACAGTACTTAAAAACTTTAAAGTTCAATATTTTTTTATATTAATGAGCTAATTGTTATGACTCTTTCTGACAATATCAAAATAAAGACCTGTTTAGATAATAGACAATATTAAAAAAACAAAACAAAAAAAAAACAAAAAAAAATATTTAACTCTAATTTATGCAATTTCAAATTATCAACAACGGACTAAATCCCTTAAATTTAATTTATTTACTGTGCAAATGTTTTTGATGAGGAATTAGCGTATGGGCTTGTACAATAGTGTACTATGAAATTTGTATACGATACCTAAATGTATAAAGGCTTAAGTACTGAAACTTTTTACTGCATGTCGATATTTGATTTCAAATGCCTCTTTGGTCTAGCGACAAAAAATTGCTTATACAAAAATAACTCCTATCACAACGGAGTAAAGAAAACTTAAACTCAACAACAAACTGCACATGATACGATGAAAACTACAAAACGCATGCAGACAATACGCGATATTATCTATAGTCGAGACTCGAGGACAGCTTACCATAGCCATAACCGTTTCAAATCTCGCCTATAGAGAGGAGATACTGCAAATGGAATAGAGTCGGTATAAACGAACGGCCGCCGGCATCATAACGGCCGTCGAGAAATATACCCTGCAACTGAATACGAATCTGGACCTGTTATTGGATAATACATTACTGAATTAAATTAATTAATAAATAATAAAAAATAAATTATATCATTTTTTATTTTATTATTTTAATTTTATTCAACCATTATTGTACCAATAGTCGTTTCGGCAAACGGTCTTTTAGCCAAGAGCCTCGATCCTAGAGAGGCTCTCGCTGAAAGGTTGGGTCTAGGGTCAGATGCAAAAGGTACTCCTTGACACGGCACGTATTGTCAGGAGGTTCCTCACTCTGCAACGATAGCTTGGGGCTATCCCCGCTGCCGGTGACAACCTAGGTTAAGAATTCTATAATATTTTATATTGTAAATATGTTTTTATATAAAACATTGTAAAAAAATGTTCTTAACATAGGTACATATTTAATAAAAAAAATAATAATAAGAAAATTCCTACCATTTCCTACACTCCCACCAATTATCTAGCCCAAGAGAAGTTTCGTTATGAAACTCGTTAAATGGTTACTAGACAACGGATAAACATACTTAAAATACTCAAATACATCCTTTCTATACATAGAAAACACCCAGACCCGAGACAATTTAGAAAAATAATAATTTTTAAATTGACCCGACCGGGGATCGAACCCGGGACCTCAGAGATGGCGACACCATGAAAACTGGTATACAAATCACTCGACCAAGGCGGTCGTCAAAGGCAAATGACTACGCCCTACCTGGTGTCAAGTAGAATCTGAGTCCAGATGCGAGTGGAGCAGACTTTCGCCTCACTACTCACTAGCCGTCCTTATCTTGTCGACCACAAGTTCTTCTTCTTCGTCTCCTTCTTCACATTTCGTTTAAGAGACCCCATGTTGTAGAAAAGAGGAAATGCGTATGCTAAGAGCGGGGAGATATTTTTTTTAAATATTAATAATATATTATCAAAGGAGAATAACGAGCAGGCGGGTCACCTGATGGAAAGTAATTACCGCTGCCCATGGACACCCAAAGAAATCGCAGATGCGTTGCCGGCCTTCAGGAAGAAGTTGGGTCTTTAGGTAGGAAGTAGGCATTGGGGGGGAGGCGTGAGAGATGGGCCTCCGGCACTTTCACTCACCGGACGAAACACAACAGCAACGAGTGCCGTTGTTTCACGCCGATATTCTGTGAGAGGGTGGTATTACGCCGGGCGAGCCGGCCCATTTCGTGCAGCAACGCGGCGTGGCTCTACCACTCAGACAGTGCCAATCATTTAGCACCACCCAGGGGTCACGTGTAGAGTCTCAAGGGTAAACCTACGGACGCGAGTAACTTTAACCCCCAAAAAACGCAACTCAAAAAAAACAAAAGTCTTTTAAAATAATAATAGCAATAAAAAAAGTAAATAAAAATGTTCTATTGTTGTTTTAAATATAATTTTAGTTATTAATTTTGCTTAACTCACTTAGTTTATATTGCCTAGACTGCCAGCTGCAACAACAGCTGAGCTGGCTAGCCTTTTCGACAATTGTAGTGTTTGTAAAATTGTTATTTATTTGTTTTAGTTTTCTTATGGTCTTGAAGCCGAATAAATGATTTACTTGCTTACTTACCTTTTCACTATATGTGACCGTATACGAATATAACGTATATATAGCATAAGCTGTTATTTTCCCAAAATAAAAATATAAAGAATGTATACTATGAATTCAATCCACCAATCGATCATTTTTTATTGCAGTAGGTGTTAGCGCGATGGATGGTAGTGTTACAAAATGTATATGTCAGAGAACGGAAAACTAAAACACTATGGAAAAATTTACTAGCCCAGGTGGTGACAGGCAATTTTATTGAGTGTCTTTATTTCATTCTCTTACATTCGCTATCATCGTGAGTGATCGAATACAAAATTGAGCTCTCCGTGCTTTGGAACTCAAGTTCAGTCGTTGATACTGACAATTGAAAGATTTCGTTTGTTCTGTTAATTAATTAGACCACTGGTCTTATACCTTAGTCTTCTAGAGTTCTTAGTACCAGCGGGAGGTATACATATTATACTTGATTTAATTGGCGGTAGGCCTTGTTTTAAGTCAGCGTAGCTTGCTACCAACATCTTATCTAAATCTGACCCCACAACTATCACAACAATCGTAGCATTATTGTCTTCCAACAGTTCAGATATAAGATATCCAGTTCCTCAATAGCTGAGAATTCCGGGTGAAGTCAATTGATTATGTCTTTCAATCGTTAACAACCCTAAATCAGGTGGAGATGAAAGCAAAAAAAAAAACAGTCTAAGTGTTCAATAAATTACTTGTAACAAGCTACCAACTAATTATGAGATGACCAACACCTCAGTCTCCCTGTGACCACGGACCCTGCAAAGGGTTCGAAACGTCAGGATAAACATTAATTAAACCTAAGCCCCTTTAAAACACAGCAAAACGTATGGTACTCTGTTAAAACTAATTTTAAAATCTAATACGTTGTTAAAAAGCTAGTTAAATAAAACTGAGTACCCAAAATGGACTGTCTAATTTCTTTGGTCCAGAACCGCCACTGAAATGTGCCCTGTAAAACGTTTGGACCATTTAGCGCTATTACGGTAACAATATCCACTTTTATATCACCTACTGCCGTCCAACCGGTTTGTTAGCGACAATTAACTTTATCTGTGCCAGTTAATCTAACTAATTTCTGGACTGTTGGGTTTCAGCTCCTGGCTGTTATAGCACAACATTGACCTAATAATTTGGTTATTATATAAAGATGATTTAATTGTGTGTATCATCATATGTGAACGGAATTATGTAGGTCTAATTTCCCGAAAGCTGTTAAGAGGAACGACAACAGTAGTTCAAACGATAAAAATTTATTTACCACTTTCAACAATAAATCAACTATTGAATTACACTCTACTTTTTGTTTCAAGAATTTATAGGTGTTTGGAAGAAATTAATCATGTTAAAAATATATGTTTAAACTTCCAAATAAACTGTCCCTTTTTAGGGTTCCGTAGTCAACAGGGAACCCTTATAGTTTCGCCATGTCCGTCTGTCTGTCTATCTGTCCCCAGCCTAGCTCATAGACTCTTAGTACTAGAAAGCTGTAATTTGGCATGGATATACATATTAATCACGCCGACAAAGAGGTAAAGTAAAATTTTGAAAAATATTTTTTTAGGTTACCTCCCCTACACGTGAAATGGTGATGTAATTTTTTTTTCTTGTCTACCCCATAGTGTGGGGTGTCGTTGTATAGAAATTTCAAAAATATTGCGGGTTTGTGGAAACAGTTTTTTGATTGAGGCACGGTAGTTGTATATATGATGAAGTTAAAAGGAAAACTATCACAGCTAAGTAGGCTTTACAAGTTTACGAGTAACAGTCGACCAACCTATAAAATGTACTTGGCGCAGTACAAATTCCTCATTGGGAACAACTTAAATAACTTTGTTAGGTGTGTGAAACCGGTAGTATCTACATTAAATAAATGTTCATAAAAGCCCTCTTCTCAGAGTCCGCATTATTGAGATAGGCTACGGAACCCTACACTGCGCGTGGCCCGACACGCAATTGGCCGGTTTTTACCTCTTCCAGCAACTAAAAAAAAAAAGTGTTTCCAATTAATTATGTATATAAACAATTTACTTAATCTTTACAGTTAGGTGTAAAAAAACCTCAGTAGTTTAGGAATCTAGGATAAAGTGCATCATCATTTATCATCATTATGCAAGATAAAGTGCATCATCATTTATCATCATTATGCAAGATAAAGTGCGTCATCACTTATCATTGTGCGAGATGAAGTGCGTCTCTAATTATCATATTGCGAGATAAAGTGCCAAGCGCTGCCACATTGCAAAATTAAAAATACACAATATTACCAGTAGAATTAGTTCATCCGACCAAAGCTTAGGCGGTACATGTAGGTGCCGAGTGTGCGCTGACCGCAGGCCATGCAAATTTATACGCTTTGCGGAAAGCGCATATTCTCTTAATTACACAGAGCTTAATGCTTTTTCGATGGCTGCCCATTCAGGGTTTAATTTGAACGCTCAGTAGTTAATTGATTGAAATAGGAAAGTGGTTCGGTGAAAAAGTGAGAGGTATTGTGATAGTCAAGAAGGAATGGCTGTATATTTATATTTAATACAAAAGTGCCTTTTTTATCCTTCACCGTGTAAGTGCCACAGGTCTTTTATCAGAATGCTTTAAGATTCTTATTTTGTATAGAAATTTATTCTTTCGCGTTTACAAGTTACCGTAAACTATCCGACCGTCCGCGATAGTTTATCGTCCGTGTAATACTTCAGCCCAAGGTCCTTTACAAGCAGTAAATGAGTTGTAATTAACATTATTATTAATGTGGAACGTTTAGATGAAAGGTCACGCGAGTTATTACGACGAAGGAGAAATGGCTTTTCAACCTTTGAAATATTATATGGCAATATATTTTCCGTTTAGATTTGTTTGTTATTTGAAAGTAGTCGAACTGTTAGTTGTTACCATTGAAAAATCAAAAAAATTCAAAATTAAAAAAAAAACAAAATTTGTAAAAGACTGGATGAGGATATTAAATGGCTACCTTTACGAATTTTCAAATGTAAATTAAAAAAATGGCTAGTCGAAAGTTGCTTTTACTCTGTCAATGAATACTTTGAACATTTCACGTCTCATTGACGTTGTTGTAACTCAATCGAAATCTTTATTATTCTAAGATTGTAATAGTTTAATTAGTAATTTTTAATCCCTTTACTTACTTAGTTTAAATTGAATGTTGCATGCCAGCTTCTGGTGAATTGTGTGAAACTTTTTTTATCATAAGACTTTTTGTACCACATTTTATTTCATTATTTCATTTCATTTCACCCAGTCTGAGGAAAAATAAACTATTATATAAAGATTTATAATCGTTAGGCTTTGTATTAACATCAAGAATTAAAATTGTACCTAATTGATGTTATCTCTTAAAGTGGCCACAATAAATTACCTTTGCCCAACACCTGTAATCTAATCTGCTTCATAAAAGTAACGGTAAGCTCAGGATAGTACATTAATTACTGAAATACCACTTGCAAGTTAAATTAGCGTTATCGGCGACACATGACAGTTACAAATTATAGTTCACCGGCACCGGTGCGTTGCTTGGAAATACTCGTGGCTATACTAAATAGCTTCTGTTTGTGTTAAATTGAACGTTGGAGTATTGTGGTTTCTTTGTTTTGCTACAGTTTGTGGGAATACTACACGTTGCAATGATTAAATACGAATCGATTAATTAATTATTAAATAATCTTCATTATCCACAAAAGCGTAATTTGTCCTGCCTCCACAACTAAGCCGAAAGCCTGTATGTCAGGAGGCAGTTGCTCACCAAATGGGGTACATTACAAAGCAGCTTAAGCAGACAATTGAGAAATTAAGAAAAAAGTTAATCTGTTCACGTTTTTTAGATAATTTTTGACCTGATATTTATAAAATTTTATAAAATACAGTGAAAAAATTAAACGCCCTCCCGACCCAGCCAGGAATTGAACTTGGGTCATCCGCAATCCGGGCGGCTGCACTGACCGCTATGCTACTGGGAAGGCGGGTGGGCGTTTAATTTTTTCACTGTATTTTATAAAATTTTATAAATATTTAATTTAGCTTCAGTGCAGCAATTAGCACTTCAAAATAAAAAGTAAAATTGTAACCTGATGTTTGGAACCCTTTTCAGGGTCCGTGATAGGTACAGTCCGTGGTACAGATAAATTTTTGTAACCGACTTAAAAAAACGAAGGATGTTCTCAATTCGTTTGTAGAAAGATTTTCTTAATTTAGTTTAAGTCCTCCTTCCTAGTGCTCAAGTACATCTGTTCACATTTCATGTGAAATAAGTTATATTTTATTTACTAAATAATATTTGTTAAGATAGTGTTAAAAGAGAGTATTCCGAACAGGTGGTCGTATAGGCACGTCTATTACATGACTAAATATATATTTTACTTTATTTTTTTGATGATTAGGTAAACAAATGTTTAATGGTTCTGCCTAGCGATGTACTTTTCGTGGTAGCGATAACAATAGACATTATATTTTTTAAATTAAATTTAAATAATTGCATGCTTGTCTATGTGATGTACAAAACAGCATGTAGTACTACGTAGACATCTTTTTTTTTTCGAACATCAAGTGATAGCAAAGCATCGTCCTTTATCATTTAAAAAGTTGTTTTTGTATTTGTACTGAGGTATTCTTTTAAAAACACTAAATAAACACGTTTATGAAAACGTCACGGCATCATGTTGTTGTCCTGTCGCCTTATCTGATTATTCCATAAGCGTCATGCGTTCACGTTGTGAATCATACATCAACTTTGAATGTGCAACATTCGCCTTCAAAACAATCGTGATGGAAAATAGAAACAAAAAAATATATATTAGGAATTATATTTATTTTTGTTGTTCAAGTTCAAGTTTCCGACCACTGGGCATCATAATTGAGCTCATCGCTAATATCACTAACATATTTTTTGTTACAATTATCAAAGGCAAAGGTACTTATTGCAAATGTGCTAAAAATGAAACATGAGCCCTGGTTGGGCACCGCTACACATATCACATTATAGATATATGTTTCGTAAAAAATATTCATTGAAATAAGCCAAATACATATGAATCGATAACGGTAATTTTTTTCTGCATTTGTGTCTGTATAAAGCTGTCGGATGGTCTAGAGATCAAGTAAAAACTTTTAAGTATATTTTATAAATATGTTACAAAAACACAATGTTGAAAAAATTTCCACGAGCAGGATTTGAACCTGCACCCTTCTGACATAAAGGGTCAGGTGCTCTTCCAATTGAGCTATCGTGGTTCTAACCAGCCCGCCGAAATTATTCAACACTATTTACTTTTTTACTTTGAAAGCCAAAGGCGCCAATTCATTAATTAATTTGTATCGCAACAAAATTTGCGTTAAAATTATATAAAACAAAACAAAAACATTTTATAAATAGCTTGCCTACTTCTTAACTGATCTTTAGTATTTGTAAAAATATTATGATCAGATGTTAATGACGGTAGTTGTTGACATTGAATTGGCGCCTTTGGCTTTTAAAGTAAAAAAGTAAATAGTGTTGAATAATTTCGGCGAGCTGGTTAGAACCACGATAGCTCAATTGGAAGAGCACCTGACCCGGTATGTCAGAAGGGTGCAGGTTCAAATCTTGCTCGTGGAAATTTTTTCAACATTGTGTTTTTGTAATTTGTATCGCAACAAAATTTGCGTTAAAATTATATAAAACAAAACAAAAACATTTTATAAATATGTATTAGATTTAGGGCCGGCAGGGGTAAGGGTCACTGATGCTGCGTCACTTTTATATTTCCACGAATTCAAGGCATCCAAGGCAATCAAGGCAAGGCGTCGCTACGACGATGCCTTGATTTCATTGACTTTTGCCCATTTGTATGTGATCACCAACATGCATTTGGCAAGCGTGATGAAGCCTACCCATCAATTGTAGTGATGACTCGATTTCAATAATGAAGGCTTTTGCCCAGCAGTGGGACATTTGTAGGCTATATACTTACTTACCTACTTACTACACAGCGAAAGCTTCCTAACCGTAAAACCGCTGTGTCACACTCACACCGAATCGCGTAGGCTCGCACGAATTTCAAACATGGCGTGCCTTCATGTTCCCGCGCATTCACTCTTGAATACTAATTGCAGTCAAACGCAAGTTCCGCGGCACACCGGTTACTGATTGTCAGCAAATAAGTTCACGGGCATAACTGATGATCTTCTTAAATTTTAACGGGAACGCAGTGAAAGAATTTTCTGCGATGTGAATGTGTAAATTGAATTTGGTCAAGTTTTTGGGCTTATTTCTTGTCTAATCTCTTGTCTAGCTTTAGTTTTTTTTATTTTTTTTTTGGTTAAGTTTTCTTTTTCGTTTTTTTTTAGTTTTCTTTTCTTTTTAGTTTTTGTTATAATATATTGGCCGTGTCTATTAAATTAGAACTCATGTTGATGCTGAAAAATCTTGCTATAGTTGTATTTACTGGGTACACACGCCTGCACATCAACCTACCACAAACTGTCAAATTTCTTCAATAGACTTTAACCTTATGCTCTAATGATATGGTCGAAAATGTATTGAAGAAATTTGACAGTTTTGGATAGGTTGATGTGCAGGCGTCTGTACATAAAGAATTAATATTTTATCATGTATGCTTTATGTACGAGAAAGATTGCCTTATAAAACTAATAAAATTTATTATATTCCAAAGATCGCCATGAGCTTTTCACGTAGTATCCACTATGCTCACTGACGATTTTTGGACACCAACAGTGGAATGTTTATTGGCTGACGATGTTGATTTCTATGAATACTTTAAGGTAAAAATCGATAGCTATAATCCAAACTTTTGTATTCCAAACTAATTAGGAAAGAAATGTAACAATCAATTGTGATATCTTAATTAATTAATTAATTTAATTATTTATTCATAGAAACCAACAGCTTATTATAATGTACATATACTTATTTTACTTATAATTACAATAAGTAAAGCCAATTACAGGTTTCTGTATTTACAATTTTTTTTATCCTTTTGTAATGAGAAGGTCACAAAATGTAGAAATAAAAAAGAAACACAATAAACGGAACACTTAAAGTATATTAGCTGTGTTCTTTATATATCACCAGGCAACGACTGCCCTAAAATGCCACCAGTTAGTAACACATTTATTATAGGGACGTTTGCCTTAGCTCACCAGAGCCCGGAATTAAAAAAACACAGCCCAAAGAGGTTCCCTTCATCAAACATAAGCCAGGTCTCCTTTGATTGAATTAACAAGAAAGTTTCGGGGTTCCAGGCAGGCCCCGATAAATTTATCGCCACAGGATTTCTGTCCAGCCAAGTTTAACTTTTGAATGGCATTTTTATTGGCACATTCGGTTTAATGTCTTTTATTTGTGTAACTGTAGAAAGTGTCAAAAGTGTTTGAAAAAACTGAATAATTGTATCTATATTACTTTTTATAATTTTACCTTTTTGTAGAAACATTATTATACGTTTAAAAACAGGCACGACATCGAATGGAAAGAGCAGCCAGGTATGAAACACCCAATCCTTCCTAGGCGAAAACGCCATAGGACGGAGTAAGTTCATATGCGGAGTAGAAGGCAGGCCCGATTAACCATCGGTGTCTTGACAGGGCACTATGCCACAAAACAAATGCTTCACAGAATGCACCTTTCAACAAATAGTTTGTGTAGGGCATGTGGAGAGGAAACGGAGTCAATGCAGCACCTACTGTGTGACTGCGACTTTCTGGCTAGGAAAAGAATGGGACTCCTGGGGTCGGCCTATCCAAAACCGGAGGACTTCAGGCTCTTCGCTCTTAAAGACGTTGCCAAACTTATGGCATCTATCTTTACAGAGGAGGAAGAGTGAAAGGATGGGGTTGCACATAAGATCCCAATGGGTCGAAGAGTTACTGGGAGAGGGAAACCTCAGCAGGCCCCACTAAGATAAGATAAGCTAAGATACGTTCAAAATTCTAATTTTTGTGTGTCTAAATGTTTATTTCCTTTGAAGTAGTCTTTGGACTACTGTTGAACTTATGAGCGTGCAGTCTTATTATAAAAGAGGCCTATAACATTTCCGTAGAAAAAAAAATCGTTTGGAAGATACAGGTCTTTAAATACAATGAGCACTAGTTTAAGACTGACGGCTAGTTTCACAGACTGATAGTGTTCATTGTCTTTCTTCGTCAAATCGAAAAGTTTTGACGTAAACAAACATCTAACTACTCCAGAGACTTTTCCCTTAAATTAGTTTTAACGTCGAAAATAATTGGCGTCCCTTCTTTGCACGTCAAGAGGAGCAACTTTTAGCAGCCTCCCCGCACAGCCAATTATGAAAATTTATCAATCTTTCCGAGACATTTGACCCATTCAAAGCGTGCCATCGCCTTTCATTTCAGGAATAAGAAAAAGAATTCCATTTGGAGTTGGGGGACGAGACGGGGGATATAAAAAAAACGTCCCTGGCTATAAGAGGATGGTCATTAAACAAGATCGCTATCATAATTGAATTAAAAATTCCAACACGAACGCTTAAAGCAGGGAGTCCGGTCGTTGCATAGGCGACGGGGGTGGGCTCTCAAAAATTCTTTAAACATCAAGACGTGGTATTATTTTCATATCAGCGTCCTGGCAAATTTATTGTCCTCTCAAATTGTTTGCAGACGTGTTCTCGACGTTCTTCTCTTAAAATATTATACGTTTGTTGGCACTATCTCTTTTATTAATAGAAATGAATTGATTCTTCACAGATACTGTGTGAAGTACAAAACCGGTCGTTGTGGAGATCCTTGGGGGACACCTTTGTCCAGCTGTCGACGTATGATAAGATGATGATGATGATATAGTGTGTATCGCTTTCTTCTTGAGAAGAGTCCTAATTAATATTTGTTTCGAATGTTTTACTTAGACTGCATTTTTTCTTAACTAATTGTATTGTTTTTGAATTATTTCAATACAATACCTAATCATCTCGTTACTTATGCAATTTATTTTTACTACTCATCAGGTAAGTAATTGATTTATGAAAAGAGAAAAATTTCCCTCTATCCCAATATGCTGCTGTTCATTTTATATTTTTCATAACAAGAAACGAGTCACATTGCCAAAATGTATTTTTTAAATTCTGATATATTGCCCGCTCGTATTCTGCACCCTTTCAGAGCGCCCTTCCGAGAGAAAAATCATTTAGTCGTAACATACGCTCCGCTGAATTTCTCGGTCATTGTTCAAACAAAATGGACTAGAGCCATATTGGACGGAATTTGACTTGTTTCCAGCAAAGTAAATGTACAAAGCTTTATTTATACTATACGTTGAACTTCGAAGATATACGGGCGATTAAAATATGATTGTATTATCATAGTTTCGAGGAAACTGGTCCGAAATTTATCAAATATAAGCAAAACAAAGCACCATCTACCGTCAGCATGTCACAGACTCGCCCCGGGCGGAATGGCAACTTCGAAATTCCCCTATCTAACTTCAGGGCTTGTTTGATAGTTCTGAATCTTACCATTTATTATTAAAAGCTTTGCAAATTCCTACATTAACTTTGTCAGAAAGCTTTTTGACTTGAATATTAAGATATGAAGATGTCAGGTTTGGAGAGCACATTTTTGATAATGTTTTGGGTAGAGAATTGTTTAATGCCACATTTTTTTAACAATTCGGAATGTTTTGAGGTTCTTTCTAAAATAAGTAACAATTGACGATACCTATTTCGATTTCATCTGGATTCATGTTATGGAAAAAGTGCAAAGTCGATGAAAGTTAAGTCTAATCTACTAACGATAACAAAACAGTATTTTCTATTATTGATATTAATTGGTGCACTTATTTACTAACACTATTCGGCTGTTAATTACGATAAAACTTAGAAATGTATTTATTAACATACAACAACATACATATTTTGTAAAACAATATGCAATACAAATAAATTAACGAAATAAATGAAACTTTGTTTTATATGAAACATAAAATAACTAACTACATTAAAGAAAAAAAAAATTAGTAAAACTAAAGACAAAATAAAACCTATAAATAAAAAATGTCCTCCAGCTGTGGGCTCATGGGAACGGTCCCAAGAATGCTGGCAACATTACCTCTTTGGATTGCCAAGCTAATACGTTGGCAGAGGTAGCTGCCAGCCTTCTTGTCACCGGAGGCTTCAATAAGGCGAGCACTCAACTCTTTAACAAACAACTCTTAACACACTCTTTAACAAGCTGCTTGGCCTCCGGCCCCCATGGACCCAATGTCTCCGCCGCAAACGGAACAAACAAATAATTTGGACCCAGGTTTGCGAAGATCGGTTCGCAATATGCTATTATCCCTTTTCCCAAAATCCTTTGTCTACGAAATGTAATATTATAATTATGATTATGATCATCATCAACAAGCCAGAATCAAATATCCAGGAAATTCCGTTTAAGACTTTCCGTTTAGGATTTGAAAGAAGTATATCAATTTCAGTATTGTATTGGCTGATGCTGATGATGATATCATTTTCAAGACTAAGACTTATAAACTGCGTTCAAATCCTCAGTTATACGAACTACGATTTCTCGCACCCGACTCTAGAATCTCCAGCAGCTACGGACGCTTACCAACTCCAAATCAAAGCATTAATAAAATTTCCACCTGCTTTCACTTGTAAAATGGCAGAAAATAAACGCTGCGTTCAATTGTCTGAACGCTGTCGCATTTGTTTAATTCAAGAATCAACTCTTTGACAATACAATGCGAGACTATTGCCAGCGGTACTTAAAACAGAAGCCTGACTTGTTCAGAGCAACTTCCGTCGTTACTACAGCAGCTAGTTGTTTGTCCAACTTCAAGCTTTTGTGCTCGAGCAAACAAGAATTCACCTTTTCTTCACGGTCTACTGCGGAGAATTAAATAACTCACTTGTTAGCTGCTACTTATTGCAGAAGGAATTTATTTGTTTCATTCAATGGATCTTCTTGTATCTTAATCACAGGTTGTTTAAGTAATAAAGTAGTAATAAAACTTCATCAATAGCTAGAGAATCCTACCGTTCAAGAAAACTATTAATATCCGACGATGATTGTTCCAATGTACTATCTTAATTGAGCTCGGCTAAGTAGGTATTATTTGGTTTAGAAAAAAACATATGGGTGTTATTTAAACGGTTAGCAAAGTATTCGTATTTTTGTTAGCAAAAAAATGCTAGTTGGGCAGCAACTTATGGTCAGCAAATATTTCTAAATCAGTCTGCAACTTATATCATTCTGAACAGCAGTCTTATGCCGCTCCCCCCTTCCGTGACTGGCCCTCGCTACGCTGCGCTTCGCTAGGGAAAAAAAAAATTAACTTAACCTAACCTACAGTAAGGATTTCTTATGCTGACCGATTGTATAATTTTGCTGACCAAATATTTATTTTGTAATACAATACAAATAAATTATTTCCCAAAACATATTTCTCGGTATATGGGCAAACTTGATATCGAGCTATTGGTCTTGAAAAGCTATAGGTATAGGTAATTATCTATCTAACCCCACGTTTCTGGCAAACGCCTTCTTTGTTTTTATGTTGATAGCACTGACGCCCACATAGAGAGAAAATCTACTTCTGAATAGTAATTACTCATTACCAAACAAAAAGAGATTCTAAGATTACCCAAAGTCACGGTACTATAAACCAGTCACCACCAGCATCGTTTAAAATTGTAACGTAATAATAAACTATGTCACAAGTGTATGGTCTCACAAGAATCTAGGGCTCGTTTCAAAGAGCGCCGAGTGCTTATGGCTGCACAAAAGCTGTGAGGGCAATCTAATTTTCATAAATTTCAGAACATATTATGTTTCCGTCACAAGAGCTAGGTAGGATGTTAACGAAATTAGCTCGTATTTTAAGATATACATTGCACATATTTGAAGTGCAGCTGCCAAAGGTGTGTATATAAAGCTATGGTATATATAACTAAATACTTACTATATTGTATTGTATGTGTTTAATACAATTGTGTTTTATCTATTTAAAATTTCTCAGGCATGTCAAAGAAAGCCCGTATTCAAAAGTGTACTGTAATAAGTAACTGTAAGTTCTATTTCTGATTCAGAATATCATTTTCCATTACGGAATCGGCAATATCACCCTTAAATGTATATATGCGTTCTTGGATAATATTGCCTTACGCCTCAAAATGCAATTTGTGTACCGCTGTGAGGACAGCTATGTCATGATCAGAAAAATCTATATATATGGTCAGCAAATCTTTTGCTGAATTAAAATTTGCTATGCTATTAAATTTATTTGCATTTATGAAATCTAAAAAGCTGATTGTTTGTATAAGCTTCCGGGGTAGGAGAGTAGCATACAGCAGTAATGTTAACGAATGAAACAATTAAAGTCTGCAGTTACAATAAATGCAGACTCTGCTGGTGATAATGCTTTTATTTATATCACCTTGGTTGAAAGATTTACCACGTGTTGATAATATTCATAAAGGTAGAAGTTTCGATGAATTATTTAAACAAAACAAATTATTTGACGACCTCCGTAGCCGAGTGACTTGCACGCCGGACTTTGGGCGGCGCTAACTCTGAGGTCTCGGGTTCGATTCCCGGTCGGGTCAATGTCGAAAACTAACTTTTCGATATTGTGTCGGGTCTGGGCGGTTGTGGTACCGTCGTTGTTTCTGATTTCCATAAAACTACTCATTTAGCTACTTACCTTGGGATCAGAACAATGTATGTGATGTTGTTTAAATATTTATATTTATATTATTTATTTATTAATTAATTATTTATTAATTATTTATTTATTTATTTAAGCCCCCTTCGTAAATTGGCAATGGTCTCACTGATTTGCCAAAGCAACGCATAGAATAAAATCTTACTGTACTCAATACGTACTCATTCTCAATTACATACCTCAAAGGTTCTTCGCTTCTGATCCCCTATCCCCTAATACGTTTCCTTGCTGAAATTCACTTCGTACCTGACATTTGACGCTTCTAACAAAATCTAAATGGAATTTCGCCGTGTACCAATTAGATGAATGCCCCGGAATGTTCCGCCCCTTGAGTTTGGCTAACGTAATAACCGTTTGGCGTCTCAGTGTGGTGCGTTGCCTACCACTCTTGCTTTTAGAGCTATATATGTACTTATATTTGATAAGGTCGTCTTTTGTTTTGCGTGACTTTTTCTCTCGCCTTCTATTGAACTTAATGAGTGGGTATCCACGATTTTTTTGAGAGAGATTGCTGATTGCCGCTGCGGCATTTTCAGCTTCACCGGGCTTTTTTGGGGGCGGCGAGGAACGTAAAGGGTCCCTCAAGCCGTGTGAAACGAATCACCTTCAGAGGTTATCTAGAGGGAACGGCATCGCGCACTAGTGCGCGTCCCCGTGCCCTACTATATTCTCCGAAGGGTTCGGATCGGATCGGAGGTATCCACGATCCGTTGTTAAGTGCGCTCAAACTTAGCCGCCAAAAAACAGGAACATATTAATTGATTGATTATTTAAAAAATAACAACATTTTTTTTCCGAAATATAATGTGTTCACTACAATAAAAAGAAAATGTATAATGCAAATTTTTATTGCAAACATCTACTACAGAAACGTATTAAAATATTTTTCTATGAACGAGGATTAAAACTTTTCACATTTTCGAAAAGTCAAAATGTTTTTCGCAATAAAGTTGATAGAATTTATATATCCATCAAGCTCCTTCTTCAAAATTGAGTTCAGAAGGTCGAATTTGCACCGATTACATGATAATACGAAAATTAAGGGTAACACTTCCATTCAACGATTGTCTCTTAAAATGGAAGGATTTCTTGTCTCTTAAATAATGTTATGTGAAATGAAATGTAATGTTACCTGAATTGGGGGCCTCAACTGCAGCAAGTGAGTCGGAAAATGTTTGCTGCGGCTGGATCCATGAAAAGGTTACGCAATTTTCTTCCTATTGCCACTAAAACTGCGCTAGCACAATCCCTTCTCCTGCCCATCCTGGACTATGCTGATGTCAGCTATTTAGATCTTACTGAGGAGCAACTGAACAAACTTGAGCGTCTCCAAAATTTTAGTATTAGATTTATATTTGGACTACGCAAATATGATCATGTATCTGACTTTCGTACTAAGCTCAAGTGGTTACCAATTCGCCTTCGCCGGAATGCGCACATTGTTTCCCTGCTTTACAATATTTTGTTTCATCCCCTCTCACCGCCTTATCTCAAGGAACGTTTCCAATTCCTTCACGACACGCACTCACGAGTTTTGAGATCATCGGAGAGCTTGAACTTGGCGATACCAATGCATTCCACAAAATTCCTTGACAAATCCTTTTCGGTTCATGCTGTCCGTCTGTGGAATGCATTGCCTGAAAAAGTAAAGAGTGCGAAATCCTCGGATAGTTTTAAGCAACAAGTTAAGGAGCACTATCTGTCTTTGACATCTTAATGTTATTATACATTTCTTTATAATGTAATACTTTGTCCATATAATATGTATTTAGTTTATATATATGTATTAAATTTATATGGCTGTATGTAGGTACATGCATTGTATGTATGATAGTTAAGTATTTTTATATTGTGTGTAATATTTCATACACCATTTACCGCTAGTTTCTTAACTTTTTTGTCCAGTTCAACACATGGTTGCCTGGAAGAAATTGCTTTTTAGCGATAAGGCCGCCATTTGTACTTCTTCTTGTATTGTCCTCTCTAAGTGTTTTTTATGGTGTACAATAAAGAATATTTACATTACATTACATTACATTATGTCTCCGCTATCCTCCGCGCACCTATGTAAGTTTTATGTAAGTTTTAATTGCGTCACTGCTGCACTTGCTACAGTAAAAGGACATGTGTTTTAAAGCAACAAGGTTCAAATTATGTTAAGTAAAACGGATTTGACTGAACGCCTTAATACATAGAGTCAATGGAGCGCGCTCAGACAAAATAAGTATAGAAGGGCTTCAACCGATAGCGATTTCAATTACCTATGCTGGGTCGTAGCAATAATGTGGACACTTACAATTGAATTGTTTTTTTTTAAACAAACTCAAAAATGGCCGTTTGGTTTATATTTGCCTGCCGTCTATAAGCAATTGATGGAAACAGTTTTTGTATGAACGTCGTAGACTGTAACAAAGTGCGCGTGGTGCTCCGACTGCCTCACACACGACTAGCGTCCTCCCTAGTATAACCGATATCACCGTTGTACGAGTAGGTACATACGTTCGTCTCGTGTGCGTGTGATGTGTTTGCATGCGCTTGTATCGCTGTATTGTATGGAGCGGCTTCATACAAACTATGTCATACAATTGTATAGTATCATATCGTATCCACCTCCATTGTTTTAAAGTACTACCAATATAACAGCTAACAGCTAACACTTGTCACTTGTCTTGTCACCCTAATTACTGATATCTCTCGAAAAACAACAATAGCTATGCTATTAAATTTATTTGCATTTATGAAATCTAAAAAGCTGATTGTTTGTATAAGCTTCCGGGGTAGGAGAGTAGCATACAACAGTAATGTTAACGAATGAAACAATTAAAGTCTGCAGTTACAATAAATGCAGACTCTGCTGGTGATAATGCTTTTATTTATATAACCTTGGTTGAAAGATTTTCCACGTGTTGATAATATTCATAAAGGTAGAAGTTTCGATAAATTATTTAAACAAAACAAATTATTTGACGACCTCCGTAGCCGAGTGGCTTGCACGCCGGACTTTGGGCGGCGCTAACTCTGAGGTCTCGGGTTCGATTCCCGGTCGGGTCAATGTCGAAAACTTACTTTTCGATATTGTGTCGGGTCTGGGCTGGGTTTAGGTGCCGTCGTTGTTTCTGATTTCCATGAAACGAGTGGAAAAACAACATTACAACATACATTTGTATAGTATCGTAGCCACCATTCTATACCTGTTTATTCTGTGGCACTCACCCGTCTTAGTTGCAGTTCATTTGGGTGCAGAACAATGAAACGTCACAGATTAATTTAATGGAAGAACATAATGAAATTGTGTGGCGCGAGCGCTGTGAACCGTTTCAGTCTTCGTTCTGGTAGATGAGGTAGATAATTAAGTGATTGATGTTCAACTGTTTTTGTTTTTGTTTCAGGTATGTGGTGTAACGTCATCGTCATCATTATCATCAGCCTATGTGACTGAACGTTTCCCGAGTTATATGGATATTCCCGTTCCCATATCGGGCCATGGCCCACCACGCTGCCCTAGCGCAGGTTAATGGGTTTCAAGGATTGGGATCGCACGACACCGAACAGGACCAACGGCTAAGCAGGTGGTTTTTAAATTTAATAGCACAAGATACTATAATTTTGTTTATTGAAGAGTAGCCAAATGATTCCGCTCCACCTGATGTTAAGCAGAAGCGGAGTCTAGATGCGAATTGGAGCGGGATTGTGCATCACAAGCCCTCACCTTGCTGACGTGCTAGTTGCTTATTCACATCTCTTTTAAAGGAGGATGTTGTAGAAAAATGGGAATACTTGTTCTTAGAGAGTATTCCAGCTTTGAGTTTTTTTTTTGGAGAGATTTTGCTGATTGCCTCAGACGGCATTTTTTGCTTCACCGGGCTTGTTTGGGGGCGGCGAGAAACTTAAAGGGTTCCTCAAGCCGTGTGAAACGAATCACCTTCGGAGGTTTTCTAGAGGGAACGGCATCACGCACTAGTGCGTGTCCCCGTGCCCTACTAGACTCTCCGAAGGGTTCGGATCGGATCGGGCTTCGAGTGGTGCAACAATGAAATTGCGTCAGTTACTTACTATACTTGCCGTACGCCGCTTGTAACAAATTATTATCATTTTGGTAATTTGTGTTGGTACATTTTACTGCAGCACCAAAGTACCGCATATTTAAGTATCATATTTTTGATCCCTGGCAATGTTGGTTTGGTATATCTTAGATGTAATTAGTGCTGGTCAGCGGGTTCGGGTAGGTGTGTTAAAAAACACATCGACTTTTCGTACCCGTTTACAAATACACTTTCGCATTTATAACATATTATTTAGAATAATATTCGCAGTTCCTATGATATCAGTATGACCTGATAAAATATCAATTTATCAAATTTTTTAATTGTTGTCTTCCAACTGTCAATATCTCTGTATTTACCTTAGTCGTAGAAAGATACTTTAAAAGCGGCTCATTTGTTTGAAAGAAAAGCTTTAAAATTTGTATGAGATACAGAAATGTAAAATGTCTCTTAAGGGGCATACACACGATCATTTATAAACGCTCACGGAACAACATATCGGAAGACAACGGCACAAAATAAAGAGTCCCCAGAAGGTAAGCTTAAGGCGACACTTTGAAAAAATACATCAACTTTCATCGAAAGTTTTAGGAGTATGACAAGACCAACGAATCTGAAATTTTGATGTAGATAAGTTCATGCCTTTGTCGTTTACCTTGCTGAAAAACACGATTGTGCAATTTTGACTCGATCATAATTCTTTACACTGATCTCGTAACAGCTCGGAACAGCCCGAGCGCAGCGGAATCACGCAACCGCTGCTAGTACGTGATTCCGTGTCCGTGAGAGGTTGTCTATGTGTGCGTTGCTCGAGCGCGTTTGTATGAAGCTTACCTTCTGCAGTGTGCTTATTTCGTGACAGCGGGCTTACCGTGCACCCTTCCCGATCAGACCCGCCGCCGGCTCTTAGCTCCAAAATTGAATTCCGCTGAGCGTACACCGCGTAAACTATCCCTGGCGATGAGGTTATGCAAAGATAGAACCAGTATGAGAATGTAATGAGCGCCACGATTTGGAAGGGAATGAACGCCACCTGTTTCTCGATAAGTATGCAAAACGTCCGCTTATTGCGGAGTGCGGGCGAGCGCGGAATTAGGAATGTATCGTTTTTGGAGTGTCGACTCCGTTGATAGTCTAGTAGTTATGAACGGCTTAAAGATTTTTCTGTTATTGAGCTTCCCTCGTTTTTATATAGCTGTTGCTTTTTGGTTTTGTCAACCTCGGGTTTATGTTTTTTCAAGATTTACATTAAGTCATGACGTACAACATGCTCTGTATTTTTTTTAACGATTTTAACGCAAACAGCTTATTTTACTCGTAGGTGTCTTACGCATACCTTTAATCCGCCGTTTAGATAGAAATGCACTGGCTATGGTCACGGGCTGGCTTAGATGTCGGCTATCGCAATGTTGCGCCTCCGCAGCTCCGTTTGCGCGGTAGTCTTCATCACATCATTTGTTCAACTACTACTACATCGAATAGCGACACCGTTAGTGTTGTCTGTTGGGCCTCAACAAAGCCTATAAAGATGTTGTGCATTCTCTAATATTCATTCTTATACATTCTGTTTAGCCCCTTAGTTCCCTGCGCCTGAATATATAAAATGAAGTGAAATTAACGCTAAGGAATTTTAGTTAAATGATCCCTAATCGCCCTTTGTCCTGAACGTCTTATTCAAATGTCAGTGACACCAAACATTTCTGCATACCAACACGCGTTCCTCTGCCTCGATACCATACGATCGTTTTAATCGTGTGCGCTTGCATTAATGAGCTGGGGAATAAACTGCCAGCACGTGTGTAGGGGCCTTTATGTAGGATTCCTTTTAAGTTAACGTATAAGAAGATACTCGGAGTTCTCTGGACTATGAGCGTGATTAGGCTACCTTTAAACGAGCAATTCTAATCTGAATCTCGGAAACGGCTCCAACGATTTTCATGATATTTGGTATGCAGGGGGTTTCGGGGGCGATAAATCGATCTAGCTAGGTTTCTTTTTTGAAAAACATTATTAAAAAAAATAAAGAGCAAAGCTCGGTCATCCAGGCACTTATATATAATATGATTATTAGTGTCATATTATATACAAGTTGACTTTTTTATCACTGTCCAAACCTTTTGAGATGACCCCCGTGATACAAACGAACAACTCTTACTATTGGACCAGCTCCCTAACTCGAAAATAAAATTCAGCTGTTCCATACATTTTGGTCGAATGAATATGGATGTTTTGTATATATATTATTTATTTATAAAATTTTATAAAATACAGTAAAAAAATTAAACGCCCACCCGACCCAGCCAGGAATCGAACCTGGGTATTCCGCAATCCGGGTGGCTGCACTGACCGCTATGCTACCGGGATGGCTGACGTAAGCGCTGAATTTTGTCACTGCTTTTATATGTTTTTAGAGTGCTTTTTTAGCAGCACAGTGCCATATATCCAACGGTCGTTGCAACCGATGGCCATGCAGCTTCATCTTTGCAGATGAAATACCACAAATTTGATAACACAACTTTTTTCACTAACAATACTATCACAATAATAGAATGCTCTATCTCCTTCTCAAATAATGGGATCCTTTAAACGAGGCGTGGAAAAGCTACTTGCGGCTCGGCAAGATGAGAACAGCTTGTGAAGCGCAATTCTGCTCCATTAGCAGTGTTCGCATCTGAACTTCGCTTCTGCTTCACATCAGGTACCTATAGCGGAGTAATTTGCCTACTTCTCGATAAATAAAACTTGATATGGGCTGCTTTAGGGCCTGTTTCACGATCTACAAGTAAGTTCCCATTAGCGTTTACTTGACAGATAGTCCATACAAAACTGTCACTTTATCTGCCAAGTATCTCCTAATCAGACATTGTGAAACAGGCCCTTAAACGAGTAGTGAAGAAATCAACTTGCGGGTCGACAAGGTGAGGACGGACGTGCATGTCTCTGCTTCTGTTTAACATCAAGTAGAAGAGAGTCATTTGTCTATTTTTTTGACGTGACAACGTCTTATAAATTGGTTTGCCGGGTGACACTTCAAGAAACTGCGTTACGCTCCGCTCACGTTATGCGCTCACAATGAGAGCGAGTGAGAGGCACGCGTCCCTTCCACTCGGGCATGGTTAGCCCGCCTAAGAGCGAGAGAGACAGACATAAAAAGTGAAAGGTAAATACGTATGTATGTGTAAAGGTAAAAATAAAATTTTGTTAATATGAAATTCAGTGCGAGATTCTTTGTATAAATTAATGTTTTAAATATAATTCTTTGTATAAATAAATGTTTTAATTTGTTACTATTATTTCATCCTTCTTCCTACTATACGAATGAATATTCACATTCAAATTATTTTACCACTCAAAGTCGTTGTCACGTAAAACTTTCGCCCGTATATCGACTTTACAGGCAACCAATTTTTTTTTTTTAAGTTCGATATCGAGTTTGAGTGACTGCTAGATCTTAATCGGACTAAACTTATAAGAGTTTAGTCCAATTGAGAATAAAGTCTAACATTTGGGTTTAAATGGTAGACTTTTCTAGGTTATTATTTAAATAACGTAATATTATTATATCACCATTAAAAGGTTAGTCACATTATCAAAGTGTATTAAAAAAAAGCCCGAATAACGATAATGACGTTTTGTCTTGCGTTATCTCCGGTGGGCAAAGTTCCGAGATCAACCTAATTAAAAAACGGTTCGTCCCAAAGTTATATTGGCAATCTCACTCTAATGGAAATGACAAAAACACGACTTTTCAAAAGACGCTTGTAATGGTAAATTTTCTTTGTTAACTTCTGAATGAGATTTACCTACTAAGCAATGGAATGGGTGTTTTGAGGTCGTCTTGAAACATAAACTTATTTTAACCGCCTCTGTGGTCTAGTGGTTAAGACCACCGGTTTAGACCCAGAGGTCCCGGGTTCGATTCACAGCGGGGGTACATGTTTGTGTGCTCGGTTTGGTTGGTGGTAGGACCCGGTACCACCACTTATCTAAATATGACGTCATAACATCAATGTTTGTAGCATTGTTGTGTTCCGGCAGCTAGATACATAGATTGATACTAAAATTGGGATGAGATGAGATTAAAGATCTAGCAATTCGATGCTGTTTATTTTACACACACATATATTTATAAAAAAACATGGCTTAATATATTGAACTTTTAATATTGTACTAATGAAACCGATAAACAGCCCCCGGAACCTGTGGGGTATGCAGAAATGCACCACAGTGAAATAACTTGCAATCCCGCGGGGAAACGTGCATGCCACCCGGACACCGAGAATTCAATAAAGAAAGGATTATCCTTTTAATACCACGCAACGGTGTACGCAGTACGTCGCCATTTTACACAATCGAAAGTATATTTTTTGTGACTGTACGAGTAAATAAAATAAAATAAATAAATAAAATATATGGGACAACATCATATTCATCACATTGTTCTGATCCCAAGGTAAGTAGCTAAAGCACTCGTTTCATGGATATCAGAAACAACGACGGCACCACAACCACCCAGACCCGACACAATATCGAAAAGTTCGTTTTCAACATTGACCCGACCGGGAATCGAACCCGGGACCTCAGAGTTAGTGCCGCCCAAAGTCCGGCGTGCAAGCCACTCGGCTACGGAGGTCGCCATATAGGCAGACTTGAGAGACTTGAGGATCTTGATGGCGCGGTGGTTAACGCGGCCCGTCTGCGATTGCTAAGGTTGGGCAACTTTTGCAAAGCCCTGTCATCGGATGGTTCCTCCGTGCTTCGGAAGGCACGTGAAGCCGTTGGTACCGGCTGCATTAGCAGTCGTAACAACCACCAATCCGCACTGGGCCGCGTGGTGGTTTCCCGCCCGTTCTCCCTATCCATCCATAGGGAAGCCACGTGCCCCAGCTAAAACAAGGGTACAACGAGCCGGTTCACACGCGCTCTATACCAGGTACAGACATGTACCTCTCCGAAATAATAAAAAATAAAATCAGAACGTCACCATTTTACACAACAGGGCTCTTGCCCCAGCAGTGGGGACACAAAATGAGCTTGTGATGTGATGGTGATTTAGCTACCTAGCTAGGGGGCTAGAAACAAGCCTTACCACAAACCAAACCGCATACCTATTCCCCTCTAGGAATTAAACCTGTGACCCCTGGGTCTGAATTAGGTATTAGTATTCTTAGATTCGTAGCTTTTTCATTATAATAAAATTCCTACCTGTTTGCATAATTATTTACTGTGGCAAGAGATAACCACGCACGAATAAGGTTTAAGTTAGATTAAAGCGATTTCGAACTTTATGTCTTTGTTGTACAGGCTGTATTCGATTAACTACTACTGGATGCTCTTAAAATTAATATCCAAGGCATTATGGTCCTGTTTGCTTATAGCTCAGGTACGCTACATAGTACCTGTAGAAAACTAAGCCAGGTCGAAAATTAGATACGTATAGTCCGACAAAATCGATTAGATACTTAAAAAGACGTCGTGCACTTGGAGACGTCATGCTACAGCAAGCTTACACGTTAGGACGTTTGCTCGATCTATCTTAAGATAAGTTTGGAATATTAACCGATCTATTTCCACCACACGGTCAACCCGAGCCGAGGTTCTATGGAACACGATTGCGTTATTATGTCACCTCTAAAAACCGCTACGGCTTGAGGATGGAATAAGTTTCGCCACACCTGAAAGTTATACCTTATATAATTTGTAATACTCGTAGGTAGTTTGATACTGTGCATCTGTGATACTTATGTTGCGACCTTTGACATTTTGCGAAATGAATATTACCATTTGGACATTTTGCTACTACTGGACATTTTGGAAATTGGATATTCTGAGAGTAAAGGAAAGCCGGTAACGCTCTATTCAGGACAAATTCAGCCTACAGCAAGTCAGTCAGCAGGACAGTTTATGTTAAAACGTTAATACCAAACCCTCAATTCCGATTTAAACTGTCATAGATCACGGAGCCCCATCTCTATCCAGGTTGTTCCGGGGAGTTCCGCGTGAGTGATGCCCACTATTAGCGCCCATCCCGGTACATCCGAATTATTTATCGGCCGTGATGCATCTAAGTGCAGTGGGGTGGAGTAAACTCAGCGGGGATTTGCTTCGACAAATGTTCGGATTTGTCGTTGGATACCTACGTTTGCTCAATCAGAATGTTTGTGGTGCCCAAAGTTGACTGTTTATTTGTAAGTAAGTAAGTAAGTACATCATTTACTCGGCTTCAAGACAACACAAAAAATTAAAGTTTTACAAACATGAAATTTAAAAATTGCCGAAAAGGCTGTCCAGCTGTTGTTGCAGCTAGAAGCCACAACGCCACACACAAATATTAATAAAAATCAATTACCACGTGTATGTCATGTCATAGCGTCACTTGAGAACGGCTCGGCCGATTTGGCTGATTTATATTTTGCAGTCAGGACAATGTTTGTATCAAAAAAAAGTTTTCGACGGGAAACGGATGTTCACTGAAGCGGACGAAGACGCGAGCGGGCCACTTGTAAAAACACAAACTAATCCGCCGGACGAAGTTATCTGATAAAACTAGTATTTTATTTATTTAAAAACCTTTGCAACATAAATTACATGGCGGAATTATTGCCTGAGGCATTCTCTACCAGTCAACCATAGGGTGGTGCAGAGATAACATGGTAGGTGCAATTGGGTTAGACATAAAAAAATGTAGTGAAAAAACAAGAGTATATCACATAAGACGCACAATATATACCTATATATAATATAATATTATATTATATTTAAATGTACATATACCTATAAAAACAAATATTATGCATATTATTATTTTAACTTCGTCATATATACAACTACCGTGAATTTTTTCACGTATCCAAAAACAACCATTTGGCTGGCAGGGGGGGGGACACTTGACTCTAACAAAATTTTGCACTTTAAAGCTTAAAAGTTCACAAACGGATGCCTCCATCAAAAAACTGTTTCCTCAAACCTGCAATATTTTTGAATTTGCTATCCAACGACACCCCACACTATGGGGTAGACAAGAAAAAAAATTACATCCCCACTTCACGTGTAGGGCAGGTAACCTAAAAAACAATATTTTTAATAATTTTACTTCACCACTTTTTCGGCGTGATTAATATGTATATCCATGCCGAATTAGAGCTTTCTAGTACTAAGAGTCTATGAGCTAGGCTGGGGACAGACAGACAAGACAGATAGACGGACATGGCGAAACTATAAGGGTTCCTTGTTGACTACGGAACTCTAAAAATGCCTCAAATCTATTCAGTAGTTGATTCTCAATAAACTACGAGTATTATCAGAGTACCCGTTCATTATATGAACTGTAAAAATATAAAAATGTATAAAAATGGCTGAACTGAAAACTTAGTAGCTGATAAACAAATATACTTATTTTAATCTGAACCATCCATTTTGTTACAAGTTGTATATGCTCTTAATTTCTACCATCTCAAGTGCAATGATCGTTACAGTCAATATGATCCGAGAGCCGCACACGCGAGCGTTCCCCATTACTTACGGGGCGGTTCCACGCAAGAGGGTGCTAAACGTACCACGGTAACGCAGTTTACGGATCTATTGTTATTTGTATAGGTTACAATATGTCGGTAAGACGATAATTCTTTTTAAATTAACTTAGACACTTAGGTACGTAAAAATTTTGACTATTCCAACTTTTCAATGAAGTAGTGACTGTAATTTACCAAGTTTTTATTTCGATAAAAATTGCTTAAATCTAGTCTCTAGCTGATTCTACAAACTCATTTTAGGGTGAGCCCTCTTTATGTCACACGTTGTGTACTATGTACTTAAATTCTGGCTTAAATTTTCTCCAACCGAATTTTTATAAACTAATTACAAAAACACAAATGTTTAAAAAAATTTCCACGTGCAGGATTTGAACCTGCACCCTCCTGACAGACCGGGTCAGGTGCTCTTCCAATTGAGCTATCGTGGTTCTAACCAGCCCGCTGAAACTATTCAACACTATTTACTTTTTTTTTTACTTTGAAAGCCAAAGGCGCCTATTCAATGTCAACAACTACCGTCATTAACATCTGATCATAATATTTACAAATACTAAAGATCAGTTAAGAAGTAGGCATAGTTTGCCTACATTTGTGTTTTTGTAATTTATTTCGCAACAAAATTGCGTTAAAATTATATAAACAAAATAAAAATATTTTATAAACTACTTTAAGGGCGAGCGTTCATTATGTTACACACGTTGTATATGCTCTTCGTTTCTACCATCTCAAGTACAATGATCGTAACAGTTAAGTCAATCCGATCCGAGAGCCGCACACGCGAGCGCTCCCCATTATTTACAGCGGTTCACGCAAGAGGGTGCTAAACGTACCCACGGTAACACAGTTTACGGACACAGATTAGTACCTACAATCGCCGGTAGCTACCTACAGTTATTTTTCTTAGCTGCTGCAACCACAGATTTTGTGAGAAACTTTTAACGTTGAATGCGAAAGTGTTTCTTTGGTGTTAGCGAATGGATCAATTGAACAATCAAACAAACTTACCAAGTGTAGTCCGATTGAAATTATGCACCTTGTTGTCTCGTCCTCTATGATGAGGATTATTACTAGTTAGTATCGATTCTTCGTACTCACTTACGCCACATAGTTAAAACTTTTAATGAATTTTCGCTCTTCAAAATTGCGTTTCTGAACGCGTCAATCGAACGTCAATCGTACCGCGCCTCTTGCTCTCATTAAGTTTAAAGTCAGGATGTGTAGCGTAGGTAATTTAGAGTACCTGAAAAGGTGGGAGGGACTCATCATCTTCGGACGAGACAACAAGGTGCATAATTTCAATCGAACTACACTTGGTAAGTTTGTTTGATTGTTCAATTATGTACCTTACAGTCTCGTCCTCTATGATGACGATTATTACTTGTTAGATGTTTAAAGTCCAGTTGTAGAATCAGACCTTTAAAACCCCTAAAACGCCATATGTCCGACAAACAATTGAATTTCTATTGTGTCTGGGCCTGTCCGCGATCAACCTGTTAAAAATTTTCTAAAAATTACAATCTTAAAAGTAACAGTAGTAGTGTTAAGTTTGGCTACAATTATTATTTAAGCCGTAATATACCTTTCGTTAATCCACGGCTTGAGTATATACTTGTTGTACTGGGTAAGTTTTGAAATGTTTTGATACCGCCTCATCCCCGCAGGTGGGCCTGAGTACGCATAACAAAACAATTGGTAGAAGTAAGAAACTTGTATGCACCTTTACTGTCGAAGTCGGAATCCAACTTCCGTAATTTTTTGCTTAATCGTCTCAATTTCTTTTCTATATTTGCATTTTTTTTCCAGCTTCTTTCTTTTCGTCATTATGGATTATAATTACACTATTTTACATTTATAATTGAATAATCCCTGAAAATCGTGGCGCCGGTAAAGTGACATAAGAAACTAATGACCGCAAAAGGCGGGACGACTGATTGACGACGTTCGATTGACGCGTTCAGAAACGCAATTTTGAAGAGCGAAAATTCATTAAACTTTTAAGTACCTATGTGGCGTCAGTGAGTACGAAGAATCGATGCTAACAAGTAGTAATCCTCATCATAGAGGACGAGACAACAAGGTGCATAATTATAGTAAAAAGAGTATGCTACAACTTTCGTTTTAAGTTAAATTTTAGTAATGAATTTAGAAAATTGTCGAAATGAACTTACCTACTTGGTAAAACTTCACTTTTAGAATTAGTTGGGCACACTAAAACCCACAAGTCACTACAAGTATTAACGCTAAATATATTCATCATATCATTATGTCTCTTAATGCTTGTTCACATCTAACAATTGGAACAAATGCAATGATACTTCAAAAATTGTTTATCACTCATCGTATTAAGCAAATTGATGGAAGCCCTCTTAAGATTAGTAAATATTGAAATAGCGCTTTTTATGCTGAGGAAGTTTACACAGGCAGTAAAAGCTGTTAAGTACGGCTCTCAAACATTTCAATCTCAATAAAGGTGGAGTGCATTAGGGCCGTTTGCGCAGCCATCGAGCGCTTTACATCCGCTGCACTTTACGTAAATACGCTGCAAACGAATGTAGGGTCGCCCAAGAAACTGAGCCATCACATCAGACAGAAACTTTCGGGAGATTATATCAGTGAAAAAATGGACAGCCCTTTCATACTTCCTTCCCCTATCAGTAGGTACTGGCACACTACACTACACACAAACGAATGTCAATTATAAGTTTGTAGACGACATCTTTGGCCGACCGTACGGAAGACAATAATGTAATAGACATTATTCTAATTCAAGACTGTGTGAGTTTTATATGTATTTTTTTTTTAAATATTTTACGGGTAAGCACAGGGGTGTGTAATGTATAATATAACAACATATCGTATAATAATCAAAACATATACAATCAAATGATATAGTTTTGTTTAATATAACACTTATTTAATATAATGATTGAATGATATAATTTTTAAATACATAATTTTTAAATGTATAACAAACGATTGAGCTAAACTCATTCAATATAACAGCCGTATAATATAACATTTACATGATATAATAATTAAAACACATAGCATTTATCTAGTATAAGGACATTTGGTATAACATTCATTACGATAACACTATTTTTATATAATACTTAAAACATATAATGATTACTTAAAATCCGATTTATATAATATCGTTTAATATAAAGACAATTAACATAAAATAATTAATTTAAAATATAAAAACTTAACATCATTTACAATAACAACAAGTAACTTAACATTATTAAAAGCAAGCATGCAGCATGCAAGCAAGCATGCATAATGCAAGAAGCAAGCAAGCATGCAGCAAACATAGTTTCTGTCACGGCTCCGGCGCTGATATCAATGACCCGTATATCCGTATAACAAAATTATATGAAATGAACGATATATTGAATGAGTTTTATTTCAAATGGCATTATTCGTTATGAACGTTATACAAAATGGTATTATATAGAATTAACATTATGTAAAGTAAACGTTATGATAAATAAAATTATATTAAGTGTTGTTATAACAAATGTTTATTATGTAAAATTAACGTTATTAAAGTTCAATTATATCAAATGTTGATATATCAAGTGAGACGCACCGAAGCACCACCAACCAAACCGAGAACACAAAAATGTAGACCCCGCTGGGAATCGGAACCCGGGACCTCTGAGTCTGAGACTGGTGGTCTTAACCACTACACCACAAAGGCCGTTTGTGGACAAATGTTTCAACGAATTGTTTATTACTTACCTTTGCAATACCTGCAAAGGGTAATTAAGTTCATAAGCTACCTACATTTTACTTAGTCTAAGATCTCTATGTAATCACTTAAATGCAATAAAAATATTTGTATTTTTATTTGCCTCTGTGGTCTAGAAATTAGACCACTGCCGCAACCGGTCTCAGACTGAGGCCCGATTTTTAATCTTTAGATAAGTCTTGAATAAGATTGTCATTGTGACATATTTTCTAAAGATTCGCTATGTCAAATTATTCAATGAATAAACTTTAAGTGCTTTACAAATAAACAAGGAATAAGGTCCGAAAAGTTATTCCGTGTTTTGTTCCTGTTATGTAAACGTCAATTAAAATTAGAGTACCTAAAAGAGACAAAACACGGAATAACTATGCGGACCTTATTCTTTGTTTATTTGTAAGGCACTATGTGACGATTGAAAAATCAGTCCTAAGAGATATTGGGTTCAATATTGTGCTCAGTTTGGTTTGTGGTTAGGCTTAGTCTAGTACTAAGCCCGCTTGGCTATCTATTTCTGTACTAATGTATATGTTTATTGCCTTAACAACAACGCTAGAAGCATTGCATAGAATAATATTTATTAAATACTTAGTGTAATTAATTAAATAGTCTAAATTGAACATAATATTTTAAGAAATCACATTTTTCAGACAACAATTACCAAAACCATTTATAATAACATTAATCATCTAAACAATATGAAAATTGAAATCTATTATCTATTTGAACCCTCACCCAGACCACACCCCATTACTGGGTTGCACTCAATCTAAAAACAATATAGCTAAAGTATTCATGACAAATAGCTGTGTAACGAAGAGAAATAACCGCATAAACACCCAGTATCTTTAGCTTAGGGGATCTCGGGGTGTGGTCGAAGTGACAGCGAAAGTTGGATCGACAGGATCTCTTATTGTAAATGAGAGCGGAATGGTCTAGTAGGACCTTATAATCAGGTATAAGTAACACATGTGACATATATAGTAATTAAAAAAAAAGAGGTGTGTCGTGTGTTATTATTCTGTTAGTTGTAGAAGGGAAGGCGTGTGCAATTATACGCAAATATTGGTTTATTTTTGCTTCCTGAATTACAGATACTACTACTATTTAAATACAGTGCCTTTAAGTTGTTAGACATTTTGGTATGTAACGGTAGAAAAAAATCGCTAAATAACGGGACTTTTGAGACTTATAAGGCCCACAGAGAAGGGAAATAGAGACTTTAATTTGAAACTGCTATTAATCTGGAAAATCGCAAAAAAAAGTTAAAATTTTTCACAAAGATAGGTGAAAATTTATAAGTGCCGATATTAATACTTTCCTTAATTATCGACCACAAGATGGCGCCCCACGACAAAATGGCGGCCCCAGTGGGGTGCGTAACTACATAACGCCGTTTAGATTGATGGCTGATGCAATTTGCGACCGACTTGGATTTATCGACGCTGATAAAGGTTTGCGGCGTGTTTTGATAATGCGCACGCAGAAATGCCCAGTGTTTATGGACACTTCAAATTAGGTAATGCAAGCCATTAGTTGTTAAAAGAATTAATGTTTGTATAAATATAAGAATTCTTTTGATTAAACTGTTGCATTTTATTCAAAGTAAATGTAGCTGCGTGACTACAAAACTTTTAAGATATCCTAGTAATGCCAAAGCTTTTCAATTTATCTTAGCTAAATTACATTTTGTGTGTAGAAAGATAACATTGGATCGTCCCATTCAACAACTCTTCAAGCGACAGCTCTAATGTAACGACGTAGGTACTAATATAATCTCGTTAAACCAGCATGCAGGGTTGTCAAATAGTTCCGGCACTTTCAAAGCTTTTTAAAACTTTCAAATAACATCATGAAATGTAGAAAAAAGGGACGTTCGCTTGGTAGCGAGCGACTCTCCACTCTTTGATCCCCAGCTCTAATGTAAAGAGATATCATCATCATCTCCTAAAACCAGCATGCTCGATTGCCTAATTAATATCAATTCTTCGGTCTCCCTGGTTTTTGAATACTTTCTGTTCGTTCTTCAATATCTAACACTAACTGTTTGTGTATTTCTTTATATATTTAAATTTGTGTTTTCATTTTGTGTCTATCACTTATACTCCTGTTGTCAATAATATACTATACTAAAATCCTCTCGGTTTGAATTTTAACATTACTTTAAAATAACATGAAATGTAGATTTAAAAAATAAACAAAGAAACTTCTGCGCCGTCGTCAGCGACTCGCCACTCTTTAATCCCTAGCTCTAATGTAACGAGAAACCGCCGTCACCCCATATTACCTGCCCGCAGGACAATTCCTTAATCGTTAGTAAGGGAAAAGAGACAAATCACCGGAGCGCAGTCCACTGAGCGGTACGGTTCCTTAGGGACGTACACTCCCTGGGTACGGCGCAAGCCACGAGAAACTGACCAAACCAATGAAACCGTAACCAAAATTTTACAATGGGAAGTATTTATTATGTTTAGTTTTCCCATTTCGTTCCATTACTAAGCAAAATTCTCCCGCAAATCTCCAAACGTCTCGTTTGTTTATCGAATAAAATCTTATGATATTGACATATTCAAAATACGCATTATCAATATTCTTAACTTTCATGTTGAGGCATGTTTTCGTCATTTGTTTTAGAATACAAATACAAATCTGTAGTAAATAAAGAAACAAAGGCGACACCGAACTGGAACAGCAAATTTGTCGTTTTTTTTTTTTTAATTAATTATTACCCGCTATTGCTTATGGATTGCGCCTACCACGCTCGGGACAACTGCAAATTGCGGTAAAATGGCTTGCAACGCTCCCCTGCAGACTTTGACTGATGCATCGGAGCGCGTGCACCCGATAATGTAATGAACCCATCTCCCGTGGTAGGAAACAGATTTGGCAGTTTGTAGCAAATTATCTTTGATGGCATGTTACAGGAGTTGGGGTTGATTATTTCACAACGAGGATGAGCTTGTCTGATGACAAAAGAGAATCGCTTTATGTATTGAAACTTATTTTATGGTATGGTATAAAGCCACGAGAAAGCCATCTTATGGTAAGTGAAGGAAATGGAAACATAGTTCCTGGATTCATTAACTACTGAGGGACTGAATATCTTATCTCTAACTCTCAACAACACACGAGCACAATAAAGTTACTTTCATTTTTGTTATGGCGACAGACTTAGTTAAAGAAAAAGATAACATTATGTAAAATTCTCCTATAGATAGATAAGATAAGATAAAATTTTATTGCCATAAAATTGTGTAAATATATAGCAGGTGTTATGCATTTAATAATGGAAACAAACAATTTACCCTAGTAGGGCATGCAATTTTAAGTAGGAAGGTACATGTTTCAAAAGCAACAGAAGATGTATACACTTTTAAACTTTCTCGTTCCATAGTCCTCAAAGAAGGTGTGATTTATACTAATTATTTTACGTCAATCCCCGTATAAATTCTTTGATAATATAGAAGATCTCCATAGACACCTATTATCTAAAGGTTAGACATGAACATCGTAAAAACAAGAGAAATACGCTGAATTGGCATCGGGAGTCTGCCAAATATTTATTTCACTGCATTCACCCCTATAGAGCTAAAATCCAACAATAAAAGAGATATACAGCAGCTGTCAATGAAAAACCGTCAACCTGATCCAACCAGACATGCAAGTTACTGCAAGAAGGGATTGCAACCCCCTACCATTTGGGTACAGGTGGGTCTCTAAATCAAGCCAGGGCTCGAATCATTAGTCACAACGTTGATGTATGGCTGCAGGAGAAAAAACACGGCTGAATCGAGTAGAATGCAAGGTGATCAATGATGTAGAGATTATTGAAGTGGAAACTGCGAGTGGTTTTGAAGCGAAAGGGTAATGGAGGTAGCGCCGCCATTTTGTTGTGTCTGTTGCCTTGACAACAGTGTCAGCAGCTTTCTTGTGTTTCAGCTTGTTTTGGCAACGGAAGGTAGGATAGATAGATAAGATAGCTTTAGTGCTTGAAGGTTCAGGGTGCAAGCCACGCGCTCGGGGTCAGCTTCATGAATAACATACATTATTTTACTTTTTTATTTTAAGTGCTAATTGCTGCACTGAAGCTAAATTAAATATTCATAAAATTTTATAAAATACAGTGAAAAAATTAAACGCCCACCCGACCCAGCCAGGAATCGAACCTGGGTCTTCCGCAATCCGGGCGGCTGCACTGACCGCTATGCTACCGGGAAGGCTGACGTAAGCGCTGAATTTTGTCACTGCTATTTTAATATTTTTGAGTGCTATTAAGCGGCACTAGCGCCATCTATCCAAACGGTTGTTGCAACCGATGGCCATGCAGATTCATCTTTGCAGATGAAATACCACAAATTTGATAACACAACGCTATAGTAAATTTTACTTTTTTATTTTAAGTGCTAATTGCTGCACTGAAGCTAAATTAAATATTCATAAAATTTTATAAAATACAGTGAAAAAATTAAACGCCCACCCGACCCAGCCAGGAATCGCTAGTGCCGCTTAATAGCACTTAAAAATATTAAAATAGCAGTGACAAAATTCAGCGCTTACGTCAGCCTTCCCGGTAGCATAGCGGTCAGTGCAGCCGCCCGGATTGCGGAAGACCCAGGTTCGATTCCTGGCTGGGTCGGGTGGGCGTTTAATTTTTTCACTGTACCTATTTTATAAAATTTTATGAATATTTAACATACATTATATTAGTTTAGTTGTTTTGTTAAGTTAGTTGAAAAGCTCGAGGGCAGTGGTTAACGTTAATTAACCAATCCGCCCACCTGGCCCACTTGGTGGTTTATGGCTCGTGCCCTAACAGTGAGGACATAAAATGAGCTGACGATGATGATGACGTCAGTAAGCTGTAACAACTTATTGACTAGGCGACATCAAACAGTAGACTGAACTAAGCTATAATCATATAAACATCTGTAATGCAACACGCTTTTATTTATAAAAAAAATTGGGTCTTTGATAAAAACGCAAAGATTTTTAAAATTAAATTATTTGTAACTTTTTAGTTTTTTTTTTATTAACAAGTAATAACTACTACCCCCCCCCCCTGCAACCCCCATCTGCCGGAGATGCGTACTTTTCAAGAAATTAATTTTTTTTGTAAACATAACCTCAAAACAAAAAATATGGAAATTTAACAGGAGGGAGGCTAAAAAGAGGTGGGGAAAAGGGAAAGAGTATGTAAAAAAACGTCGCACGTACAAAAACGTCGTTTCTGGTCGTCGTTGTTGGTCACCATACTAACCTAACCTAACCTAATGAACTCTTTAAGACTTTATGGCGGGGGGCTTCGCCCCCCCCCCCATCCCCCCGCTTCCCCGCCCCCTTCGGTTCTGTCACTAATTGTTATAAAAAATAAAAAGCATGAAATTCCACACATTTATTTATTTTATAAACATGTTTTATTGCCTTAATGGTTTCTAAAAATGCATCTTTTTTATTTTTCGCTATTCTCCTGCGCCACAAATATTCAACAATTGAGTCTGCAAAATCGTGCGGATGGTAATAATTATCTTTTTTAAAATATCTTTTAACAGATTAGGTAAAAGTTTAATTTTACTACGTAAATGACGTTTCTCTAATCACATCACACGTCATTTTTGACAGAAAACGTTTCATTTCACGTTATTCCTTACTATTCCGTGTTGTTTTTCGTTTCGTTTCACTCAAAAATTAAGCTATTGAAAAAAATTAAAAAATGACGTAAGTACCTCTCCGGCAACCAAAATCGATATCAGGGGTCTCAGTAAGACCCCCTGAGCCCCCCCACAGTGTCAGTTTCCCCAGGACGAGGGAGCTTATTTCTAAATCCAACCCAATAAAAGGCTTGTAATATGTTACACACGAGTTAAAGAGACCGCAGGAAGTTTTGTGTACTGATCTCCAGTACTGAATTTTATTATAAAGATGGCACTTAATCGTAATGATGGTTATCTCTGCCTATTGCCGTCCACTGCTGAACGTATGCCTCCCCTAAAAAGCGCCATCCGTCCCGGTCCTGCGCAGTCCGCATCCACCACCCGCCATCTTTTTCAAGTCGTCGGTCCACCGCGCAGCAGGCCGTCCTACACTGCGTTTGCGGTCTCCACTCTGGGACATGTCTGCTCCAAGGATCATCGGTCCTTCTACAGACATGACCGGCCGACCGATGTGCTGATTCTGCGAGCTATGTCGGTGATCTTAGCTCTCTCTCGAATAACTTCCAAAATTATTTTCACTGATAGAATGCTACTTTTCTTGCGAGTAACCTAAGCTATATGTTTTATTATGATAACAAAAAAGTGTACGAAGTTGAGGGTAAAGTGCTAGTGTGAAATATATGTATTCATCATTATCATCATCATCATTTCAGCCTGGTTATCAATCGTCGAGCTCACCACTATACTACTCGCAAATAGCTGTATCAAATTCGTATTGTAAATTTGATTCTCTAGCGCGCACATGGTTGGTTGGTACAAACGATTTTTCCCTGTCCAGCTTTATAGGGACCTTAATAGCTAGTGCCACTTCCAGGCAGGCTATACGTCTCGGCAGCCATGATGTATAATGCTTGCAATTTGTTTTATCGGCCATTAGTTGACTGTACTGCACCGCCCGAGATATATTTTGCGGATTTGCGCAGCGCAGTGTACGTGGCGTATTTTAAGGGACATATAAGGCGTTCTACGGGATACTGACGGTTGGTATGTTGCCGTAGGTGTGGATGAAGTGTCTGTGTATAATATACACAGACAGTGTATGGTGTATACCATACACAATGAGTTCTTGAGTGAGACCGCGTATCGGCAAACGTAGTAGGACGCCCTTAGGAAGACTTTGGATGTCGGGCTGAGCGCTTTGCCACTCGGCCACTGAAGAGTATCATCACCACCTCATTTAATCACTGCTGCAGCATGAGCGGATTAGTGGTTGCTAATGCAGATACAACTTTTGGTCACCCATCCGATGACTAGCCTTTGCGAAAGTTGCTTAACTTCAGCAATTGCAGATCCAGCTAGATACAATATTTATGTGGATATAGATACGGTACATATACTGTATGAAACTTTCATCAATTTCTACGGTTGAATAAGTATAAGAGAACAATATTTTTCTTGAATCAGAATAGATTGAAACGTGACGATATCACTCTCCTCTTGGGTATTATTAAGGTCTTCAGACGACGCGGCAGACGAGCCGTTAGGGTTGTCAAACAGTTACTCGGTGCATGTCATTCGAGATCCCGAGCCATCCCCGTGACATAGAAGTGATGTTACTAGGTTTTTAGTGGGTATACCTCCACTCCCCTCGTCGTGCTTTTAGTAGCTGGAAGAGGAAGAGAATCCCAGATAACCCGGAGTCGCCCATAGCTCCGGTGTACGCGTAAAGCATTTTACCTAGTTTAATAAAATGTGTTGTCAAACAGTTACGGGAGGTAGAACAGTGCAAGTAGATGCATCGTCGCGTGTCGCGTCGCGGTCGCCACTCGCAAGGGATGGCTTGCGTGGTAGATAAGAGATGGTGTCAGGTTCTTAAGGGGTTTTTTACTTCAGTAATTGTTTATGAAGATCCTGGATCGTCCTGGCGGTGAGTAAGGGACATGTAGGAGTTTTGATGGGTATCCCCTCCTTCCCCTTTTAGAGTCCTACGGAACCATCTGCGTCTCCCCAGGCACTTTGGTATGTCTGTTGCATTTTCTCCAATATAAAAAGGGGCCTTGTGCGGATTGATGGTTGTGAACAAGTTGTAATGCAACCGTGACGTTACCAACGCCTTGACGTGCCTTCCAAAGCACGGGCATAAGAATACTAAGTAAATTAACTTTTAAGAATATTTCAAGAGGTTTTTAGAACAGTGGCAGCCCTGCGTGCTCCGTAACGCGCGGTGTTCCTGTACGATCCTCAACAAATTGCATTTACCTCACTCGCTATCGCACTGATTTCACTGCGGGAAACGTTATTAAGAAAGCTTACAACTGCAATCGAAACTTTACACCTTATTGGAACTGTCAATGTTATTGTGTCTTTGGAACTGGAGCTCTTTAAGTTTAGTTCTAGGACTAGTTAACCCTAGATATTTACATCGGTACAAATTTAACGGGAAACAGCAAAACATGCAGATATACCTTGTGCATCGGAAGGGCGTCACAGGTATATATGAGTTAATTTTTTTTTGTTTACTACTAACATAGTTGTTTTCAAGTGTCATTGTTACTCACATACATATTAATAATCTGGATACATATTTTGTAATACTATTACTGAAAAATGCCCAAATTTAGATTAACCTTTGTAAATAGACAGTTATGATAACGTTACAAAGGTCGATTTTGACCTGTTAATGACTGCTTTTTATAAACTCCATTTTCGAAAATGAACGATTGAATGAATGATTATTAGAGTACTGTAGTGGTACTGTATGACATTGTGGAAATTGGAACTTTTACCTGAGGTGAATTTGTTAATTTAGATTTTTAATTTGGTTTTTTTTACATGTGGTTGTCTTCTATATATTTTTTATTTTTATGTGTTTATTTGTGATGGAAAGTGTCCTGCTAAAATAGGGCATTTTCCAATATTTTTGACGCTGTAAGGGAGAAAAGAGCTGGACACTTGCTGAGTTTCTAGCCGGTTCTGCTCAGTACAAGATTTCTCGCCCAGAGTAGACTTACGAACCAATGGCATAGTGTCATTCACAAGAGCTACTTGTAGCCTAAACTGAATAAATGATTTTTGAATTTGAATTTGAACAGAATTCAGCTTGCTAAACCCAACTCGAAAATAAAAGCGTAACCCGTTCAAAATGAGAATTATTAAAAAAAAATGAGAATTATTAATAGTTTTGAACGGACACTCTTCAACTGAGCTTATTAGCAGTGAGACACATGATATGGTTCCTTAAGCTGTAGTAACCGAACAGTTTGTCAATGACAAAGGTTTTAATGACGGTAGTTGTTGACATTGAATGGGTGCCTTTGGCTTTCAAAGTAAAAAGTAAATAGTGTTGAATAATTTCGGCGGGCTGGATAGAACCGCGATAGCTCAATTGGAAGAGCACCTGACCCGGTGTGTCAGAAGTGTGCAGGATCAAATCCTGCTCGTGGAAATTTTTTCAACATTGTGTTATTGTAGTTTGTCAATGTTACTATGGCTCTGGAACTGAAGCCTTTTTTTAAAACAGTCACTTCATGATGTACCACTGACTGGTTTAAAACCCAGAGTTCTTGACTTTGTTTCTGATAGATTATTTGACAACCGCGTCGCATACTTTGTTCTGATAGCTAGAGATAAGACAACTCTCTCTAGTTGAGAAGTCTGGACTTCATTCATACTATTTTAATAATATCAGACGTACCAGCACCTGAGCAGACAGGATTTGAATAACGAAATCGGACGTCGCATTGAGTGCCATATTGTAAGGTTTTAAAATTGATTCCGTATAGAAGCAGTCTTCCAACAGCTCCGTGAAAGGGGACTCTTTGGAACTGCAATAGCTGTGCAATCACACGTCCTTCAAAGCCTTCAATGCCTTTTATAAGGATGCCGCGGCGTGCCCTGTGGAGCTAAGGTTGACAGGGCATTGAAATATTATTACGATAAAGAGGGAAATATCTGAAAGATTTTTAATATGACAAGGTGAAACGTTATTTTATTTTGTTAGTAGATGAATTCAGCATGCTTGTCTGACAATATATATATTCTTTATTGCACAAAAAACATACAAACAGAAAACAATGTACTACAAACAATGGTGAGCAAAGGTGGACTTATCTCTAAAAGAGATCTCTTCCAGCCAACCTAAGATGGAATTGGAGCTTTATGTGTAGGTGAAAGCATCAAAAGTGCAAACAAGCATACTTATCTATACTAATATTATTATTTTATATTATGCTAACAAATAAATAAAACATAAATAACAAAAACACAATGTTGAAAAAATTTCCACGAGCAGGATTTGAACCTGCACCCTTCTGACATACCGGGTCAGGTGCTCTTCCAATTGAGCTATCGTGGTTCTAACCAGCTCGCCGAAATTATTTAACAATAATTTAAAAAAAATATTAACATTCGGATAACCTTCTCTATATAAACTTTAAGTGTGCGAAATTTCATACTCCTCTGTCCGCGCAAATTTTAATAAAAAGGGGTACAAAGTTTTTGCTTCACGTATTAATATATTTATTTTTATTTTATTTTTAATAATTAATTTATATTACTGTTATTGTCTCACTCTTCGATCAATTATGTACCAGATTCCCGATCAGCGGAAACGGTACGCGACTTTGGGCCCACGGAGCCACAATGACGTTTGTGGCGATGACAGTAAATTATATTAGGTACAAATATTTTGCAAACTTAATTAATTTTTATGTTTAAGATTGTTTACAGTAAGCTGAAGTTGTTGATGCTATCCAATGTTCTTTACAGATTTTGTTATTCGAATTTTAAATGTATAGGTGCGAGTATGAGCAAACAATATCACTTTCGAGTTGCATTTCTGTTCTGAATCCATTATCTAGTACATTGTTCATCGAGGATTACATTGTATAAAAGCCACCTTTTTTTTTTTTTTGAGAGAGATTGCTGATTGCCGCTGCGGCATTTTCAGCTTCACCGGGCTTTTTTGGGGGCGGCGAGGAACGTAAAGGGCCGGGGCAAGCCGTGTTAAATGAATCACCTTCAGAGGTTATCTAGAGGGAACGGCATCGCGCACAAGTGCGCGTCCCCGTGCCCTACTAGATTCTCCGAAGGGTTCGGATCGGATCGGGGAGCATAAAAGCCACCGTTCACAATGACCTTTTTAAATCCACGACCACGTCCGATGACAGTCGGCCCATAGACAATATAACCTATAGCAGCCGCTAAGTGGGCATGTCTGCCGTCAAGATGGCGACCCAAATCAAATACCTTAATATATATAACCTACATTACAACCTAAATTATATATAACCATAATCATACTTACTTGATAACAGCTAATCTTGCAATGCCTACTACACCACAATCAGCTGTTTATTTCTGTCCTTAGCAACCCGATACGGTCTATTATACCAAATTTTACTAAAACGTATCGCAGGGGATATTAAAAGCTAAATTATACCATGCCAACTCCTAGTGCAGCATTCCTAAAGGATTCTCTAGCGTTCCCGCGCTTTGCCATGGAAATACGAAGACGTGCCAAAGGATTGCATCCTAGATTGAATGTAAAATTTTGATCTACAGCCCTTTGTGTCAGTTGAACTCTGCTGCTGACAAGGGTTGGCAGTTCGCGTTGTTGTTTGCTGTTTTAAACGTGTTGTTTCGCAGCATTTGTTTGGGCTTTGAATTATTTTCAAACCTTGAATTTATAGAAACTTTCCACGGGAAATGTTATTTAATAAAGGTATATGTACAAATACCGCTTCGCGTCGGTAGCCGAGCGGCAATGCACCTGGTCTGATTTCTCGGAGGTCTTCGGTTCAATTCCTTGATTTGGGATAGTGTGTTTCGTATTATTTAATGAATAGATCCAGAACTATCACAATCGCTAACACATTCACTAGATTACCAACCCGCATTAATTTACGCCAGGTCCCTTCAATTGCAACGTTGACTTGATTTCAATGATGGAGGCTTAGGCCCAGTACAGTCCCAATGACAATATATAGGCTAATCCAAAGATGGAACAGTCTACCAGCACATGTTTTCCCTCTATCCTATGATATGGGGTCCTTCAAACGAGGCGTGAAGAAGCACCTTGTGGGCCGGCAGAGTGAAGTTGACTGATGCTGCGTTGTTTTCACGCTGCACCAGTACAGTTGTCTTCGCGTCTGGACTCCATTTCCACTTAGCATCAGGTGGTGTGGAGTCATTGCCGTGCTAAGTAAAAAAAAATATCACTTACTAACTATACGATACCGTCACGAAAAGTTCGAAAAGTTGCGAGTTTTCACCCGAGTTCTTTCCGTAATAACACGTGTTGTTAGATTCCATTTTAACTTCTATCTACAACACAATTGTACCCTTACTAATAATAATAACAAAAAAAAACTTGAAATTGGCTAAATGCTAAACGCGAAGCCATTAATTAAGATAATTAATTAATAAATTAATTCAATTGCATTGGGTAAGCGTGGTGGGTTATTATGCCCCAAGTTCTTGCTTTCAGGTATAATTATGTGGGACGGTACAAACGCCTGCACATCCGACTCCCAAAAATGTCAAATTTCCTTAGACTTTGAATGACTTTGTAATATGGTTAATTTTTATTGATGAATTTTTTAGTGGTAGAGCCACGCTGCGTTGCAGTACGAAATGGGCCGGCTCACCCGGCGTAATACCACCCTCTCACAGAATATCGGCGTGAAACAATGACACTCGTTGCTGTTGTGTTTCGTCTGGTAAGTGAAAGTACCGGAGGCCCATCTCTCACCCGTCCCCCCTCCCAATTCCTACTCCCTCCTCAAGATCCAACTCCTTCCTCAAGACCGGCAACGCATCTGCGATTACTTTGGTTTTGTGGGTGTCCATGGGCGGCGATGATTACTTTCCATCAGGTGACCCGCCCGCTCGTTTGCCTCCTTTTTATCATAAAAAAAAATGAAATTTTACAGTTTTGGATAGTCTGATAGTCTGAAACTTTTGATTAGCTTCTTCTTATTTCCGCCAGTGACGTCATTACATCTTTAACTCAACTTTATTTATATTTTTTGATAAAAGCGCCAACCTTTTGTCTAGTTTCAAACATTAATTGAAACATTTTGTAACATGCGGTATCGTACACTTGTGAGCTGTAATGCAAAGTGAGTTCTCGTGAGTTAAGATTAATGTTTGTGTTTGTCTGCACTTGTGGCACGTTTGAATTTATGGTGGACATAAATATGGCACGGTATGAGGACTCCGAGATGGTGGTTAAGTTTCAAATGAAATTGAAAATGGCTGTTAGCTTAATGGCTTATACTTTACCCTTGGTGCTGCAGACAATGTGACGCTAATTAATCAATGGAATGTAATGAGTTTTAATGCCTCTATGTTCTATATCGATCTGGATAGATCTATCTATCTACTTATCTATCTTGCGGCTACATACTTTATTGCTTACACTTTGCAAGTTTAATTTTATTTAAAGGTCTTATTTAAATATTTCGCCATAACATTCATGGGTATAGTATTGTGTTTCGGCAGCTTGAGATAAGGTAGCCAGTGCCTCAATAGTTGAGGATTCCGGGTAAAGTGCGATTTCACCTTTGGCATTATCATCACTTAACATCAGTTAAGTCAACCCGTGAGTATCAAAAAAAGGTTTTTTTCATATATTTCAACAAAAGTAAAAATTAAACCTGTTATTTAGTAAACAATAAAAAATCAGATATTTAACTAACATTGACAGTTAGTCCATATCCATATAGTCTAGTCTTGTTTAGTTTAGTCAAGTCTAGTCTAGTCTTGTCTAGTCTAGTCTGAAAAACACAACGTATATTGCCACTCAGTAACTACAACCTGCACCGATAAATGGGTCAAGTTGCATAAACAAAACACGTGGCTTTATTATTGTTGTGATGTTTGCGTAGTCCATACTATGTGCCCAGCTGGCATGACGTCAGACACCTTGCGCAGCACAGGACTGCTGACGCTCGGACGCGGCTGTGTCCTACGAGGTGACACATTCATGCTACATGCAACCTTGGACTATACTGACAATGTTATGTTACATGATCCCATTCACTTAAACATACCTAATATATCACCTGTCAACTACATATTAAATTAAGAACCTCATTAAAAAATACGTCATTGCAAATTGAAACCCACGAAGATGAATTACAGAATATTAAAGAACAATTAAATACCATCAAAGAAGAGTCAAATTTAGAAACTTTATCGATACATGACTGGCACCATTATACCATGATATACTTAGTCCTAACCATAAGCATTGCACTGTTTGTAGTTTCTGCCTTTTGTTGGCGAAGGAAACTTGTTAGACGTAATGCTGCAAACCAAAAAGAAGAGACGCGAGGAAGAGAGCTGGGGCGCATGGAGCACCTGCACGAGGCTGATAGGCAACAGGGTGCTACGGCATCCCCGTATTATAGCGAAATAAAGTGCATTCCAGAAGTACATATTAATATAGATAGAGTGAAAAGTGTTGTGCCCTCCTCAAGTAAAGTGAAATTTGACACTGATAGACATAGTGACTCATGTGTAGAATAAAAATATGAACCTTAGTAAACATTTACAAGATTTTAATGATTATTTGTTTTGACTCTTATGTATAAATAAGTTATTAGCGTATTGAGATATTTAAGTAGCTTCTATTACATTGTTGCTATGTATTTTTATTAACATTGAAATATTCTTATAGTAAATTAGTTAAGGGATTATATGTAACTCACTTTTCTACACCTTTGTTTGTAAGTGGCAGTATGTACGAGTTACGTACATGTTTTTAGTTAATTAGGTTTTTGATTTGTTCATAGTTTTTCTATCACGTAGGCGCTATTCAATATTGCACTTTGGTCGCGACCTATTTTTTGGACAATGACATTAGGCTAAACTTGCCGAATGCATACGTAATTACAGTTAGTGTTCAATTAGAGACCAATCTAGTAACTTGGGAGTTTAATTTTGACAACACCTTTTACCCCTTGGGACACTCAATCTGACTATTACATATACATTGACATTGACGTAGCTAAACGTTACACTAATCTAGTCTAGTCTAGTTTTCTAAAATTCAAATTCAAATTCAAATTAAAAAAAATTATTCGGCGTAGCAGGCTTAGGTTCTAACAATAAAACTAATACATAATATTCAAATTATAATGCTACGACGAACTGGACTCTTCTCAGCATAAGTTGCAGCTTGAAGAAAATGCAACGCTGATTTTCAGAGGAGCCCGTGATGTGAGTGTGTGTGTGTGTTATAAAATTGGCTAGTAACGTACAGATATTTCATTAACACTAAGTAAATGCAATCCTATGAATAAAGAAGCAGCACTCAAGCTTTCTCTTTCATCGAAGTTTAAATCGTGCCGTGTGAAGTGTCGTGAATTTAAGGTTGGTTCAGGCTGCAACTAGTAACAAAACTTAGATCTTTTATAGAAAAAAGAGGAAGCGCTTGGCCATCATCTTACCTGATGTAAAGTAACGGTAATGCCGAAGATGGAAGCGTACTTCACCCGGAATCCTCAACCACAAAGAAACTAATCGTAGGTATCTTATAGCTATCGTAGCTGTCTGAACACAACACGTTATTGACATAGTTATTACTTGACAGGAAATTAATAAAATCGGTTTTAATCAAAGGTTGGGGATAGACGAAAACTTCTTTGTAATGGTATCATAGACATACCTTTATACCCGATGTTTACCTATACAAAGTAGTTGGCGCTAATCCCCGTGATAAACCTTTGATCAAAATGGAACTTGAAAGTTAAAAGTTGTGTTAAATATGTTTTATTTAACTCTACTGGCAACCCAAAATGCTGCATAAATACGAGAACAAAAGCGATCATCGGAAACAATACTCACAAGTGATTTTTTTTTTAAATTCGATTGAAATATCATCAGAGATGTTCAAAGATGCTCGATTAGTGTTCGCTCTAGCCTGAATCTTTCTTTACTAGTCCAAATAACTTAACCTAATATATCAAGTGCGTTCGAGTGCTACAAATTTTGGACTCCTCGGGGACCCATAACCCCTTGCGTCTCCAATTAAACAGAAGCCAATAATTTGAGAAGTTCAGTGTGTTGTTCCTGACGACTCGTTAAGAGGGGGACTCAATTTGGTGCTAAGACTCCGTAAGTGGGGTCTAGCCTGATGGCTTAATAAGTAAAAGTTTCATGGGCAATGCTTAATTACTTTTCTCCCTTTAAAAGTGGTAACAGTTGGACGCTATAACGATTTTTACTTTGCTTCAAATTTACTTTGCTTGTTGCCTAATGACGGCTCCTTAAATCTAACTATGTTGCGTAAGGGGTGATTAAATGGGAAAAAAGGCCATGGAGTTTTCTTTATGAGCTTATTTAATTTCAACCACTGCTGCATTATTAATAATTTACGTATATTAACAAACAATTAAAGAATGATAATGTAACGAAAAGCAAGTATATGGGTTTTGTTTGTTTCAGGATGAATTTCTTTCTAAATATTGTTTTCTAAAGTTTACGCGATCACTACACATTTAAATGAAACAACTTTTACGGATCTACTCGCGTTTATTTTACACATTAGATTTAATTAATGTTTATCCTGACGTTTCGAACCCTTTGCAGGGTCCGTGGTCACAGGGAGACTCTGCAAAGGGTTCGAAACGTCAGGATAAACATTAATTAAAACTAATGTGTAAAATAAACGCGAGTAGATTCGTAAAAGTTTTTTCATTTCTTTCTAAATGTTATTACGTTGGGAAAATAATCGTCGCCATTCTTGTACGTTAAAAGTTACAACAACTACATACTCTACTACATATATATTTATGTAGATAGTTTTTTCTAAATTGTATGTTTAAAAAAAAAATTAAAAAAAAATTATAAAGATATTAGTCCTTTTCGTGCTTCAAAAAGTTAAGTTAAGTTCAGCGATAATATCCGCATGATAATACCAAACGTAATTTAAACGTCATTTCAAATTAGAGTAAAAGAAACAAAAGACGGAATTACTATTCGGACCTTATTCTTTGTTTGTTTGTAAGGCAGACAATGTACACACGCCTGCACATCACACTACTACAAACTTTCAAATTTCCACCAATAGACTTTGAACTTTATGTGTGTATGGTTGAACATTTATTGAAGAAATTTGACAGCTTTGGACAAGTTGACGTGAAGGCGCCTGTACCTGAGAGTATCGGCCCTCGTCCCAAGAGGCTGAGTAAACAAAGCACTTATTGAAAGTAAACACTTTAACTAGATGCTTAGGGTATATTTATCTTACAATGTATTTTTCAGTTGGGTTCCAAAAACAGGGGGTTGTAACGTATTATTTTTATATGTAAATGAGAATAAGGGTAAGACGAATAAGAGTTTTTCATTTATTAATAGTCCCCTTTTCTTAGATGGATGTTGGAAGGAGCTGTGTATTTTAAGGATATATGTACCACTTTATTTTGAGGAGAGTGGAACGTAGATTTATCTGTTAGTTTTAATTTCATATCAAACACGTGCCTTGTGAAACTCAATGGAAACTCAGGGAAACGGCTTTGATCTAAGAACTGTGGCACTATTCAGGTATCATCCTTGTGGTAAAAATGAAAAGATCCAAAATGTATCCGATCTAGATCTTGTATGCTGAGTTACCTTAGACATAATCATTAACTTTAATTTATCATGCAATTGAAAAATTAAATATTTCTTAAAAAAAAAAACACAAAATGTTGAAAAAAATTCCACGATTTCCACGCTTGCCTACGGATGTTAATGACGGTATTTGTTGACATTGAATTTGCCTTTGGCTTTCAAAGTAAAAAGTAAATAGTGTTGAATAATTTCGGCGGGCTGGTTAGAACCACGATAGCTCAATTGGGAGAGCACCTGACCCGTTATGTCAGAAGGGTGCAGGTTCAAATCCTGCTCTTGGAAATTTTTTCAACATTTTGTGTTTTTGTAATTTGTTTCGCAACAAAATTTGCGTTAAAAATTTTATAAACAAAACAAAAACATTTTTAAATATATCTATTGTGATGTCACATCAAAATAAACAAATCTCAGCCTAGTGGTTTAGTAACCTCCGTGTACTTACATTTATGATCACTGCCGTTTGCTTATGCGCACATACCTTCACTAATATAAATATTTAATCAACAATTGCTGACATATTTAAGTTAATAATGATGCCGTAGTAACAACACATACAACATCTAGATCGGATACACTTTGGATTTTTTAATTTTTACCATACCTTGCTGTTACAAGTTGTATATAATTATACCGTACGTATTATGTCCCTGAACTCCTTCTTAGAACTTAGTTTAAGAGCGGGTACACATTGGGCGCTTTCAAACGCGCGCTTGGACGCGCGTTTGACGCACGCTTAACCAGGAGCGCGCGCTTGCATGTGTACACTTCCATAGAACTCCTGGTTCTTAAAACGCGCGTTAGCAAAGCGCACGGTTGAAAGCGCCCAATGTGTACCCGGTCTAAGATTTTTTGGAATGCTTTTGCAGGGCTCATGTTATGAATTTTAAACTCAAGACCACTATGTTTGTGCAACATGATGCACAATACAATATGAGTTATTGATTTATAGGATTATTATTTTTTAAACTATCATGGGTTCACTCAAGCGGATGAAGTCGCGAGTGGGCCACTAGGTTAATATATGTATATATATATTTATTAGCGCAAAAAAAATAAAATTAAAACACACGAGACTTTATAACATGAACATGTCCTAGAATATATTTATATCTACTAGGCAACCCTAGCCAAAAGAAGTCTGCGTGACTAAACGTATTGGTTTTACTCATTAACTTGTTAATATATTAAGTATGTTACTAATGAATGATAATGTCGGGCAGGTAGTGATCTTGTGATACACTTTTGTAATTATTTACCGGTAAGCACTTGGCTTTCATCTCACCTGATATTAAGCGATGATAATGCCGAAAGTGGAAGCGCACTTCACCCGGTATCCTCAACTACTGTGGCACTGGCTATCTGATCTCAAGCTGCCGGAACACAACAATGCTAACATTGATGTTATAGCGACATATTTAGATAAGATGCTGGTAGCTAGATAAGCGAACAAACAAGCCCTACCGCCAACCAAATCGAGTACACAAACATGTAACCCCCGCTGGAATCAAACCCGGGACCTCGGGGTTTGAGACCGGTGATCTTAACCTCGGAGGCAGTTAAATAAGGATTGTAATAAATGCAAGTTTTGAAACCCAGCTGTACCCAACGTAAAGTTTACACAAAGTTCTTATAATTATAGTAGCTAAATTTAATGGCCGCCCCTTAATCATAATCTTTCCATTTCAGAATTGCACAGGTAAGACTTCCCAGTTTGCGTTAAAAATAAATGATTTTATTTTTGTTTCACCTTCACCTTACCCGCCGATTACATAAGTTCTTATATCTTAATGGTCACATTTATTAATAGCCCCGTAACCCGAACAACTCCATTCAGGATGTCGTGAGTGCGTCGTGTTAATTCCCTCCTCGGCCGTTACAGAAACGCGAGTGCACAAAATAAGGGGACTGCAGAAAGTAAGCTTCATATAAACGCGCTCGAGCAACGCACACATAGACAACCTCCCACGGACACGGAATCTCGCAACAGTTGCGCCCGGACTGTTCTGAGCGGTTCCAAGATCCGTTTTTTTTTTGATAGAGATTGCTGATTGCCTCTACGGCATTTTCAGCTTCACCGGGCTTTTTTGGGGGCGGCGAGGAACGTAAATGGTCCCTCAAGCCGTGTGAAACGAATCACCTTCGGAGGTTATCTAGAGGGAACGGCATCGCGCACTAGTGCGCGTCCCCGTGCCCTACTAGATTCTCCGAAGGGTTCGGATCGGATCGGGGTCCGAGATCCGTGTCAACGCGAGGGGTCTATGTGTGCGTTGCTCGAGCGCGGTATGTGTTGCTTGCCTTCTGGGTCCTCTTTAATCTGTGGTCCCGAGCGGTTCTGAGATGCGTGCCCGTGCAAGGGGTCTATTATGTGTTTGAGCGCGGTTTGTATTACGCTTACCTTACCTTCTGAGTCTCCTTATATTGTGGCGAGTGGCCCGAACTTGGCCGGGCCACTTACAAATTGATGTCGCGGTCGCATTAATCAAGCCTTAATTTACATAAAGGTGGTATCATGGCGTGACGTCATTCAATAGCCAAACAAGGGCGGAATGTGAAAATTTAAGTCGACGTCGACTTTGGTATGCCTCGGGTGGTATTTACAAAAGAAGTGATTTTTGAAGAGAGTTTGTATGTATGATTGGTAAAATTTCAATGAAATTCTACATATTTTTTGGCGACGAAAGCGGGTGCCGGACGCTGGGCTTACAATATTGCCACTGCAATACTCAAATAAGCTTAATATACTTCCTACCATATATTATACTCGTACTACCCTCGTTAAACAAACAAGTTTAATATAAGCAAAAGTACCATGCTACGTATAGTAATAGTAATAGTCTTCCATTTCGACTGCGTTTCTCTTCGACTAGAGCTAGCACATATATTTATTATGTGGAAATCACATTAAGTCGACGTCGACTTTGGTATGCATCGGGTGGTATTTACAAAAGAAGAGATTTTTGAAGAGAGTTTGTATGTATGATTGCCTCAGGCGGCATTTTCAGTATCGCCGTCACCTTTTTAGGGAGCGGCGAGAAACTTAAAGCGTTCCTCAAGCCGTCAGAGGTTTGCTAGATGGAATCACATCACGCAGTAGTGCGGTTCCCTGCTAGATTCTCCGAGGGGTTCGGATCGGATCGGGAGCGGAACAACCCGAGGGCGCCTCTAAAGGCTACGACCTCGTCTCGGGTTGGGGTAAAGAGGAGAGGATTGAGTTGGTGGAAAACAGATTTATAGAGAAATATAGCGTGACGTTATTCATTAGCTCGGGCGGGACGTGACAATTTGAATCGACATCGGTAAGATATTCAGGAAAGTAGTAAGGATTGTATTAAAGGAAAACAGATGTTATTAAGCTACCGATACTTTTTGGATTACATAATATTAGTCAAAGCTAAAATAAAAGTATTTTTTTTTTATTCAAATAAACTTTCAAATCGTCCGTACATTTTTTACTTACTGCCCATTCAAGGCGTTTATTTTTTAGCTGTGGAGAAGAATGGACGCAAGAATCTCCACAGCTTTAATAAAAATAATGACATTTACAAAAAAAAAATGTCGTTATCAAATCATACCATATTTAACTTGTTACACTTACAATTAAATACTTTCAAGAGCCCGGAATAACAAATAATGCTTACCTCTATACATTTACTAATATTACACTTGATTCAATATCGTTGTAAATAGAATTCTGAATACAAAATAACAGTTGAAAATAATTTTAAGAAAAATCTTCATAATTATATTCTTATATACTATTCATGATCCTTGCGATAAAGTTAGCCTATAATATTATTCCGTAAGTAGTATAATACTCTAAGGCCCTTACAATATGCTTTAGGAGTGACGTATTGTGGCGTGTCAACGAATGTCCACAAAATATGTCATCCATGTATGGACAACACCCATGAGGATCCTTAAACAGAGGTTATTTGTCGTGGGTAACATTGATAAGTCATAATTTATGTTACATGTTTCTTTACAAAGTTAGCTTTAAGCAAACGTGTTTACTTAAAACACGACTACAAAATTTTATGGCATTAAAAAAGATCTTATCTTATTTTATCTAGACGCGATGGTTGAACTTACTCGGTAGGAATCGGTTAGGAGTAATGCGTCACTAACATCTTCCCGACTTCTAGGGAAGTCGTGCAGCCTTACCAGGGCAGCGGCACCAGTTTTCGAATCAACATTTTTTTCCTTCAATCGTTAAATCAAAAATTGGGGTTGACAACATTTTTTTTTCACCAATATATTAGTACCTACCGATCACCTGCTTTCTAGCTGTCAAACAGTAAAATTTCAATGAAATTCTACATATTTTTTGGCGACGAAAGCGGGTGTCGGACGCTGGGCTTACAATATTGCCACTGCAATACTCAAATAAGCTTAATATACTTCCTACCCTATATTATACTCGAACTACCCTCGTTACACAAACAAGTTTAATATAAGCAAAAGTACCATGCTACGTATAGTAATAGTAATTGTCTACCATTTCGACTGCGTTTCTCTTCGACTAGAGCTAGCACATATATTTATTATGTGGAAATCACGTAAAGGTCTAACCACAAAATAAGTAAGACTTATTTACACCATTGCCATTCTTTATTTTCTGTTACTTTCACGAGATAGAGGCCGATTTGAATGCTGCTAGTTGTTTTGAAATATTTAGAAACCATAGTAGTAAATACTCTACAGTAAAGAGAAAAAGAAACTTTCCTACACTGACACCAATTATCTAGCCCAAGAGAAGCTTCGTTATGAAACTCGCTAAATGGTTACTAGACAACGGATAAACATAATTAAAATACTTAAAAATACTTAAATACATACATAGAAAACACCCAGACCCGAGACAATTTAGAAATTATTGTTTTCGAATCCGGGACCTCAGAGATGGTGACACCATGAAAACCTGTGTACAAACCGCTCGCCCAAGGAGGTCGTCGCATTAAAATCATGTAGAATGATAATGGACATAATATACGAGTAACTTACAATTGATTAATACGATGCCTTTATCCCTTTAAAGCGATCTTTACTTGACAACTTGGTGGATAGAGTAAACACTGTCACTTAACTCCGAGAATTAGCTGAGCACCAACAACTTCAGCTGCTGTGAACCTTAAATCTAAAATATAATGATAAAATTAAGGTTGCAAAATATTTGTACTTTTCATTGTGGCTCCGTGGCCGCCCTTAAGTCGCCTACAGTTGTAAGCGCTCAATGGCAATCTAGAACACAATTGATCGAAGATATGAAAATATTTCTATTGTTTTACGTGTAACCTAATCACTTAGCGCGAAATTTTAATATTTCCAAAACATTTTCTTCGTTCACACGATCACATTGTTACAAGAAGAAAGTTGGAATTTAGTTATCGCCATTTATTTCCCCCATTAAATATTCAATAACAACGTCCGGAGGCTTTTATCCAAATTTATATGCAAAAACAATTTTCGTTTGAGCTATATGCCGTCACCCCGACCTCGTAAAACCGAATTGACAAATTTAAATTTAATCCACTTTATGGACTGAGCTCCCATGCACTACGAACGTCATAATCGAGTTACATGCGCACTTTTATTGTAATGATATAGTAGGTTAAAGCAAATAGCTTATATACTGTCCCACTGCTGGGCAAAAGCCTCCTTCATTGAAATCAAGTCATCACTACACGATGGGTATTGGCTTAATCACCACGCTTGCCAAATGCGGGTTGGTGATCACAAAGCCGTGCTATGCATCGAAAAATCCGTAACACACTTCGGCCGACCTGGGAATTGAACCCGGGACCTTCGGGTATCGGGCCGAGTGCTTCGCAACTCCGCCACTCCGTCGCCGAAGCGCACTACGAACGCCATAATCTAGTTACATGCGCACTTTTATTATAAAGATATATATAGTATGTGAATTATTTTTTTTTGATCTCACCTGATGTTAAGTGATGATAAGGCCAATGATGGAAGCGCAATTCACCCGGGATCCTCAACTAGTGAGGTACTGGCTATCTTATCTCTAGCTGCCGGAACACAACAATGCTGACATTGATGTTATGGCGACATATTTAGATAAGATGGTGGTAGCCAGCCAGGCAGACAAATACCCTACCACCAACTAAACCGAGTAGACAAACATGTACCCCCCGCTGGGAATCGAACCCGGGACCTCTGGGTCTAAACCGGTGGTCTTACCACTAGACCACAGAGGCGGTTAAAAGTGCTGTTAACTACTCGTTATCTTATCTTATCTTAGTGGGGCCTGCCGAGGTTTCCCTCTCGCAGTAACACCTCGCCCATCGGGATCTTTTGTGCAACCCCATCCTTTCACTCTTCCTCCTCCGCAAAGATAGAGGCCATAAGTTTGGCAACGTCTTTAAGAGCGAAGAGCCTGAAGTCCTCCGGTTTCGGATAGGCCGACCCCAGGAGTCCCATTCTTTTCCTAGCCAGAGAGTCGCAGTCACACAGTAGGTGCTGCATCGACTCCGTTTTCTCTCCACACGCCCTACACAAACTATTTGTTGAAAGATGCATTCTATGAAGCATTTGTTTTGTGGCATAGTGCCCTGTCAATGCACCGATGGTTAGTCGGGCCTGGCGTTTACCGCCTCCGCATATGAACTTACTCCGTCCTAAGGCGTTTTCGCCAAGGAAGGATTTGGAGTGTTTCATACCCGGCTGCTCTTTCCATTCGATGCCGTGCCTGTTTCGATGTAATCTTTAAAGGCCTTGTTAATGGTCCTTGGTGCAAGTGCCACGAACGGCTCAGGACCAATGAGCTGGGTCTCCGAGCCTTCCCTGGCAACTACTCGTTAACTACTGAATGACGACGCAATATACGTATATATTTATGCTTACATGCGAGCGCTTTTCATTCGCTTCCATTACATCGCCATTAAGCTCTAAGTGTTAGTTTATTCAAAAACGCGACGTTGAGGGTGTTTAGTTGAGTGCGCGTTTTCTTCGGTATTCCATTGAAAAGTGAAGAACTTTAGTAACTTAACTTTAGTTACGTAAGGTGAAAATAAACGAGGCGGAGTAAAATTATTTGCGGACACATCGATAAAAAACTACAATTTGTTTATGGTTTATATATGTATAATGTAACAGCGCTATCTAGTGACAAAGGACCTCAACTGTTTTGGTCAAAATATGAAATGATGAAACAAATTATGCCGGCCAAAAAGAAAAATGTGCGAAAAATCGTTGATGTCCTCTAACAAGTCCGTTCTCTGTGGCTGTTAGGACTGGAGGCATTTTTGTTGAATCATGTTATAACTAATTTATTAGAGAAAAATGTCTTTGTTTTCTTACAACTATATTGTTATGTTTGACAAAAATGTATCTCTAAGTTATACTTTAAAGTTTTTTAATAGGTATACCTACTAGAGAACAGATATTTATTAAAACTCACAAAACAAAGAACACTTCTTCAAGTGCCGCTTCGTTTGACTCTATTCTGCATTTCTAAACGTTAGGTGCTGTCATTTTTTGATGAAATTTTTGTAAAGTAACTAACTTATTATTTATTGTTCTTGTTTCAGGTAAGCAAAATCTGCGTTTTAAAAGAAAAATATACAACTATACAGTACGTAATGTAAGTAAATATATCTACTACAGGTTGTTCAGAAATCGATCAATTTTGGCAATTTATAATACTGCAAATCACAACCCAAGCTACGCATCGAAAAATCCAAAACACACCTCGCCCGATTTAGGAACTAAATCCAGGACCTCCGGAAAGCGAATATTTTTAAAATAATAATAATTATCATCACCATCAACCTATTTTAGTACATTGCGGGATAGGCCTACAATAATACACAATTTTTTTAAAACGTTGCTACTAGCTCATTAAACCATTTTCGAAATGAAATACCGTTTTCCGAACAATCAGCTTTATGGTAAGGTTGAGTTTCGATATAAAGTGTTTCAATACTACCCTAATAAGGGCACTTCTATTCATATAACGTCTTGGCTACAAAGAGAACAGCAAGACTTGAAGTCTTGGCACTTCGGTCCACCTTTGACAAATGTGGCGCCTAGAGGCTGACTCACCGCTGAATCGCTTATTTTGGCCGTTGTACCAACGATAAAATATGATCTAGTGTTGTTTTGAGACAATTCTATTTTTGTATCATTCCTAGTATGTAACTGTGAATTTGACTGAGAGTCTTTTTACAAGCTTTTATTTAGTTTCACCTGACCCGATGACTGAATTGGAATTTATTAAGGTGAGTTGTCTAACACTTTATAAAATAATAAATGGACATTGAAGGTTACAATAAGTAAAGTTACATAAAATGAAACAACTTTTACGGATCTACTCGTGAAACAGAGAGAAGAGAAGAGAGATTTGATAGATTTGATAAACCACAAATACTCGCTAGAGAACAACGATTCATCCCTAGGATGATACGCGAGGCTATTGAAATTAAAAAACATCCTAATTTTAATAGAGAAGATGGTTGGAATCTACCACCAGCCTGGGATCCCATCATACAGAATATTAAATCCCAGCCCTAACACCATACTGCCAGACCAAAAGATACTGTAAGCTCTTTCTGCGTAAAACGGAACCCACCTGATTAAAATTAAATGAGGGTATACAAGCTACTAACTAATTATGAGACGACCAACACCTCAGTCTACCTGTGACCACGGACCCTGCAAAGGGTTCGAAACGTCAGGATAAACATTAATTAAAACTAATGTGTAAAATAAACGCGAGTAGATCCATAAAAGATGTTTCATTTCAATGTGTAGTGTTCGCGTAAACTTTAGAAAACAATAAAGTTACATAAAATCAAGAAAGAAACTTACTAAGTGACGAAGCTATATAAAGGTAAAGGTCAAAAAGAACACGTTCAAATATCGTTTAAGTTCAGACCGCTGCCATTTTTGATGACTCCAACCTAATCTGAGGTCCTAATCTTGATTATTGAATTTCGGTGTAAGCGACCAGTCTCTTTGCTTCTATCTTTTATTAAGTCGTAAGCGTAAACGATAAAACGTAGCGATTTGGTACAGATATATAAAAATGCTTTTTTTATGACGACTCCATTGGTCCACCTATCCCACCACCATTCCACCTATAGAGCTTTTTGGAAGTGATTGGACCGTCTTTGTGGTGTAGTGGATAGACCATCCATCGCAGACCTAGAGGTCCTGGGTTAGATTCCCAGGGAGGGGTACGTGCTGGTAGTCGGTTTGGTTGGTAGGGTAGGGCTTGATTTTGGTCCGCATTAGGCTATCTACCACAACTTATCTAAATATGTCATCATACCATCAATGTCAGTAACATAGATAGTTAGGGATATAGCCAGTTCCTCAATAGTTCAGGATTCCGGGTGAGGTGCTCTTCCACCTTCAGCCTTATCATCTCTTAACATCAGGCGAGATAAAGGCAAAGTGCTTACACGTTAAGAAATCTTAAAAAGCTAAAATTTTTCATAGTTTGCTTTTCTTATGAAAGCCTTTTATCAAGACAGAAGCACCTTCTTAAGCTATATCTGCAGAATATGTTGTCTGGATGTAACGACTTTCCTCAGTCGCACAGTTTTACGGCCACTGCGATATAGAGCAGTGCTTGGCAAGACCTAATACTTAGTCTGCAAGTTATGGATCAGTGATATTTTATTTGATATCTTTGATATACTCGTTGAAGGTTCTATGTCCAGAGCACCGATATTTACAGCATGAGCTGGCAACTTTACGATGTTAGGTGAGTGAAAGAAAGGATGGCGTTTTACAAAAGATATGAGTTTTAGTGCTACTGTGAGAGAGAAACCTTAGTAAGTCACTAAGATGAGATAAGTGTTTATCTATCTGTCTATCTGATGTTTTAAATGTGGAACTTTGTTTGTATGTCCTCTCTTTACGTCAATACAGATCGAAGTGATTTTGTAGTTGAAGAGTATAGGCTTCTTATTATCCCCACCCAATACAGTATTCCATGTTTGTAGCTTTGAATATTATGGGACTGATCTACGTTAAAAATCCACAAACAAAATGGAGATTGAAAAAATGCACCCTAATAGATGAAAACTGACATAGAGACTGACTTATTGTAATTATGAATGTATAAATAATCGTTACATAAAGACAGGCCTCATCTTATCTAGAAGAAACGTTAAATCCATATAGGAATTATTAAAATTGAAATCAAATTTTGAAACGTTTTCAAAAAAGAATACAATATAAAATTTTAAATGCCACATCTATCAGTGAACTTCATACATATAACCTTCAATGTAAAAATCAAATCTCTCTCCCTGATTCAGATTACATTCAAAATTCGTAAAGCAGGTACGCAAACAGGAAAAAACTCGAAAGTTCTCAAGGGGATCCATTAAAATCCCAGTCCCTTTTCCCATCAAAGTTGACTGCAGACATCATCTACCAATCTAACTTGTTCAAGCCCATAGATACAGCAGCACATGGAACTATAATCTATAAATAACTGGATTCGGCAAATTAGATTAATTTGTTACTCAAAAATACTTTTAAGGACATAGACCACTGCTGGGTTTAGCTTTTCCGGAATAATACAATAACCTTATTTCTTAACCAGCACAAATTCTTTAAAGGTAGTCTCTCGAAAGACGACGACTCATTTTCCATTGGTCATTCATCCAGTGAACCGGCATCGACATTGCTAAAGTTGCTGAACATCTCCATTAAGCTTAAGTTATATTTATAATCTCAAAATATTGTTAATCTTTAACCCAATCTTAAAATGTTTGGATTACGAATTCGTTGTCATTGCTATAAAGATATCCAAATTATTTTCCTATTTTTATAGTTGCTTTTGATTAAAAGATCATGAGTATCACGAACGGTGTCTCTAGTTTTACAACATCAGGTCCATTGTCCAGCATATTATAACGTATATGGCTATGACTCTCAAATTTATAATGAACTTTAATGTCATCAGCATAAATCATCGTTTCCAGTTTCTCTATAGTACAGTAAATGTCGAACGATTCATTTTTATAGCGTCCGACTTCATTATGCTAATGGGGCTTCGGTTTCATCTCAATTGATACGCCAATGATTTGGTGCTTACTTCCTTCATTGAGTTACCAGGAGGTCGTTGATACTCCTGATTGATTGTTGGGAATCAGATCATCTTCCGGTAATTATTTTCTTTCACATTTATTCATAACTATTATAGCTGATAGTTTTGTCGAGCGTCCTAAGTTGAACCTTAGATTAGGATAAGATCATTAGGTATAGTACGTATAGATTGTGATTGGGCTTTATAGTGCTAGCGTTAAATCTGCCTGGCTATTACAACAGCCAACATCTTGCATAATCACTTATATGATTACTCAATATTTTTTTGAATTCTACAATGGTAAGAAGATGGTACATAAAATTACAATAAAGTACGTTGTAGACCCTGTAAAGGCCAAAACAATTTTATTGTTCGGGAAGTTGAGGATGGCAATCCTGCACAATCCTGCTCCATTAGCTGTCTTCGCATTTGGACTTCGTTTCTGCTTAACATGGTAGAGAGGAGATATTACCTACCAACTATTTCCAAATTCGCGCTTAAAGCGTCAATATTAAGAAAGCGGTGTGAAATGGTTAGATGTGGAATATGGAGGACCGGGGTCGTGTCGATCCATTGGAAAGGCCTATGTTTAGCAGTGGACCTCTTTAGGCTAGGGATGGCTTTAGGATGTTTGCCTAGTAAAACACCAAGTTCTATGATAGGTATGAAGGTAATAATAAAACCATATTTAAAATCATAATATGTAATATGTAACTGTATATAAGGTCTATATTGTTGCATTACATTATGCTTATATAGTGAATACTTAAACACTTCGATATGGCGATTCACAACGTACACAAGTAGCTCCATCTAGTTCCAAAACTACTAATCAACCTGACACTATCGTACGTTTTGGCTGAACAACGATCACTAGTTATCCAACGACAAAAAAAGTGTATATTTTCCACAACCAACGCTTAATAACGCTTATATAACCGAGCGAATATACACTTAGGTAAACGACAAAACGATAGATAGTTTGTTCACGCGTGAGCTAATGAACGAAACTATATTATGACGTTTGCATAAGTGTGATTATTCATATTTCACTTGCAATATAGCAATATAGACAGTCCTAAGCCTGGTAAAGTTCGAAGGAAAGTTAATTGAAAACGTTAACGTTAACAGTACCTAGCTAACAACTCAAACCTAACAACATAAAATGTTAATATTCATACAGTTCAACGACGTTGTAGAAATAGATAGTTATCAAAAATAGATAATTTTAATGACGTTATTTACAAACAGATAAAGTTTTCGTTTCGTGATTTCAAAAAACGATAACGACACATCGCTATTGTCAACCGCGGAGGTCTGTACAATGATGATAATGAAAATTCTCACTTACGGGTATTAAACCGAACGATGTAACGGGCGGTCGCTAGTAAAACATTAGAAGTTGAGCTATTTTCATGATAACACCGTAACTAATTTTACCAGGTTGCCGTTTTGAAAAGGTTCTGATATTATTTATGTGTCCACATCGGTTGGGTACGGCAAACTTTCTTCAGACACGCTCCCGAAGCGGTTTTAAATTCCTTTGTGATAGCACACAGTCCCCTCATTTAAGTTTTATTTATGCCTTTTGAATTTACTTCTAGTCTGTGCTAGTTTGGTTTGAAACTTTTATTGCATTGGAAATTGTGGTGATAGGATATCGAGCCATAACTTACTATGCTGGCCCTATGCGAGTTGGTGAGTTTGCCAATGACTACTGACAATAGGGGTTACTTTAGAATTAAGGATAATATTGATAGCAGCTTCTGATCTGATCTTATTTTGGTTTGACTTGCTAAAGTGTTTTTTTTCTCAGTAGCACTATGTACGAGTATGATTCATTGGGAGATCCCAAGAAGATCCAGAAAAAGAGTGAATAGATGGGGTGCTGAAAATCTTTTCACTCTTCTTATGAGTGCCATAAGTTTAGCAATGTCTTAGAGGCTCCAGATTCGTAAGTAGCTGCTTTTAACGGTGTCTTTAACGTCCAAGGTTTCCCTAGTCTGACCAACAACGAGATCATCATATATGTGAAAGCTCAAAAACTTTTGGCAATATAACAATGGATTCGAAAGTTTTAAGATTATCGCGACTTAATTAAAGAAGTTCATTCTTCTAAGCACGTTTATGTTTTTGCATAAGTTGTTTTTTTTAATATTATAAGGAGGCAAACGAGCAGGCGGGTCACCTGATGGGAAGCAATCACCGCCGCCCATAGACATCCGCAAAACCAGAGGAATCGCAGATGCATTGCCGGCCTTTAAATCCTTCCACTGATCCTTTGAGATTTTATTATAGCTGCTACTATTTATATTTAGGAAGACCAACAGATATTGTTTTCTAAAGTTTACGCGAACACTACACATTGAAATGAAACAACTTTTACGGGTCTACTTGCGTTTATTGTACATATTATTTTTAATTAATGTTTGTCCTGACGTTTCGAACCCTTTGCAGGGTCCGTGGTCACAGGAAGACTGAGGTGTTGGTCGTCTCATAGTTAGTTAGTAGCTTGTCCCTCATTTAAATTTAATCAGATGCGTTCCGTTTTACGCAGAAAGAGCTTACAGTATCTTTTGGTCTGGCAGTATGGTGTTGGGGCTGGGATTTAATATTTTGTATGATGGGATCCCAGGCTGGTGGTAGATTCCAACCATCTTCTCTATTAAAATTAGGATGTTTTTTAATTTCAATAGCCTCGCGTATCATCCTAGGGATGAATCGTTGTTCTCTAGTGAGTATTTGTGGTTTATCAAATCTGATCTGATCTGATATCTGAATCTATGATATCTGATCCCTTGAGGGGAATGTTCGCATACTGCAGACTTATTTTCGCGCCTATGCTTGACGTCGGCTATATGTTCTTTAACACGGGTTCCTACACTTCTCTTTGTTTGCCCGATGTAAGAGAGCCCACAGTCGCAGTCCAGTTTGTACACGCCTGCATCTTGAAGGGGTATGTTGCACTTGACAGGTCGTAAAAATTGGTTGATCTTCTTCGGCGGCTTAAGTAAGTATTGATTGAAGCTCGCTTTAAGATATGTCCAATCTTGTCAGTGACACCTTTCATATATGGAAGTACAGCAGGTTGGCGCTCGACTGTGGTTGGTTAATTGCGTTTTCTGTGACGAAGCCGTGGTACTTTCAGATAATTGTCCTGTAGTATTTTTTCAACCATATACTTAAGGCCTAAAGTTCAAAGTCTATTGAGGAAATTTGACAGTTTGTGGTAGGTTGATGTGCAGGCGTGTGTACAAAGCCTTCGATCAACTATGTACTAGATTCCCGATGAGCGCTTGAAAAACGGTACGCGACTTTGGTGCAGCGGAGCCACAATGACGTTTGTGGCGATCACAGTAAACATGAAGTACTTACAAATATTTTGCAACCTTAATTTAATCTTTGTATTTAACACGTTGACTGCCGCAAAACCAAACACAATAGAAAATTTATTGTTTGTCGGTCACCGGTGACCACCACGGCGATTAAAGACTTAAGATTCAAGGTTTACAATAAGCTGAAGTTGTTGATGCTGTCTAATGTTTTTTCAAATTTTGTTATTCGAAATTTGAATGTACAAGTATGAGCAAACAGGACCAATTTCTAGATGCAAGTTTTTTCCAGATTTTTTATCTAGTACCCACATGCATGATCGAAGTACAGACGCCTGCACGTCAACCTATCCAAAACTGTCAAATTTCTTCAATACATTTTCAACCATATGATTAAAGCATAAAATTCAAAGTCTACTGAGGAAATTTAACAGTTTGTGGTAGGTTGATGTGCAGGCGTGTGTACAAACCAAATGAAACTCTTCCCGAAATTCAGACATTTCAGTAATCCCGTCATCACAAGTCTCGTAGAATTGTTTATATCTATTGCCATAGAAATAAATATAAGTCATGTTGAAGTTTGTATGTCTTTCTTGGTCTTAAAAATCTTTAGAAATTTTAATGTAACTTATATTAGTTATCTCAGTGGTATGCACTTGGAGAGGCCTATGTCCAGCAGTGGACGTGTGATGATGATGATGATGATAATAATAAAATTAATTATTTATCAATAAACTGCTTACAACTAAACTAAATTTTTAATCACGTGTATTAAACTTTACACTCGCTACACAGGCAAGTGTTTATACGAAATTGGTAGCGTTACGTTAGGGGTCGTTACATTTCCATGAAAATGCGATTAAAGTTTTCCACGTGTTAATGTGGAGCACGTGTGTGGAGCAACGGGGGACTGTACAACAAAACAAGAAGACTGCAGAAAGTAAGCTTTATACAAACGCGCTCGAGCAACGCACACATTGACTCCTTTTTTTTTATTTACGGGTAAGCACAGTGCCTTGATCTCACCTGATGTTAAGTGATGATAAGGCCAATGATGGAAGCGCACATCACCCGGGATCCTCAACTAGTGAGCTACTGGCTATCTTATCTCTAGCTGGAGGAACACAACAATGCTACAAACATTGATGTTATGGCGACATATTTAGATAAGATGGTAGTAGCTAGCCAGGCGGACAAGCAAGCCCTGCCACCAACCAAACCAAGCCCGGTGAAGCTGAAAATGCCGCAGCGGCAATCAGCAATCTCTCATAAAAAAAAAAAAAGAAAACCAACCAAACCGAGTACACAAACATGTACCCCCGCTGGGGATCAAACCCGGGACCTCTGGGTCTAAACCGGTGGTCTTAGCCACTAGACCACAGAGGCGGTTAAAACCTTCCTATCCTTGCAGGGATACGGATCTCGGAACAGTGCGAGCGCAGCTGTTGCGAGATTCCCTGTCCGTGAGAGGTTGTCTATGTGTCGTTGCTCGAGCCCGGTATCTTATCTTATATTATCTTATCTTATATCATCTTATCTTATATTATCTTATCTTAGTGGGGCCAGCTGAGGTTTCCCTCTCACAGTAACACTTCGACCCATCGGGCTCTTTTGTGCAACCCCCATCCTTTCACTCTTCTTCCTCTGTAAAAATAGATGCCATAAGTTTGGCAACGTCCTTAAGAGCAAAGAGCCTGAAGTCCTCCGGTTCCGGATAGGCCGACCCCAGGAGTTCTATTCTTTTCCTAGCCAGAGAGTCGCAGTCACACAGTAGGTGCTACATTGACTCCGTTTCCTCTCCACATGCCCTACACAAGCTATTTGTTGATAGATGCAATCTGTGAAGCATTTGTTTTGTGGCATAGTGCCCTGTCAAGGCACCGATGGTTAATAGGGCCTGCCTTCTACTGCCTCCGCATATGAACTTATCCGTCCTAAGGCGTTTTCGCCTAGGAAGGATTTGGAGTGTTTCATACCCGGCTGCTCTTTCCATTTGTAATGTAATCTTTTAAGGCCTTTCATTCTGCTGTATTTTTAATGGTACTTGGTGCAAGTGCCACGAACAGCTCAGGACCAATAAGCTGGGTCTCTGAGCCCTCACTGACAAGTGCATCCGCCATCTCTTTGCCGTGGATTCCCATATGGCATGGGACCCAGATTAATCGCACTTTGTTATGCCCACCTAGCTTGTTTAGAGCTTTGGTGGTTTCTTAAACAAGGCCAGAGTCGGTTCGGGGCGATTTAAGTGACTTGAGCGCTGATTGGCTATCACTCGGGATTAATATATTGCGCTTTTTCATAGCTAACTCTATATTCTGGTTTGCGCATAGGAGAATTATTGCTAATCGAGCGCGGTATGTATGAAGCTTGCCTTCTGGAGTTTCCTTATTTTGTAACTGTACTGTAAATAACGCGAAGGGATGAAGGGAATGCTTTACCAACATGTATTTTCAGTGTAAAATAAAAAAGGCTTTTGGTTTTTTGTTAATTTAACTCAATGGTATGAAAGAAATACTTTACCAATATATACTCATTGTTATAGAGAGGATCCTTTTAAAGTGTTACATTTGTTTTTTGTGTTTAAAAAATTGCTCTTGGTTCATATTTATTTATGTAACAGTATCAATTATGTTGTTAACACGATATGAGTAACTGTCATGCTGTGTTCCGACAATTAGGGATAAAATAGCCTGTGCCTAACCAGTTGGGGATATTGGTAGAAGTGCGCTTCCACTATCAGCTTTATCATCACTAAACTTCAGGTGAGATTAAGATATAGGGCTTATACCGTAAGATATATAGATTTCAAAATTTAATGTTATAAAGGAACCTAAAAACAAAAATGCGTTGTTCGCTTTATTGTCCCCTGTGTTAGTTACGACATCCCCTGGCCCGCGGCCTACTATTTTTCCAGGGAATTTATAGACAGCTTACACGCACGAGTGTGATTCGGAACGGTTTGTCAGTATTATAATGGCGCTCTGTGATGCTTCGTACCAACAGTTGGTCTGAAGCAGTCTTGTACGACTTTTGTAATTAGTGTTTTTATACCGAGGCACCTTGTGGGCCGGCAGGGTGAGGATGACTGATGCTACGTCGTTTTCATGCTGCACCAGTTGTATTCACGCCTGGACTCCATATGGACTGGAGTCATTTTCCGAGATAATTTTGTATTTGTATAAGTGTAAGTTGCCTGAATAAATAAATAAATTATTATTCACTCTATATTTATTTCAAATCTTAGTTTAAGGTTTTATAAAAATTATATAAAAAGTAAAATATATCATACAAAAATACAACTATTATAAAAACCTAAACCCAGAACGCCGCCAGCAGCGGAGCAAGACTCAAGCTACCGGCGATTAATGCTGCAGAGAAAGAAACCTCCTGACAATGCGTGCCGTGTCCAGGAGTGTTGCCTTCTGTATCTGACCCTTGATCCAGCCATCCAGCGAAAGTCTCTTGAGATGTTGGTCGAGACTCTTCGCTATAAGGCCATTTGCAGATACGACTATAGGAACAATGATCGACGAATCCACACCCCACATAGCGGTCACCTCGTGAGCCAAGTCAAGGGACTTAGTAAGTTGGTACTTCTCGGCTTAGTCATATTAGTTTCTCCCTCTGTAGCCACGTAATAGGCGCATGCAATTCTCATTATATTGTGGTGACCATCGCATGTGACGCACTACACCACGGGTAGCGGGAGCCGGGCGCGAGCCAGGTTGTCTATTATTATTAATATACCCTTTATTTATTTTCTTTCTTAAAACTAGATTTTTACAATATTTTAATATAAAAACAATAAAACATTAAAACCTAAGTCTAGAGTACCACCAGCAGCGGGGCAGGGCCCAAGCTACCGGTGGTCAGGGCTGCAGAGTGAGGAACCTCCTGACAATACGTACCGTGTAAATATATACATATATTGTTACTCTCTTTATTAAATATATTTCTTAAGAATTTTTTTTTACAATATTTTATATAAAACATATTTACAATATAAAATATTATAGCTAGGGATACCAATTTTTTTTCGAACATCTTCCATGTACAGACTTTCGACCCTCTTTAGCTTTATTATATGTATAGATAGATAGATTATATGTAAAGATTGTTTACACCAGCTCTGACATCATAATTTGCTAGTATGTTAGCAAGCGTTGCGTAAATATGTATGTAGGTGGTACTCATTTGTCACTAAGCATATGATTCTTTACCACCATCACCTGCTCATTTTATACTGCTGGGGCACGAGCATTCCCTAGGGATGGCAACACAACAGGGAGAACGGGCCATAAACCACGACACCGACCCAGTGCGATTATCTAATCCTATATTATTACTTAACTTTTTGTCTTAGCTATTAAATAAAAAAAACAGTGATATAAAACAATAAATCCACCCGTATTCTTTAAAAAGTTTCATCGCCATTCTCAAAGCGAATAAAAAATCTCTCCGCGGATTTAACCCAGTTCCAAGGAGGTCGCCGTAAGGTTCGCTCGCCGAATTTTTCACAGCTTAATCCCTAAAACTATTCTTATGCCATCTGGTTTGTGTTGCCCCTTAAGTCCTAGCGATAAGCTTCCCCTCCAGATTTGGAATGGGTTTTGTTATCGAAATCTCTGTCGTTGTGGAAATGTTACCATCAGTTTCTAAAGCATTGTAAAAGCATTAGTTTTGATGGTATTTTAGAAACTTTAGTATCTAACTAACTTACTAGTATTTTGTTTAATATGTTGATTTGAAAAAAGGGTTTTATGACTATTCTTTACTAAAAGGAGAGCTTGCTTTCGTCTCTCCTGATGATGATAAAAAACGATAATACTGACGGTGAAAACTTACTTAAATTGAAATCCTCAACTATTTAAGATGGACAGAAAAATTAAATCAATACCACCACTTAAAAACGACTATGTGCGACTAAGTGAAAACAACGCAGCATCAGTCAACTTCACTCTGCCGGCCCACAAGGTGCTTCTTCACGCCTCGTTTGAAGGACCCCATATCATAGGAAAGAGGGGAAATATCTCTTCCAGCCAACCCTAGCTGTGGTGTGTAACGGAAGTCTGCGGGACTATTCTATTGATACAATTACATAAACTTTTCACATACTCGTATTATCTATTATTTAGGCTAATAATAAAATCTTATTATCTTATTTAATAACGAAAAATCAGGTAATTACTCACATCGCCGTTGTCATGTATACGAATTCTATATTCCCATAGCATGGTGGGTGGGGCGTTTAAGAGAGGATCTCTCCATGCCATTCCATCTTCCGAAATCCTTGCACTTGCGCCCTGTCGCCTACCTCTATTAATAAAGATTTTCCTACCAACGGTCCTCTAATGTCTCTGAGCTTAGGTTCAACTAACAGCGATTTGTAGGTTAGTGAAAGCTTTCGTTCGCGTGAAAATTGTTTTTTTTTATACGGTACATTATGTTATGCCGGTGATAAAAGTAGGAAGCCTTTCGCGTAAGAGTTGGTTTTATAATTTGAAACAATGAATTTGCCGGTTTAATAACAAGCTTATTTCACATTAGGACCGTTTTTAAAATTTGGTTTTATTTCTTTTAGGAAAACCAAGGTTATTGTTAAAGTTTCCACAAACCCTTTGACCGATTCTTGTTGGTAGTTTATAATCAACAAAACATATTTGACTTTAGAAATAAATAATACTTTTTTTTAAACTAGATAAAATGCTTGCGCAGGCGCCGGGGCTAAAGGCGACCCTGGGTTATGTGGGACTCTTCTCCTCTTCTCTCATCCAGCTACTAAAAGTTTGACGAGGGGAGGAGACGTATCATCATCATCATCATCATCATAATCAGCCCACATCAGTCCACTGCTGGACATAGGCCATATAATAATAAAAAATGCAAAAAGCGGTGGTACTTGATACCGCGCGCATTGTCCGTCGATTTCTCTCCCTCGTGCCCTGACGCCGGCCGACTATGCTATTGCCGGACTTAACCGCCATAAGCGAGAGGTATTTTGCCAATACTGAAATAATAATAATAAATAAATTTATTAAACAACATTAGCACTAACATTTAAAACAGATTCAAGTTTGTACTTAAAATTACTTAATAAAAGGTGTGTTAACATAACATTAACTTAGGAGACGTATACCAATTAGAAAACCTAGTACAGACGCCTGCACGTCAACCTATCTAAAACTGTCAAATTTCTTCAATAAATTTTTAACCATATGTCTAAGGCAAAAAGCTAAAAGTCCATTGAGGAAATATGGTAGAAATATGGTAGTCTGATGTGCTGGCGTGTGTACCATCCCTTCTCTACCACAGATATGGTTCAAACGAATGAACCCTTAGGCCATATGTAAATAAGTGGAAGTGAAGCACTTACAGTAAAGATAGAGAAAAAATTACAATAGATCTTCTGAATTCGCTATAATAGGAACCACGACCTTTATAAGCTAGTCGCTGTTTATCTGATTATGTGAGTGTTGTTATGTTAGTCACTTTATGGTTTTACCACTGTAGGGGGTCAGGCTTAGGTACAACCGACAACACGTCTGCTTCAATTGAATCCTCCTACTTTGTGATAAGAGCTAAATTAGCTTGACAGTGCTGCTTTCTGTATACAATATGGCCAGCAAACGACCAGAAGTTGTAAAAGTCACGACTAGTTGTAGGCAGCCAACAATGTTAGGTAACTATGAAACAGTTGACATTATATTTTTTGTGAATTATGTTTGTCGGCCATGCACCCACGAACGCACAGTAAGCAGATAATTGGTCGATGCATGAACTCGTGATAATTGTCAAATATATCTGTATGAAATATTCATCACCAGCTCATTATATTACCCTGCTGCTGGGGTACGAGCCTCCCCTATAGATGGAAAGAGAGAACGGGCCATAAACCACCACGCGCGCCCAGTGCGGGTTGGTGGTTAATGTCGCCGTAGCCGGGGCGAACAATTTTTCCTGCCTTCCGAAGCACAGAAGAGTTCGAGAAATTTTCGTCACCTATCCGAAGAACGGCCTTTGCGAAAGTTGCTTAACCTTAGCAATCGCAGACAAGGCGCGTTAACCATTGCGCCATCGAGCCTATATTAGAGGTAAGAATTGAGGTCAAAGTGAAACAGCTTCATCCCTACAAAATCTTTAGTGATATTTTGAACACGATTTATAGATATACTCGCGTTTACTTAAAGCATATACTCCCTAAAAGATATATATCTGTTCTATCAATATTATTGGGAAGAATTTTTCTAAATATATTTCCTTGTTTAGTCTCTCTATGCCCACGGTCCATGCAATTATGGTTCGAACTGTCAGGCAAAAATAAAGTAGAATGCAAAACCGAGTGGGATCCGTAAAAAGTGTTTTAATTACAAAAACACAAATGTTGAAAAAAAAATTCCACGAGCAGGATTTGAACCTGCACCCTTCTGACATACCGGGTCAGGTGCTCTTCCAATTGAGCTATCGTGGTTCCGTGGAAATTTTTTTTTTTTTCAACATTTGTGTTTTTGTAATTTGTTTCGCAACTAAATTTGCGTTAAAATTATATAAACAAAAACAAAAACATTTTATAAAGTGTTTTAAATTCAAATGTTTAGTGTTCGCGTAAACTTAAGAAAACAGGACCATCTTAACTCTTATGTCCCGACAAGACTTCATTATCCCTTATTCAGGGTACCTCGTCGCCTTATTAGAGACAATAAAGTTTCTACTCGCTCCATAATAATCTCCTCGAGTCGAGAGCATGTCTGAAATATAGGTCTTTTGTTTAAGCAGCTTAGTTGTGCAGCTCTTAAAATAACAGTAGGTACGAGAAAAATTATATAGCGTTTTACAGTGTTTAAATTAGAAATTCCTATTATTTTATTTGCATTTCCAAATATTATATAATTTTATCTCCTCAAAGCCACTTAGGCTTCTGACACGAATCCGTTTTTAGCCCAAGTTTTATATTAGCTTTCCGGGGCTACCATAAATTAAATTAAATATAAATAAGTTCTTTAAATTTTTTCACCGTTTGCATTTACAATATTCTTTCTTCTTTTATTATATTTTTCTAATAATAATAATCTTAAACTAACTTTGCGTAACGGTTTAATTAAAAATTTAGCTCTACTTCAACGCAAGGGAGAGCATAGCGAATATTTTCGAATACGGAATAACTGCCTCGGGCCCAATTGGAAATCTATATTAATAGTTGAAATCGGAGTCCCGTGACTAACTTGTCCAGATCCAGCTGACCCCCGATAACTTGATAGGTTTTACAGCGAGTTTGAACTTTGCGAATGGTGCAGGCGACGGCCGAGGCCAAGTTGAGTTGGTCGTTGGCCTTATTGCTGACAGTGCATTCGCCAGATTATTGTGTGGGATGAAATTTACCGGGAAAATCTTGGGCAATAGCTAAGGGAAGTTAATTTAGGAATAAATGGTAATTCGGATTATGTGGTGATAAGGGAGCTCATAAGTAAACCTTTAGGGAAAGCTTAATCTTAAAGATCTTTTGGTATTGCCACATTTACTTTATTTTACTTTTAAATAATACTGGTAATAAAATGTTTTTGTTTTGTTTATAAGTATAATTTTAACGCAAATTTTGTTGCGATACAAATTACAAAAACTCTATGTTGAAAAAATTTCCACGAGCAGGATTTGAACCTGCACCCTTCTGACATACCGGGTCAGGTGCTCTTCCAATTGAACTATCGTGGTTCTAACCAGCCCGCCAAAATTATTCAACACTATTTACTTTTTTACTTTGAAAGCCAAAGGCGCCAATTCAATGTCATTAACATCTGATCATAATATTTTTACAAATACTAAAGATCAGTTAAGAAATAGGAAAGCTATTTATAAAATGTTTTTCTTTTGTTTATATTTTAACGCAAATTTTGTTGTGATACAAATTACAAAAACACAATGTTGAAAAAATTTCCACGAGCAGGATTTGAACCTGCACCCTTTTGACATACCGGGTTAATGACGGTAGTTGTTGACATTGAATTGGCGCCTTTGACTTTCAAAGTAAAACAGTAAATAGTGTTGAATAATTTCGGCGGGCTGGTTAGAACCACGATAGCTCAATTGGAAAAGCACCTGACCCGGTATGTCAGAAGGGTGCAGGTTCAAATCCTGCTCGTGGAAATTTTTTCAACATTGTGTTTTTGTAATACTGGTAATTTTTAATGTTTATATGACGATTTTAGTGATTACGATGTCGAAAACTTTATACGATTTGCAGCAGTTTTGTAAAAACTTCAGGGAAAAATAGCTTAAACTAATAATGTAGCTTGTAAAACATAATCACAACAAAACAGAGAACAATACAGAGAACATATAACAAATAAACAGAGAATAAGCTCCGAATAGTTATTCTGTGGTTTGTTCCTGTCATGTAAATTTAATTTCAGATTAGAGCTAATTCTTTGTTTATTTGACCCATAGTTTTCAAAGTAAATATAGCCCCTGTTTTGAAATCACTTCCCTCCCTGCTAACCCCAACAGTAATTACACGTTCAAACTGGAACATTTCGTAAGTAAAACTTCTTGAAGCCACACATTTCTCTTTTTCCACAGCGGCGGCGACTTAAATAAACTCTATTTTAATACTCCGAGGAATTCGAGCAAAGTTCTTGGTTAACCCATTCTTAGCACTCTATGGTCCCGCAACTTCGACCGGACTTTCTGATATTTCTCTTTGCCTCAAACATCTCAGACTAAAACTCTACAGACGTCTAGTTCGACAAAAGCTTTTTTCAGCGGTCAGTCTTCTGTGAATTATTGAAATGTTTCTACAGAAAGTTTCGTCGATGCAGAATGTAAATCTCGTAGAATGTTTGAGGGTAGTGAAATTGCTTTATTGTCAGTATAGAATTGGAACTTTTTCTCTCTAGTATGTTAATGAATAACCCCTCTTTTTTCAGCTCCGGCTGATCTTTTCATTGAATCAAATCTAACTGCTATCAAGAATTCCTTTTTCCATAATGAGACATTACAGAGATGAAAATTGTGTTAACCGGATGAATATAATTCTAATTGAATGTCGCGTTCAATTATCAGTTAAGACGACTGTCACTCTTGGAATTACCGACAACTGTCATCCCATAATGACTGAATACAAACAATTTAATTAATCACAGACCGAACGGGAATTCGACACAACTTTCAATTTGATTTACTTGTTCCCGTTAATGTGTTTGCAACTCATTGCGGACTTTAACTCTCGCTAATAAGACTTCAAATCCTTAGTCAATGAAACAATGGCACCACTTCATCCTAACGTCCTGTAACATTATTTGTATAAGACTTTAGTCGCCTGTCCCAAGATTTTGTGAGCAACCTCTATTCTCTCGGCCGATGTTACGTGAGCTCCCATGCCGTTCTCAACGTATTACAACGGGGATATATGGGTGCTTTATGGTAGTTTTACAGGGGTCAAAGATAATGGTTGATAATGTACAATAGTAGTGTATCCCAGGAGGACATTTAACACGGAATTCGGGTCTTAACATTTAGCCCGAATAATTACTAGGGCAGTGTTGATACGTACTTTAGGAAACGGCGCAATGCCCTGGCTTAAGGCTAGGAAATTATTTCGGTGGTACGCTCTTGAGTGTAAGCTTTTGCGGTTTTCAAATGAGTTTAGGCAAAATATTTCTAATCACTGAAATTTAAATGAAAGCCTTTATTAATAAGGGAACAGTTTGTACGCATCATTTTGATTTAGTATAATTAACATATTTTCCAATTGCTTTAATAACATTACAGATTATTGCCCCCATGGAGAAAAATGTATTGTATAAATGTTTTATTTAGTAGGTAAGGCACAAGACTCTGCTCTGCCTGATGTGAAGCAGAAGCAGTGTCCAGATGCACATTACCACAATCTCAGAGGAAATGGGACGAGTCCCTGTGCAAGTTCTGGAGGGGCTTTTATCCACTTCAAGTGATATGTCAGAACTTGCTCGTCTTACAGCCGTCTCCCAGAGAGAGTCAGGCCACTGGCTCCAGGCACTACCATCTGCCAATGTCGGTACCTTGTTGGACGGGCTGTCTCTCACTCTAGTGGTCTGTCTTCGTCTAGGCGCCAGGGTAGTCCACCCTCACCGCTGCATGTGTGGAGAAGCTGTTGACGAGCTTGGCCACCACGGCCTATCATGCGCTCGTAGTGCTGGGCGTATGCTGCGTCACTTCACTTTAAACAGCATCATCCGCAGTGCTTTTGCCACCGTTGGTATACCGGCTGTCATAGAGCCAGCTGGTATGTCTTGCAGCGATGGCAAGAGACCTGACGGGATGACCATTGGGCCCTGGAAGCTCGGCAGGCCGTTGGTGTGGGATGCAACCTGTGCGGAGCTGACACCGTGGCTCCCTCACATATAAGCGCCACTTTAATTCATGTGGGGGCTGCTACGAGAAGTACTGAAAATCACTAACGGCACAAATATGCAAACCTGGCTCCAAATTATTTATTTGTTCCATTTGCAGTGGAGGCACTGGGTCCATGGGGGCCGGAGGCCAAGCAGCTTGTTAAAGAGTTGAGTGCTTGAAGCCTCCGGTGACAAGATGGCTGGCAGCTACCTCTGCTAACGTATTAGCTTGGCAATCCAAAGAGGTAATGTTGCCAGAATTATTGGGACCGTTCCCATGAGCCCACAGCTGTAGGACATTTTTTATTTATAGGTTTCATTTTGTCTTTAGTTATCTTATTTTTTTTTCTTTATTTTTTCTTTAATGTAGTTAGTTTTAATATGTTTCATTACTGTGTTATATTATATATAATACTATTTAAATTGGAAAAAATACTGCTAGAGACAATTCTCGCGTTTTTAAAAATTTTAAAATGTGTGTGAAAAGTGTAGCCTGTTTTAATAATAAACCCATATTCAGAGTATCCAATAACATCGAATAAAAACATACTGCTAAAAATAATAATAATAATAAATAAATATATGAAGAGTATAATAATAATAAAAATTCTTTATTACCTCTTCACAATAAGGAACTTAATCTAACACTATAGTAATAATTACACCAATTAACAGATTACCACAGCAATCCCAGTGCGAGAGAAGCCGGCGCCTGCGATGAGTTCAGAGAAACCGGTGTTACAGGTCACCACGCCAACCCTCACAGGAGAATTGCTGGAGGACGCTGGAGGAAATACAAAAAAGCATTACGAATAATGTCTCAAATATAAACTAAACAGTTGCTTCTGTTATATTCCAAATGTCGACTTCCTTCCTTACTCGTGTTATTCCATTACGGCATATTGTAAGAATGTACATTGTGGATTAAGTATGTATTTATTTCATTATGTGTTCTGTTTATCTAAGTGATGGGACAAGCGTGTTGTCACAAGGGTAAGTAATTGATTTTAGAAGAATTGTTCTCTGATTTCTGTTATAAAACGACTTTGTTCATACTAGTTAATCTGCGAGTTTTACTTTATAATTATTTATTTACATACAATCTCACCATATTATGAAAACGAAACTATATTTTTAATAAGCCTAATTCTATATAAACTATTTGGTATAGGTATCCTAGGCAAAGTTTAGTATACCCGACGTTTTGACCGAGAGACCGAATGTCAGCCTGTCACCACAGCCTGTGCAATGAATTTGCGATAAATCTATATTCCAATATTATAAAGAGGAAACTTTTGTATCTTTGTATGTATGTATGTATGTTTGCAACGAATAAACTTTAAAAGTACTGGACTGATTTAAAAAATTCTTTCACCATTAGAATGCTACATTAGCACTGAGTAACATAGGCTATATTAAAAAAAAATGTCCGTCCGTGCGAAGCTGGTACGGGCCGCTAGTATATAATAAAACACGAATGTTCAAAATTATTTTTACTTTTTCTTGTACTTTTTTAGTCGTTCTTTTACAAATCAAATGTTTAACGGGGCTTATTATTCAAATCCTTAATAATACGGTATCGTACGCGCACTTTTTAAGTAGCCGACGTTTCGGCTGAGATACACCGGTTCTGGTAACAATGAAGATGTCAAATACTTACCACTTCGCATTCCAATCTTTTTTGGGGAAAAATACAAAACAAAAATAAAGTTATTATTAAAGGTTTGCGTATACCCGCACTATGGATGGTCTTCTTAGTCTCTTTTACCGTAAGCTAACCGGTTTACCGCCTCCCATGTGTGTTCGCGTTCAGTGGTACACTAAGAGGATCTCGCAGGCTTAAGATAACGCTTATTGTATCTAGAACAATAGTCGGGGATTACTGGATGTTTCCCTTTTTAGCTAATACAACGTGTGGTTGTTTAGCTTTAGACGCTGGAAAAAGGAGATGTTGTTAACGAAGACAGCTTTAGCTGATCTAACGTCTAATTGACTGTGCTATTAATACTGCTTGCTTGTTTAGGTACTAAGGTTATGTGACAGTAGTATATATGACAGACTTCTCGTCGGTTGGTAAGTGACGAAAAGATTGAAGCGTCTTTCACACAGAATCTTTCACTAACTAATTAATAACTTACTGAATGTTTATTTAGTTTAAATAAAATAAATAAATAAAATAAACTTTCCTACGCTCACACCAATTATCTAGACCAAGAGAAGCTTCGTTATGAAACTCGTTAAATGGTTACTAGACAACGGATAAACATACTTAAAATACTTAAATACATACTTATTATACATAGAAAACACCCAGACCCGAGACAATTTAGAAAAACAATAATTTCTAAATTGACCCAACCGGGGGATCGAACCCGGGGCCTCAGAGATGGCGACACCATGAAAACCGGTGTACAAACCACTCGACCAAGGAGGTCGTAGTTTTTTTACTTATATCAAAAATATTGTAACGAAAAGTATTATTAGTATTAATTTATCTTAGAGTAAAGCCACCAAAGACGCACTACCAAAGAGTTTTTTTTTTTGTTTTGGAGAGAGATAGCTGATTGCCTCAAACGGCATTTTCAGCTTCACCGGGCTTTTTTGGGGGCGGCGAGAAACGTAAAGGGTCCCTCAAGCCGTGTGAAACGAATCACCTTCAGAGGTTTTCTAGAGGGAACGGCATCTCGCACTAGTGCGCCTCTATGTGCCCTACTAGATTCTCCGAAGGGTTCAGATCGGATCGGGTACCAAAGAGTAGGTATTGGATCGGCAAACACACATTCATGGAATTAATAAGAGCTGCGTACGACTTTATTCTTTGTGTTACAAGCATGCAGGCATTAAGTTTACCATATAATACTGTTGTTTTTTCTTTTACTTTTGACGACCTCCTTGGTCGAGTGGTTTGTACACCGGTTTTCATGGTCGGGTCAATTTAGAAATTGTTGTTTTTCTAAATTGTCTCGGGTCTGGGTGTTTTCTATATATGTATAATAATTATGTATTTAAGTATTTTAAGTATGTTTATCCGTTGTCTAGTAACCATTTAACGAGTTTCATAACGAAGCTTCTCTTGGGCTAGATAATTGGTGTGAATGTAGGAAATTTTATTTATTTATTTAGTATCGGACCGGACATGCTACCAAGCATTAATCTGTGCGACTAACATACAGATATAATAAAGATGGTGACAGCTAATTAGTTGGACTACAAACAACGTATAGAAACCATCTGCCTTCGTTGCATGTGAAAAACAAAAACGAAATGCCTCCTACAAAGTCAAACTCCTTCACCCCTAATAATATGAGAAGCTCAGGGCCGTACGTAGCCAGCGCAAGTATCCCAACGAAATCCTTAACACGTAGTTGAATTAAAATACCTCGTGACCCTTTTTCATTAATAAGAGATCTTCGCCCCACACTGAATATTTATGCTGATGTTGTGTGGTGCAATTTGTGAGACAAGCGTTTCTAGAAGCTTCTTAAAAATAGCTAACTGATAAGTTTTGTTTGCTAGCTACGAACATCTTATCTAAATATGTCGCCATAACATCAATGTATAAGTGAAGCATTGTTGTGTTCTGACCGGTAGAGATAACCAGGGCCTCAGTAGTTGAGGACTCCGGGTGATGGGCTCTTCTACCTTCGGCCTTATCATCACTTAAGATCAGAAGTAAAACATTAAAGAGCTTGATATCGAAACGGCTAGCGCGTTCCGGTTGTGATATTGCATGTTAAGTAACTTTAATACGGACGACTAAATCCAAGTTCTCGAGCTCCTCTGCGTTTAAAAACGTACAGCTGTTGCTCCTGTAGAGTTGTCTCCTATTGCCAAAGGTCTTATACTTGAATCCCAACTGAGCCAAGTCGTGTTCTTAAAGTGTTGTTAATATTTTGTTGCCATTTCCTTGCACGATCTCGCAAACTGATCTTAGCGACTTTCTAACTCTTCAGCTATTAGATCATCAATTAGATAAAAATGGCGGACGACGCAATTTTCTTTTAAAATTATTTGCAACGAAACTTTCGTAACGCATTACTCTTTGCACCATACACCTAAACACGAGACGTGGATGCGGTTACTTGATTTTTCTGATACATTTTCATGAGGCAAAGAGCTCGTGGTAGGGTGTATTAGGCCTTTCTAGTTGAGATTGGGCCTCTACGTATTAGATCATATACTGCAACCAGTGGCTGTACCTTATTTCAAAAACACAAATGTTGAAAACATTTCCACGGGCAGGATTTGAACCTGCACCCTTCTGACATACCGGGTCAGGTGCTGTTCCAATTGAGCTATCGTGGTTCTAACCAGCCCGCCGAAATTATTCAACACTATTTACTTTTTTACTTTGAAAGCCAAAGGCGCCAATTCAATGTCAACAACGACCGTCATTAACATCTGATCATAATATTTTTACAAATAATAAAGATTAGTTAAGAAGTAGGCAAGCTATTTATAAAATGTTTTTATTTTGTTGAAAAACTTTCCACGAACTGGATTTGAACCTGCACCCTTCTAACATACCGGGTCAGGTGCTCTTTCGATTGAGCTTGTCTGGAAGAGATCGCTTTAATAAGTTAATACGTTGTGTTTTTAGTAATGTTGTGCTACAAAAGTCAGTGACAGAAACGAATAGCTGCAAATCCGACTCCACGTAGTCTTGTCTGTCCTACCCCTAAAGTGTAATTTAGAAGCGCGTAGGCGTAGAGAGCAAAAACCATCTGCGACGATAAGCTCGCGTGGGACCGCCGGAGCCCCGCAGCGCCGGAGCCGTGACAGAAACTATGCCTGCTGCATGTCGCATGCTTGCTTGCATGGTTCATGCTTGCTTGCTTGCCTGCTGCTTGCTTGCAAGCTTCATGCTTGCTTGCATGCTGCTAGCTTGCTTGCCTGCTGCTAGCTTGCTTGCCTGCTGCTTGCTTGCTTGCGTGCTGCTTGCATGCCGCATATATGCATTTTGTGAGTTTATGGTTATCCTACGCCTTTTGAATATTATGCCTTTTAAATGTTATGGCAAATTTAATTATGCCTTTTGTTAATTATGATTATTGCAATTATGCCTTTCCATGATTAAACCTTACAGATTTCGGCCATATGATGATATGCGTTCTGAAGTTATGCTATAAAGACTTACGGCAAGTGACGATTATGGCCATGAACATTATGCATTTTCAGTTTATGCCTAAAAACGTTATGCGTTTCAATAGGTAACCATTTTTAGTCCTATAGAAATCCTACTATAGTCCATAGGACCGCATTTGGTGGGGTAAAGTGGAATTCGATTTTATAATTGTCTTATTTAGTGCTCTTACGAGAAAAAAAATCGTCATTATCTGTTCTGAATAATTGTAATTAGGTCTATTACGTCCAGCAATGGAGAACATTATGCTGAAAGGAAGGAAGGAATAATTTCATTAATTTGTGAAACACAAGTTTAATAATTTTAAACCTGTGTTTTCTAGTCTGTCATTGATTGATTGATTGTTGTCATTGATGGTCAATGTCAACCGAAATGGGTAATATGATTTATGCAGTCTTACACAATCTTAAGCAATCAGAAGTCCTGTAACTATCGTGTATAGGTTAAATAGACTGTTCTTCTAGCTCTAAATACTTTGCAAAGAAGTTGATTTTCATACCTTTAGTTGAGAGAATGCAACAATGCTACTAGACGCCTGCACATCAACCTATCCAAACTGTCAAATTTCTTCAATTTTCAACCTCAAATTTTCAACCATATAGCTTAGACATAAGGTTCAAAGTGTATTGAGGAAATTTTACAGTTTGTGGTAGGTTGATGTGCAGGCGTGTGTACAAAAATTATAAGATAAGTGACGAAAACTTTTTTTTTGTTATTTTTTTGATTTTGCTAACCAACATTAATGTAACTCTAGTATTTTGATACGTTTTGTTCTGGCTAGTATACCGATATTGTTACACCCAGCTATCGAGCCACTACAGACGCTGCTACACAATCCGGCTCGAAGGACCACAAAAGTTGGTACATGTGGCGCTGAGTTCCTACAATTTTTACCTTTTAGTTCGTTTCCGTTCCTCTTTTCGGAGCGAACAAAGTTTTTATAACACAATATCCATGTTCGACTTTTTCTAACTGTTAGTAAACAAACAAATTGCCTCCTTCCATCCGCAAGTTTAACGTAGCGTTTACGGCTTGCACCAACTTCCTTTGGAAGTTACATGAAATCGCGCCGCGATTCGTTCAAAGGGTGCCGGGTAAGCAGGTTAACGTCAATCCTGTTAGCGAGTTTAAACAGTTTGCCAACTCTGACGGGCTGTGACGAATTTAGTTTAATGTTGTGCGTGCAGAGCATATTTGTATATGCAGGTACGACATGTTCAGGTGTACCGACACTACGGACAGCATGATCCAGAAAAATATGCAGTCAAAACGCTTCAAGAACTAAATACTAAATATGTCGCCATAACATCAATGTTTGTAGCATTGTTATGTTCCGGCAGCTAGAGATAAGATAGCCAGTACCTCACTAGTTGAGGATCCCGGGTGAAGTGCGCTTCCATCATTGACCTTATCATCACCAGGTGAGATCAAGGCACTGTGCTTACCCGTCAAAATAAAAAAAGCTTACCCGGTTTTACTGGAAAACCTACTTTTTTTTACACGTTTGTTTAAAAAGCCCATTCCATTAAACAAGGAGAAAGGACAGTCTCTCTTTTATAACAGATAAAGAGACAAAAGCTGAGTATTTGTTCAGTCAGATGCGTTTAATCTGATCAATTAGCAAATGGAGTCCCTGTTTTATGACCTGCATGGGGAGTGACGTTATCCTTTCGAGGGATCCTATCTAATCCATTTGTCAGATAAAAAGCCCATGTGTAAAAGCTTCTGTTTAGATGATTTATTTTATTTCGTTTATATGCAGATAACTTTTATATAGATTCTAATTTGAAACATTTTCTGACTTCCAAAGTCTAATAAGGCTTCGAGTTCCATCTTAAACACTTTTTACATACATACTTTACTTTAACCTAGTGGTAGTAATCTGCACAGAGAGCCTAATGACATAGAATGATAAACGTATGGGATTATCATAAATCCAATCAAACGTCATGTACACGGGTTTGTACACCTTTTATGATAATACCAAAAGAAGTGAAAGTCTTGACAAAGTGATAGAAAATATAATTGATAATAACTACTGATCTAAAATGATATGAAAATGAGTATCTACGCGCGGCGTGATTTGTTTGCCGATGACGAACTAACATTATAATGACCTAAATTATGTATTAATGCATGTGGCGTAAATGCTGATGTGACAAAGTGTACTTGTAGCACGTACACCTCATTTACATGTATCGTTGGCTTATTTTAAACCCATACGATGATTATTCTATTATCATTCATTTCTTCTCATTTTATTAGCGTTATATCACTTGTCTAGGCCATCAGAATCTTACAAGATGGCGATAGCCCTAATACCTTTAACAGCTGCCAAACAGCATTGTTTTTTTTTTGCTTGATTTCGGTTTAAAGTGTATTACTAGTCGTAGTTACAGTGAAACGACAGGGCAAAGAACTGAAGAAATCACTGAAGCTCTAAGGTCGGCAATGCTCGCGTGATGCCTTCGGATACCGAGGGTCTATAGACTTTGGTGGCTTTCCACCAGAAGGGTCATACGGTCAGCAATGAAAGTTACTTATCATTTTAGAACCGTGTCATAAAAAAAAACATTACAGTTTGAAGCGCCTGTTCGATGCATTACTCGCTTTCGCAAAGTGTTAAATTGTTCAACAATTTTTATTGCTAATTTTTACCATAAAACAAAAGTTTATCATTCAATTGTTATGCTCTACGTCTAAATTATTATACTCCGCACTGTTCCTATGACGTAAAAATATTTTTTTCTTATTTAAATCAACTTAAGAGTATAAGTAGTGAATCGTCCAAACATTTCTTTATCTTTACCCATTAGGGACGTCTTTGCTTATGACGTTATTGCTCTCTCCAGCCGACCCCGCACTTCATTATGTCCTACCCGTCGAACACCAAATGTTTCAGCCCCAAAGTTCCCACCTCAATCAAACAACAACACTGTATTGCCGCAAGTTTGCCGCTCAGCCTCACTTACTATAACAAACGCATTCCGAACTTGTTTTTATAGGCCACCATGTTTGTTATAAGAAAGTAGGTGGAGCAAACTAATTAGTGGACGGTGGGTGCTTACTTGTTGATTTATCGTTGTCGATAATGCTTTGGTTGCTGAAGATAATAATTTGTGAGAGGATGAAAAGAAGGTCGCATAAAGAGGTATTATAAGAGTTGATGATAAAGATTTAAAGTGTAAGAAACGATTGAATTTTTTGACAAAGGTATTTAGGTAGCTAAGGTAACTAGTAGCTTAATGTATACAGTTATGTAAAAGTAGTTTATGTAATAATATAATACATTATATTTGTTAATATGAGTATATATACTACTCAAAACAAAATAAGGGCCACGAGGTATTTTGTCTGTACCATGAAAATAATAAAACCAATATTAATTTTTTTGTCTCCATAACGAAAACTAATGTTGTTTTTACCGTGTAGACCAATAAATTTATTCAAATAATAATGATTAAAAAGTTTATTTGCTTTTGAAAGAAAAAACATATTTAAGGTTAAAAATAAAAACAATGTAAAGTTACTGAAAACAAAAGAAAATACTCCATGCTCATCTTTTAGTAACGGGTATGCCCCCCTCGTTTCGTTACGCACTCCTGAAGCCTGGAGTGCATGCTCTCAATCAAATGCCTGACATTTTCCATTGGAATCTCTTCCCAGGCCCTTTTAACAGCGTTGATGAGTTGCTGTTGGTTGTGGATTTCCTGATCACCGTCTCTAACTCTTCGTTTCAACTGATCCCACATGTGCTCTATTGGATTTAAGTCCGGACTGTTCGCCGGCCACGGCAAGACTTGAATTTGAGACGCTTCCAGTACAAACCGAGTCGCTTGAGCCGTGTGTGCACGAGCATTGTCTTGCATCAAGATGAATCCAGGACCCGCTCGCTGGGCAAATGGGATCACATGTGGTCTGACGACTTCCTCAATATACCGCTGAGCAGTAACAGTACCCTCATTTAAAATAGCGAGCTCAGTTTTGCCGTGTAAGCTTATCCCGCCCCAAATCATTACATTTGGACCACCAAAACGATCGACTTCATAGATGCAGGCTTCTGAAAATCTCTCGCCGCGTCTTCTCCATACTCTAATACGCCGATCGTCGTTAAAAAATTTAACTTTGCATTCGTCTGTGAAGAGCACCATGCCCCATTGGTTTATGTCCCAGTCCAAATGTTGACGGGAAAATCTTAAACGATTTGCACGATGATTTCTGGTTAATGGAATACGGACAACTCGCCTTCTTGATGCCTGCTGGTCTTCATGCAATCGATTACGAATAGTTTGGTCACTGACACGAATACCCGTTGTGAGCCGTAAACGATTTTGCAGCTTACGGGCCGTCGTTGTGCGATCTCGGCGCGCACTTAATCGAATGTAACGATCATCTTGAGCTGTTGTAATGCGAACTCTGCCCGAACCAGGTCTTCTTCTAACACTGCCGGTCTCTTGGAAACGATTCCATAGATTTTGAATAGCTCTTCGAGAAAATCCCAATTGCAAACCCACAGATCGCTGCGAATGACCTTCTTCAATCATTGTAACGGCTCTGGTTGCTATCAGCGAGTCCATATGACGCCTGCGTGCTTGTGGCATATTGCAAAAGATGTTTCTGACTCGAGATATCAATGAACTCTGATAATTTATAATAAACCAAGAAGCTAAGGAAAGCAAAACGTCAAAGAAAATGGAATCAAAATTTTCAAAAATAATTTTAAATCAAATTTTATTTAAAATTGTTGCCAGCATTAGATGAATACTACAATATAAAAAGTTTAGGTATCAAAGAGTTTGTATACTCAATATTTTACTACTTTCAATATGTAAATGTTTAATAATTTACACCAAAATGAAAAAATACCTCGTGGCCCTTATTTTGTTTTGAGTAGAATATATATAAAAATTGTATATATGTAGGTATATATTGTGCGTTTTAGAATATATTATTTTTATTTCTAAATTGTTGTCCTCACCCAATTGCACCTACCATGTTATTTCTGCACCACCCTATGGTTGACTGGTAGAGAATGCCTCAGGTATAAAGTCCGCCATGTAATGTATGTTGCAAAAGTTTTAAATAAATAAATAAGTTAACAGAGAACAATTAATCTAGCTATGACTTTATTTTTTATTAAATTCGAAGCTGAAACTAGCCCTTCATCAAGACTAATAGAGTTTGTAAATAGACACCAGTTATTGATATGTATTGTTTATACCAGCAACTTTAAAACACATTTCCTGTCTATAGATCATTCCATAAAAGTCGACAACTGAACTGGAGTATGAATAAATATTTTACGACAGAACCGAGTCGGGCATTCTACATGATAAATCCTCGAAATATGCCCGAAAGAAATATATCAAGTCGAATGCAATCTCAGTTCGCGGGCCCAAGTTTTCATATTACTGCTCGCGAAATATACGAACGTAGTCTAGATAACGTGAGCGGCGAGAGATGCTTCCTACCATTGGTCCAATATCTTTTTTGTTATTTGGTAGTAAAACTTATCGATAGGAGAGAGATTCTTTGGGTTTGTTTTTTAGATTTTTCGAAAATTATAAAATTACATGGACAAAGACAATAAACAATTGAAAATACACTTTTTACAAAATATCTCACAATGACTCATCATCTGGGGCAGTGTCCCCACCAAGTCGAGCAAAAAAGGGGCACGGCCGTACCATCCTTTTCTCGAAACAGTTCAGGCCATTTAGCTTAGGTTAGCTTATTACGTAATAACTTAAGACAAAAGCTCCCTTAAGCAGGGACGGAATAAAATAACCGAATTGGTATTGGATCTCACAACTTTTTACGGTAGAAGAACTGATTTTTTAATTTTTTTATTGAGAGAGATTGCTGATTGCTGCTAACGGCATTTTCAGCTTCATCGGGCTTGTTTGGGGGCGGCGAGAAACTTAAAGGGTTCCTCAATCCGTGTGAAACGAATCACCTTCGGAGGTTTTCTAGAGGGAACGGCATTACGCACTAAGGCGTGTCCCCGTGCCCTACTAGATTCTCCGAAGGGTTCGGATAGGGTTAGGTAGAAGAACTGAGTTGCGAGACTTGGTTTTTTTACAAGTTTGTTTTTGATGGTTCATTATTATACTGATAATGGACTGCCATTACTGGACATAGGCATAGGCATAACAATGCATGCCAGTCTGGCCAAAATAATGCCAAATACGACTATATGTTAGAAAATGTCTGTAATTTTACAAATAATCCAAATATCCAATCTTATTGGAATGAGCTAACTTTCACGCCTTTTATTATCCTTTCAACTTCGATATCATATCTTGTCTCTCCTGTCTATATCTTATTTTATCCTGTCACTTGCTTGTTGTATTCATCAGAGAAAATCTACGGGTATAAGCGTCCCACAATTCCTCACATATATACCTACTACAACACGCGAAGAGATCATGCCAAAACCCGTTATGATTGCCCGGTGAAGGTTGTTTTGTTTTAAGGACAGTCTGTTATTGTTATGACAGCAACTTAACCTTTCGTAGCCCGAAGGATCTCGAGATATTTCTTTTTGATACTAAGACGAAAGCGGCTTAACTTGCAAGAAGGTACTTGATGATACAACATCCAGGTGAAGTATATTAAACTCAATGCCCTCAATCATATAAAGGACGAAGGGAATGTCCTCTTGCGCAGAAATGGGGCGTAACAAGTATCAAACAGCCATTACGTGCGTACAATTAGTCTTTGCTCTTCAAGCTTACATATAGGATTTGACTTCCTTTTTCTGTTTCTAATAGATTTTCTCTTTAGTTATATTACCAGAACTAATTTGCTGGTTTACTATAAAACTTTCACGTAATATGTTTTTTTTTAATATCTTACGGGTAAGCATTTGGCCTTCACTTCACCTCATGTTAAGTGATGAGGCCGAAGGTGGAAGGGCACTTAACCCGGAACCTCAACTACTGAGGCACTGGCTATCTTATCTCTAGCTGCCGGAACACAATGCTATAAACATTGATGTTATGGCGACATATTTAGATAAGATGCTGGTAGCCAGCCAGGCGGAAAAACAAGCCCTACCACCAACCAAACCGAGTATACAAACAAGTACCCCCCGCTGGGAAATCGAACCCTCGACCTCTGGGTCTAAACCGTTGATCTTAACCACTAGACCACAGAGGAGTTTGAACGTATTATTTATTTTTATAATCATGTTTTTTTAACTGTCATACTTTCTGATATAGAGAGAGTTTTTAACATGAAGCTTTTTTGTATACTACAGATATGTAAAGACAGAGTATAGGCGAGTAACGAAACACAAAGCAATGTAGAAACGGGAAAATTGTGCCAAACTCACAAAATATTTGTAGTAGGGCAGCCCCATATCTGGATGCATTTCGGTCACAAAACGAGGTCTGAATCTTTTTATTTCCATTCGGCTGATGTTTTAAGATTCCCAACCGAAACTGGGATACGAGACTTGGGTAGTAGTAAAGTGGGCCGAGCTTCAGTGTGCCTATTCGCTGTTCGGCCATTGTGTCGAAGTTGGACGAATACTAATGTTTGTGGAACCGTCATATTGGCGAGCAGTTCGCAATGCCGTTTCTCAAATGTTTGTTTTTCTTATAACTATTGCTACTGTTTGCGTTCATTGGGTTCCCTTTGCTTTTATTTACGATTTGGCTGAATATATATTGAGTTCATTTTGAGAGGTCAAGTTGCAAGCAATGAAAAGACGTATATACTTTTAATCTTAACTAATCTTAATGTCGTATAGTAAAGCTATTACGATCAGACATCGATGACGTAGGTTATTGACATTGATTACCTAATTATTAGATAGGATTACAAAGTAAGTTAATAGGTGTCCAATCATTTGACAAAAAACCAAATGACAAATTTTCATTTGAAAAATAACATTTGACAAAATTATACTTGATAAATTTATCATTTTACAAACTATTGTTTAATAAACTTCTCATTAGACAATATATTTACTAAAAAAAATATCATTATGCTAAAACATTATTTTACAAATTGATTATTTTTTAAACATGTTAGTTGGCAAAACAACGTAAAGCATAAATAACATTTAACAAAATGCACTGCTTGGTAAATATTTTATTTATCAAAATCAACGTTAATACAACAATCTTTCTTACACACAAGAAGGTAGTAGGTAGCTTAGTGTATGTATTACTTTAGGTTCATGCATGGAAGTCCCCTGATATCGACTTTGGTTGCCGGAGACCTACGTGTTTTTTTATTTTTTTCAATTATTTAATTTTTGAGTGAAACGAAATGAAAAACATCATGCAAAAAGTAAAGAATAACGTGAAATTAAACGTTTCCTGTCTAAAATGACGTGTAACGACATTAGAAAAACGTCATTTATGTGCAGCGGCCGGCGAAGCGCCAGAAACGACGTTTTTGTACGTGCGACGTTTGTTCGATTTAAACACTTCACACACGAACTCACTACTCATCAAATTAATTAAAGCAGGAAAATACAATACGCGTCGTGACGCGTCGGTACAACAATCGATACACTCACTTTAAAAGACAGTGCAAGAATACGAAATAGTACGGCAATATGTGGGTACCTCAATAAAATTATCTAAAATACCGCCTTTTGCACGGCTTCGCGTAAGTATTGGTTAGAAAATAGTTATTTTTACAAACTAATAATTTATCTACCAACTTTTTGTAAAATCACCAATTTGGCAAACGAATTATTTAGTCAAGTGAATATTATAAATATAATATTTTAACAGTAGAAATATTTGCTAAGTAAAACATTTGCAAAACCTGTATTATGTCAAATGATTCTTTTTAAAGTAATATGTTTGCGAAATGAAAGTTTGTCAAATGATTAGTTTTTCAAACGTTGTTTGTAAAATGATCTTGTGTCATACGTTTTTTGTTAAACAATAGTAATCCAATTTTTTTGTTTATATTTATTAGTTTTTATTTATTAAGATAAAATGTGAGTTTGGATTGGCAATTGGCATTGACAAATTTCGGCTCCTCTTCCATTTTTGAAATTTTTGAAAAATGTATGAAACAATGTTTATTTAATTTAATGTATTTTTAGGCATAATTTTAAAAAAATATTTGCATCCTTCACTTCTTCTCTATATAAACTATATGTGTGCGAAATTTCATACTCCTCCGTCCGCACAATTTTCGTAAAAAGGAGTACAAAGTTTTTATATAGAATGATTTCTTTATTTTTTAGTTTTAGGTTCTTTGTATTAGTAAATTGTCTTATTGTAAATAAATATGTATATGAGTTTTCTTATCAATCCTTCACGTTAAGCCCGGTGAAGCTGAAAATGCCGTAGAGGCAATCAGCAATCTCTCTCAAAAAAAAAATCCTTCACGTTCGGTTGTATATAGATAAAATTACTACTGGCCATCGAATGATTTTATTGATGTAATGATTTTAATAAAATAACTTAGATGTTTGTTTATATACTACTCAAAACAAAATAAGGGCCACGAGGTATTTTGTCTGTAAATAATTTTAAATCAAATTTTATTTAAAATTGTTGCCAGCATTAGATGAATACTACAATATTAAAAAGTTTAGGTATCAAAGAGTTTGTATACTCAATATTTTACTACTTTCAATATGTAAATGTTTAATAATTTACACCAAAATGAAAAAATACCTCGTGGCCCTTATTTTGTTTTGAGTAGTATATATTGTTTTCTAAAGTTTACGCGAACACTACACATTGAAATGAAACAACTTTTATGGATCTACTTCGAGAGAATAAACGCGAGCATATCCGCAAAAATTTATTTATTTCAATGTTTGTTTATAATTAGGTAATTGGAAATAATCCTGTATAATTATTAAAATAAATAAATTAATAGTAGTCCTTCATGAGTTGTCAGCTAGCTTTAGCTTGGACTATTCAATGCCAATAAGAGAGCTACATCCAACCCTGTAAATGCTAGATTTAGCTCGTATTGCCTCGGCACAGCGTTCCTAAACGTTGACGCTAAATGTTTGTCTGTCTCTGTGTTGCGCTGTCGATGCCTGCCGTGGGATGTTTAAACAAGACTTGTGATTCTATCGGATATTGGACTGAATGCTGCTGTTAAGGTGACGAGGAGTTACATTTTAAACTCAAAAGTTTGAGTTTAAAAAGTATGTACCGACCCGCATTAAGCGAGGGTTAAGTATTATGCTTTTATGTGTCCCGTACTGGTGATATATGGTATGAAAGCCTAGGCCCAGCTGTGGGACGCTTATAAGCTGATGATGATCGTTTCGGTTTAGAATTTCATTGAATGCTCCATATTTGATCAACGTTAGTCAACGGATAGACATTCGTAATATGTAAAAATTGTTTCATACTCATAAACCCATGTAATACACCACTTTGTACCATATTGTAATGAATAACAATTATAAGGAAAAATGCAGAAGTTGTTATTTATATTCGCTTGCTATTTATTAATGGTCCGTCTTTGATCGATCACTCAGCTTAGTCAACGGATAAAAAATAAAGAAATGTAAGTAATTCTTCAGATTACACGTCGAGTCGTTTTCATCGTCACCGCAAAAATGCCTCGACATAGTTACAGGCCAGCCAAACCCAGCCGTATGTAACTCCGACAGTATTTGCCAATAGCAAACAGTCGGTAATAGCTTTTAATCAAGTCAGCGGTACTCGCAACCATTCGATGTTCGGTGGAATCACACTTGGTTGTTCAAACAGTGAGATCGACACAAAACAGTTGAACACTGTACTTAAAAATAAGGAAACCCGCCACGATTTTTTGCTTAATGTTTTGCGGCGGCCGGTAGCGATTGACTCCTTGGCAAAAACCGCTCACTGCTGCCGCCGGCGGCACGTCGGTCGTGGCGTGCATACATTTTTGTACAGACGCCTGCACAAGTGCACATCCACCTATCCAAAATGCAGCGGCGACCTGCCCCGCGCCCGAGTGTGCGCATTGTGTCGGCACTTTAAGCCGACACTGTCTCAATCGCCAACTTCACGGATGTTCGCCCTGCCCATCCCCACAAGTCGTGGCCCGCTCGCTGGCGCTCACCGGGCCTCACCCGGTAGGCTAACCGCGCCGAGGGCTGCGCAGGGGAAGGGAAAGGCGACCATTCTAAAACCCAACGGAGCTTAAAGCTCACGGCACGGCAGAGAGAAAAAAAATATATAAAAAAAAATACAAAAACAAACTTAAAAAAAAACCTACATCAAAACAGAAACAGACAGAAAAAAAACGATCTGTACCCCTGCCGTGCCTCTACTGACCCGTCGCATACACATGCGCGTGAAAAGTACCCGGGCAATGAGGCCCAGCCTCGCAGCCCGAACCGGCCCTAAAGAAGGGCCGAAGAAAACAACTGACTGACTGACTATCCAAAACTGTCAAATTTCTTCAAGACAATTTCAACCATATATTTTAATCATAAAGTTCAAAGTCTATTGAGGAAATTTGACAGTTTGTGGTAGGTTGATGTGCAGGCGTGTGTACCGTTTTTACCGCTCGGCTCGCCGCTTCCGCGCTTAGACGCCCCAGCTAGGTCGTGGCCGAGCCCTACTAGACAATTTGTAAAAAAAACCCTGTCCGATCGGAAAGGGGTACATAGGTATACAAATAACTATTACAAAAAAAATATAAAAAAATATTAATCATGAAAATAAAAGAGTTATCGTAATTTAGAACGCAAGTTTTTTGTACCGAAATTGCTCAAATTACCCCGTAGTTATGCTACTTTTATAAATGTGACCACACTTTCCATCAATGGCTCGCGGCGCCAAAGGCCCTACCTACCGAAGTGCCGACAAAAGTATTGCCATGTAAGTTGCCATTTAACAATTTTTTTTTTTTCACTTATTATTTTAAAATAATTACGTAAATAAAACTGAATCTCGATACCTAATAACACCTTAATGGATCGGACTGGGTTTTTGTTACATATTGTATACATATATACCGCGCTCGAGCAACGCACACAATCATATATCCTCTCACGGACACGGAATCTCGCAACAGCTGCGCTCGGACTGGTTCGAGCTGTTCCGAGAAGCGTATGTATGAAGCTTGTCTTCTACAGTCTCTTTATTTTGTGAACGTAGGTACTGTGAAAACGGAATCACAATGGCGGTGGTACATGCCACTGCGTTGTATTAAAACAATGAATGGAAATAAAATGAAATAAGGTTATGAACGTTAATGTTTCGGATACCCGTTTTCGTAACACCATGTAGATGTTAACAGGAATAATATTTCGGATGAATTTGCCGTCCACACCAGTAATTGTTTAATATCATTGTCAATATCCGTTTAGTTTCAAATATGTCTATTAATTATTGCACTAAGCTGAGGAACACTCGTCCACACTCGTGTATACGAGATTGCGGGGAGCAAGCGAGACAATTTAATTTCGCAACATGACAACAGAAACATGTCGATAAACACTTGCAACAGCAACCGCAACAGCACCAGTTTAAATGTTGCAGAAACATGTTCATTTCTTTCACTATCACGTAGATTTTCTTTCTGAAACAGTGTTTATAAACAATTGTTTCTCGATGAGTACATGACTTTACAATTCAAACGTAGTAAATCATCATCATTTTCTTTTTTGGTAATGGCTCAAGGTTTTCCGGTGGGTTCGGCAAAGGAGTCGTGCTCACTGGAGCCTTTCTTATTATTATAATTTTTTATTATCTATATTTTATTTGTTTTTTGTCTGTATTATTTAAGTCATGTTCAGGTTCATTTGTTTGTGTTTTTCTTTTTCTTTTCTTATTGTCTTTAATGTAATTTATTATTTAATTTTATTTTTGTTTGTTAATTTCTTTTCTTTTGTCTGTTCACCTGTACTACCTATAAATATTCAGGCCCTGTCAGAATAACAGCGCTACTGTGTCATTCTGAACATCCGTGGATGACACAGTAGCTTATGCTGAGACAGGGCCCTTTAACTTCACACTGCCTGTTCTAATATTTTTTTTAATTTTTTATTTTTTCGTTTATTGTTGTATTTATTGTATTTATGTTGTATTATAATTAAGTGTGTATGTTAATAAAAACTTTTCTATTCTATTCTATTCTATCATCGGCTTATTTTTATGTCCCCACTGCTGGGCTGGGGTACGAGCCTTTCCAATGGATGGATAGGGAGAACGAGCCATAAACCACTACGTGGACCCAGTGCGGATTGGTGGCTGTAAACGACTGTTAAAGCGGGCGGGACCAACGGCTTTACGTGCCTTCCGAAGCGCGGAGGAACTCAAGATGATACATTTTTGGTCACCCTTCCGATGATCGGCCTTAGCGAATGTTGCTTAGCCTCAGCATTCGCAGACCGGGTGCGTTAACCACTGCGCCATCGACCTCCTCACGTAATGAATGCTTTTGATGAATTTGATTTATTAATTGGTTGGTGTTGATAAATTAAATCAAATCACGAACTCCTCAGAAAATCACGTGTTGAGGTCCTGATTAGTCGATTAGCGATGCTATAGTATTCAGTATTAGATTAAGTCTAGAACCTAAGTCAATTAAGCTACGATGAACGCTTTGACTTTGTAATACGAGTATACGTGCGGATAAGAAGTTTATGAAACAATGTTAATTTAGTTTAATGTATATTTTATGCATAATTTAAAAAAAATATTTGCATACTTATAGTTTATACAGAGAAGGAGTGCAGAACTCCTTCTCTGTATAAACTATAAGTGTGCGAAATTTCATACTCCTCCGTCCGCGCAATTTTCGTCAAAAGGGGTACAGACGCCTGCTCATCAACCTACCCAAAACTGTAAAATTTCTTCAATACATTTTCAACCATATGCTTATGGTATAAAGTTCAAAGTCTATTGAGGAAATTTGACAGTTTGTGGAAGGTTGATGTGCAGGCGTGTGCAAAGTTTTCGCTTCACGTATATACAATCTGTCCGGGGTAGTAGTAATCAAACTTCAAGAGTGTGATCTATGAGCAATTTTATCGATAAATAATATACCTCAAATCAGGGTTCTGACTGAGTCATTTTACCCTCGTTCTTATCTTTCCTCTATTTTTTTTTTACTTATATCAATCCTTACTATCTCAAAATGTAAGGGGCCCATGTGTGTTTGCTACTTCTACTAATAGGTAATCTTGTTCAAATTTACATCAGGTAGTGACCTTATTTTTAACGGACTTCAAAAAAAGGAGGAGGTTCTCAATTCTACTGTTTTTTTTATGTTTGTTACCTTAGAACTTTCGACTGGGTGAACCGGTTTTGATGATTCTTTCTTTATTTGAAAGCTGGTGCTTCGCGTGTGGTCCCATTTTAATTTGGCCCAGTTCTGATGATGGAACTCCTCAAATATTGTAGGCATACCTATAGCGATTTTGGTATTTTCAGAAATAAGTCTGGCATTTGCATTCAGAAAGTATCATTTGATGAAGTTGTAACTGATGAAAAAGACCACAGATTGCCATCGGAACTCCTCAATGATAAGTATTTCACGAGTGGCGATAAGATATCTCGATTAATATAGTTAAGCGACTATGACGAAGCAAAAGAAGACAGGCAACGGAACTTAGTTTTTGATTTCCTACTTTGAGATAGGCGTTTCTTGTTTTCTTCGCTTGTCTCATTTAAACGGCGCTGTCTCATACGAGCAGAGCGTTTAATAGGTCTACCCATATTCGCTTTTGATAAATAGATCGAAACGAATCACTAAAAAGCGAGAAATAAAAAATATAACAAAAAAAACCGACTCCAAAAAATTTGACCGATAAAATGGCACTAAAAAGTAAAAAATAAGCGTTAGACTTATATAGACAATAATTTTATTGGAAAATATATAGGTACAATTATTGTTTTTTTTTGGAGTCTGTCCCAGCCAAGGAAACTAAAAAGTAAATAAATATTTTTTACTATAAATAATTAATATCACAAATATAATAAATATGCTGTGCTGACCGCTTACCATCTGGCGGCCCGCAGCCCTAGAATGCCCTTCAATGCTGCTATTTCAAAATATTCACAATCGTGTCTCAGTGGCTTGCTAATGGCATTTTAACTAAAACATCTTTTACGGATCTACTCGCGTATATTTTACATTGATTTAGATTATTTTATCTTGACGTTACGAACCCTTTGCAGGGTCTGTGGTCACTGGGAAACTGAGGTGTTGGTCGTCCCATAACAAATAAGTCAAAAAATCAAAAATCAAAAAAAAATCAAAAATTTTTTTATTATTAACTACAAGTAGTTTTTTAGAAATGTGTGGGTCTCTTCTGTTAAGTTTGAAAAAACCTGTTTTAGAAGAGACCCCTCTCTTTACTGTACAATCATATTTTTGTTTTGTAGTTAAGTACATAGGTAGGTCTTATATGTTAGAGGTTCAATGATTTGAAAAATAGTGTATATTTGATGTATATTTCGTAAAATTTATGTGGGATATTTTGCATGTTTCTGTGTTGTGTTCAAATAATTTAATGCTTTCCCTTCTACTTTCTTTTTGTGTTATGTTAGTATTTATTTATACAATTGATTACTTCAATCTATATACATATGTATAATTATATAATTTACATATATAATATAAATTAGTTGTTGGATAAAAGTTTTTCAATACTTTCGTAACTTTGTAATTTTAACCATGATGTTACTTTCTTTTTACATGTAAAGTAAGTTAGTGAAAAAATGTTTAATATTTTGTTAACTTTGTTGTATATTGACACCGATTGAGCCGAGAATTGTTTAAGAGCAAACGTTGTTTTGCTAATTTTAACGCGAACTACTGTGTTTTTTTTACGTTTAGTTAATAGTTTTGGATCAAAAGAAAAATTTTTGTGTACGTAAAGAATGCACTGTTGTATATATAATTGTCTAACTGTCAGAACATTAGCTTCTTTGTACAATAAATTAGTGCTAAAGAGTCTCTTCTTTCGTAAAGCTACTTTTAAAATTAGTCTTTGTGCACGTTCAATGTTTATAAATGTTGTTTTGTAGGTACCGCCCCATATTGTTATACAGTATAACAATAAAGATTGAACAAGACTCTTATAAATATATATAATAAGTTCTTTGTCAGCTATGTTACGCAGGTGTTTAAAAAGCCAAATTAGTTTACGTGCTCGATTTGCAACCATTTCAAGCTGGGGGTACCAGGATAAGTTTTTATCTAAAATAACACCTAGGTATTTTATTTGATTAATACGTTTAATTTTATAACAATTGCAATTACCAAAGTTATCATCTTTTTTACACGAATGTGCAGAAATATTTAGATTATTTTCCGGTTGCATTGAATTACGAATCGAAAAGGTAATATAATTAGTTTTAGACATATTAAGGGATAACAAATTGAGGTTCAACCAGTTTACAACTTTAGTCAGTCCAGTCTCAGCCTTAGCAAATACTTCAGGCCAGTTATCTCCATGGAAAAGCAGAGCAGTGTCATCCGCATACGAGGATACACATCCATTTACAAGTTTAATATTAGTCAAGTCATTGATATAAATCAGAAAAAGAGTAGGTCCAAGGACACTACCTTGTGGGACGCCATAATTATTGGTAATATTAACATTGCTATATGTATTATTATCGAGTTTAACCATTTGTGTACGACCCTGGAGATAATCAGTAAGTAATGCGAGAAAACTACCCCTTATTCCAATTCTGTTAAGTTTAAAGAGAAGAGTGGGGACAGAGACGGTATCGAAGGCCTTTTAAAATATTTTTTTTTCGAATAAGTAACTTGCATACCCTCATTTCAATATATCGGGTGCGTTCCATTTTACGCAGAAAATGCTTATAGAGTCGTTTGGTCTGGCAGTATGGTGTTAGGGCTGGGATTAAATAGTTTGTATGTCCCATCGGATTCTGGCATTTTCTTTTTAGGCCATTCCAAAATCGCTAGTAAAATAGTGTACTATTTAAAATACCAGAATCGAGGCCCTGTCGGTCAAATAAAAAAACAGTATGTTGGAAACAGCCAAATGAACTCGAAAACTGAGACCACAATATAGTATATCCTCGAATGTAAGGAAAGTGATAAATAATATTCGGCAAGTACCGCTATAAATTATGTCAGTCAGCTTATTGGATCGCATCAGATTATTCGATTAAATCTCAATTAGTATCAATAATAATAATTGGTAAGCACTATAATATCTCGTTATTACGAATAGTAGTATATTTGCCCTATACATACAGGGTGTGCAATCCAAAGGGGTATAGTATAGTATGGGGAGGCCCAAAACTAATAAAATATAAATAAATAAACTTTCCTACACTTACACCAATTATCTGGCCCAAGAGAAGCTTCGTTATGAAACTCGTTAAATGGTTACTAGACAACGGATTAACATACTTAAAATACTTAAATACATACCTTATTATACATTGAAAACACCCGATACAATTCAGAAAAACAATAATTTCTAAATTGACCCGACCGGGGATCGAACTCGGGACCTCAGAGATGGCGACACCATGAAAACCGGTGTACAAATTACTCCACCTAGGAGGTCGAGTTGAGGTCGACTAGAGATCGGTAGAGAAATTGGTTCGAAGTAATCACCGTACAGTTAAGTTGGTTAATTTTAAGTACCATACTTATACCATACTTTACCATTGCCCTCGGATTATCTAATTTATTTCAATTAAATAGCCCTGGTAAAATTAGAAATTTCAAATATTTTTTATGTGATTTACATCACCTTAGACTAGTAGCTAAGTGTAGGTTAGTTAAAAAAGTTTTAAAAATGCTTCTTACTCAAACGCCTAAAAAGTTAACTAAAAATCATATTGAATAATTCACATTTACAAAGTAAACAAGAGCATACGCTCACACAGGCTCAAGAGAAGGAAATGAGAAGCAGCGCATAAATATTCAACAGCCACATTTAGTCAGTAATGAAAAGGGGCGGTTAATTCAAATTCAGGTAAAGGTAACCTTCTGATCAACGCGGCAGCGATAGGCGAAGCTCTTGGAACACTGTTGGGATCAAATCGTTCGTTCTTAGTCCAGTTATTAAACTAAAAATATTGTTGTTTAGTAATCTATCTGAAAACCCGGCGATGCGAAAGATTCAGCTTTCACGATCGTAACCCAACTATGCCACCGGGGCAGAGCCGGCATCTGGACGCGCATGCGAGATTTTGCATGTAAACAGCAAACCAGAGGGGCCGTGACCCTAATATGGTATTTTAGATTTAAAGGTTACATTTATGGAGTTAGCTATAATGGTACCGTATTAAAATAAAACGCAACGAGACGTAAATATCGCGACGATGTTTTGTCGCAAAGGTATGTGTCGCAGTCGCCTGTCGCTGTACTCGGAATGTAGTCTTAATGCAAGCCTGTGATGTACATTGACGTCACAGTAATGGCACGTTGGAGATGGTAATGACATATTACAAAGACTTCACGGAGATTGTGACTTTGGACCTTATTTTCTTTGGGGATATAACTACTCCTTGTATCTCCAAAGAAAATGCTCGCTCGTCAAGGTAATGACAAGCTTGTAGTGAGCAAGTCAAAGGAACGAAGGCAGGGCAAGGCCTTACTGGGACGTTTTGGTTGCATTAGAGTTTATTTGTTAGGTACATATGTGGAGGCATTAGTTCATAAAATACTAATACTACATTAGCAACAAAATAAACACAAGAAATTTGTTTAGTTTGTTTTGTATTTAATTGTAACTGTAGGGAAGGCTAGTAGTGCCCCAAGCAGTGAGAACATGAATATGAGCCGATGATGAACATACGTTGATGAGATGCGATGGTAGTCGCTAGTCAGGGTGGCAAACCGACTAGAATACTACACCCTTGTCGGGTAACGAACTCTGGTGGATCTCCTTGTCTATTTAAAAAGTCAATATAGGTAAAGATTTTTTAAATTTATTTATTAGGTACACAAACAGATTACAGCATACAAAATGGAAATTTTACAACTTCATAAATAAATCTATCATTAACAGATTGTAGATCATATAACGTGCGTACACGATTACGATTAGGCAAATGCAATTATTGAAATATAAAATAAAAGCTAGACAATCAAATACATTGCGATTAAATTCTTGAATAAATAAAAATAAATATGATTTACATAAAAATTGGATCACTTTAAATAATATAAAAATGTTAATTACTTATATACAAAAAAAATTTAAAGCTGTTCAGTCACGAACTATATGTAAAGATAAGAGGCTCAATAGACGTTTTCTTTTCGTTAGTTACTCCTACTATATCAATAATCATGCAAAATTAATACAGCCTTCTACGGTGCGTCATTACACCAACATTACGGGCCACCATTCTGCACGGTAGTAGATGTAACGCCAAAGATATGATTCGTGCGCCGCCGAACGCCGCTGGGTGGCGCTCGCGTCGTAAACTACCAATATGCGCGGCAGCTTCCGGTGCGCGCCGCTGCCGTTGGTGCGCGTCACTTCCGCCCGCAGCCTTTTCCAATTTGAAAGTTGCATCGAATATGGTTTGCGCATTACTAAAACTGTTTTAGGTCATAATAGTGTGATATTGATTCTTCTTGCCATCGCATCGCTGGGTTTCCATTGTTTCCACTGGGGCTTGGTAGCTACCACTATCTTATTCAATATGGTTCGCGCATTAGTAGAACTGTTTTAGTCATGAGTGTGTTACGTAATAGTGTTATATTGATTCGGTGCGCGCATAACTACAACTGTTAAAGTCATGCGAAGAAATGCTAGTGTGCTTTCAATTCTTTTAAAACAGCGCTTTGCCACTCGGCCACCGAGGTGATATATAATAGTAGCTAATCATCACATCATCATCATCATCTCATCTTTTGCCGCTACTGCTGGGGCTCGAGCCTTCACCATGAATGGATAGGGAGAACAGGCCATAAACCACCTAGCGAGCCCAGTGCGGATTGGTGGTTATCAACGACTGCTAATGCTGGGACTACTGAGGAGCTCGAGATGATACATTTTATGTGACCCATCTGATGACAGGCCTTTGCAAAAGTTGCTTAGCTTAACTCAACAAACGCAGAGCGGGCGCGTTAACCACTGCGCCATCAGCTACTCATAGTAACTAAAACAGTATTATTTATATGAATTTGGACATTACGTGTACCACATTAGTATTGGCGCGGTGTGATTCAATCGGGAGCCATTTCTCTTGTGGCGGCATATTTTCACAGACGCACCTACGCGTTAACGTGTTCTGTCACGCGAACTCAAATTATTAAAGGCTTCTGGAAGTGTCATGTAATATGTTACGCCTAAATGGGACTTGTGTAAGGGAAATGATTTATTTGTATTAAAAAACAAATATTTGGTCAGCAAAATTATTATTTGATCAGCAGAATTATACAATCGGTCAGCATAAGAAATCCTTACTGTTGGTTAGGTTAAGTTAACTTTTTTTCCAGTCACGGAAGGGGGGAGCGGCATAAGACTGCTGTTCAGAATGATATAAGTTGCAGACTGATTTAGAAATATTTGCTGACCATAAGTTGCTGCCCAACTAGCATTTTTTTGCTAACAAAAATACGAATACTTTGCTAACCGTTTAAATAACACCCCTTGTATAATGAGCTTTGAAACTGAAATAAATTTAAAAAGTAGATAACACTTACAATAAGCTAAGCGGAATAATTTTGCTCTGTTATCTCTAGTTTTAAGTTTTGTATAGCTGTTTGAAATTATGCATGCCTTGCCATCCTTTGATTAAAGCAACGCCTGTATAATAGTTATAGGGTTTTTAATGTATGAATGTCTTGGTGTATGCTTTGTTGGGTGTCCATAAATAATTAAATATATAAATAAAAAAACTGTCGTGATCACAAACATTAGGATTATTAACGAGATTATTACCATACCATCATTACCATCCCACGCTGGTCTGGGACGTGGAAATAATGTATCAGCTGCCTAACTTCCCGTGCATGTCTGTCAGTTTTTTTTTTTTTTTAGATTACTGTAGTGGTACTGTATGACATTGTGGAAATTGAAACTTTTACCTGATGTAAATTTGTTAACTTAGTTTTTTTTTTATTTTGTGATATTTTTGTTTTCTATTTACATGTTGTGGTTGTCTTCTATAATTTTGTGTTTATTTGTAATGGAAAGTGTCCTGCTATGATAGGGCATTTTCCAATATTTTTGACGCTGTAAGGGAGAAAAGAGCTGGACACTTGCTGAGTTTCTTGCCGGTTCTTCTCAGTATAAGATCTCCCGCCCAGAGTAGACTTACGAACCGATGGCATAGTGACATTCACAAGAGCTACTTGTAGCCTAAACTGAATAAATGATTTTGAATTTAGAATAAAAAAAAAAAAATTTTGTCGTAACCTCCTTCCACGACCGACTTCTTGTAGGACCGATTTTTTCGCCGAGGTTTTACTACCAATTTGTCACCGACTTTTCATAGAATTCCATACGTTTAATTTACTTAAAAAATCGGTTACCGATTATCGGAGGTGGGCAAGGGACAAGGGTTCAAGGCAATCTGGTAGCAATCTATCACTGATGTTATCTATTCTACCTCGAAGCCCTGCTTTAATTACGTTAAATATGACGTCGAGGTCACAAACGGCGAGTTTACTCAAAATTGGTGATTTTGATGCTCTGTTTACCCTTTTTTGGGAGAGGAGGTGGGAGGTGGGAGTATGTATGTATTAATTATGTATGAATGTATTATGTATGTTGTATGTATGTATGTACGTAGTTGCTGTTAACGGTATACGATGGACGATGGTGGATATGTTTTTGTTATTTAGTTTTTTTTTAAACTTAGCGCGTGCGTGGCGTGATGTCTTCATTAGCTTAAAAGCATTTCTTATGAATGTGAACCTTTTAGTAGTTTAAACAAAATACTAAATTTATTTAGGACCTATAATATCATAAAATACCTAATGGTTATTTTAACAATTCAACTTGTCATTGCCATAATCACACAGCTAATTATGTAAGAATTGTTAGGAATAACTTAATCTTTTCAATTAAGAACAAAACGGGACTCCTTTAGCAATTGTACACTAAGTTTCAACTGAAGTCTCTACTTTAAAAATGTACTTTTCTCTCACTTCCAGATTAATATTATCTTCAACCAAACAGCTGTTAAGACACTGATGTTGTATGTCGGCGTGTGTGATTGTATAGACAATAGATAGAGGGTGAGACATGGGAATGCATTGAGAAGAAATGCATTGTACCTTTTGTTCGTTTAGAGAACACTGCCGGTACTGTAAGTGGTAGGCAATAATGACAGACCAACATGCTATTCCCAAATATCCCGAAAACACAGATGCTTGTGGTCACAATAGTTAGAAGCATACAGGCTGATTTTTTCAATAGAGATAGTTTTTAAACTTTATTTTATTTTTACTTAGCTATTATAAAAAAAAACTAACTAACTAGAGTGGCGCAACGACCCAAAGACTTGGCCTCCGATAATAAGAGTCGCCATCTGGGTCTGTCCTGCGCCACCTGGTGCCAGTCATCCGTGTTGAGCTCGCGCAAGTCCTTACAGACCTCGTCCTCCCAGCGGTACCTGGGTCGTCCAACCAGTCGTTGGCCACTAGGACGTACCATGTACGCTCGTTTTACCGCACGATCCTCTCCCATCCTCTCGAAGTGGCCGAGCGAGCGAAGTCTGGCTATTAAACATATGCAAAATAATTAATTCTAATAATTCAAATCCTGTCTTCCACTCTGATCGTAGGTGTAGTAGGTGTTACCGTCTTTATATGTTATAATCCTCTTTCCTATGATATGGGGTCCTTCAAACGAGGCGTAAAGAAGCACCTTGTGGGCCGGCAGAGTGAAGTTGACTGATGCTGCGTTGTTTTCACGCTGCACCAGTTGTCCTCGCGTCTGGACTCCATTTCCACTTAACATCAGGTGGTGTGGAGTCATTTGCCGTGCTAAGTATAAAAATAATAATATATGTTTTCAATATAAAATAGTTGAGATTAGGGAGAAAAATACTAATTCTCTCATCATACTCAATTTACATCACCTACCTATGATACATTTCCTTTATTTCAAAAGACTGTAATATATCTGCGATTCCTCTGGTTTTGCGGATGTCCATGGGCGGCGGTGATTGCTTCCTATCAGGTGACCCGTCTGCTCGTTTGCCTTCTTCTAATATTTAAAAAAAAATATATATAATAGCCGCAGATCGTGCTAAATGGTGGGCACTAGGAGAGGCTTATGCCCAGCAGTGCCAGTGGACTAATGATGATGGATGGTGATGATGATGATGATGATGATTATTATTATGTACCTAACAAATATATCACCTAATATGTATTGAACAAAAAGACCACCCTTACAATGCTTTTGACCAAATTTCCTCCAATAATTTTTAATTACAACCACTATTGTTGCACCTTGCAGGCGATCCATAACAACTGTCAAGCGATAATAGCACAACTTGCGAAGATGAACACTGGACTAAGAATACTTCCCCTAAATTGGTTTCCCCTACTTTAAGGAACTACGTTGCAATATGAACTCTATTCGCTACAAGTGAAGTGCCACGTTTGGAGTAGGCCGTGCAGAAGCGTTAATTGAAGTTCGCAAAGATCGTTCGTTTGTTTGTATGAGTTGTGGGTTTTGGTGTAGCAAGTTCGCTATGTAAGAAACTGGAACTTGTAAAGGATCCAAGCGTTGATTCATTATACCGTGTTACTCAGTTTTTGCAAACAATGGCCGAATGTTTATATGTAATGGATGGTGCACAACTTTTTCCAGGAAAACTAGTCGATGTAGATTTTACTTTTTTATTTTTAAGTGCTAATTGCTGCACTGAAGCTAAATTAAATATTCATAAAATTTTATAAAATACATTGAAAAAATTAAACGCCCACCCGTCCCAGCCAGGAATCGAACCTGGGTCTTCCGCAATCCGGGCGGCTGCACTGACCACTGACCGCTATCACCGCTATCCGCTTCCCGGTAGCATAGCGGTCAGTGCAGCCGCCCGGATTGCGGAAGACCCAGGTTCGATTCCTGGCTGGGACGGGTGGGCGTTTAATTTTTTCACTGTATTTTATAAAATTTTATGAATATTTAGTCGATGTAGGTCAAAATAATTCAGAGCCTTCCACAAAAGAGAATGATCAATTAATCTATTTAGTATTAAAAATTCAGAAGATTAAAAATTTAAAAAAAAAGACCCCTCTAAGACATTGCCAAGTTCATATCAGATCTCTATGTCGTTAAAGTAGTACAAAATGATGGAGTGGCACAAAATACCCCAAATGTGTCGAAGCGTAAGAAAGGGCACTCACTGCAGGTTCTTTTAATTTACGATAACGTACAAAATGCAAAATTTTTAAAGTAGATTGACAGTTGATTTAAAAACTGAAGAAACACAAGCTCCAGATCTATGTTTAGGTTTAATCCAGAGCGGTAGACAATTTCACCGTAGCGGATTTACATAAAACGATCGCGAAAGCATGTTTGCATTTCATCGCGGCTATTCAAAAGCCAATAGCACGTCTGCGCTATAAACAGGCGGAGTAGTGGCTGCCTCGCTACTGGTCGTCACAATATTATTGAATGGCAATATTGCATAATGGGCAATTGTGAAGAGGTTTCCTACTCTATCAAGTTTAAGTTTAATTATAAGGAAAGAAAGAAAGAAAGAAAAAAACATTTATCGACTGTCACATAAAATAACTAACAAATAGGTAACAAATAAAAAGAATACAACAGTGCGAGGAGCCAATCAGGACCCCGGATCGATCCGAACCCTTCGGAGAATCTAGTAGGGCACGTTCCCTCTAGATAACCTCCGAAGGTGATTCGTTTCACACGGCTTGAGGGACCCTTTACGTTCCTCGCCGCCCCCAAAAAAGTCCGGTGAAGCTGAAAATGCCGTAGAGGCAATCAGCAATCTCTCTCAAAAAAAAAAAGAAAAGCCAATCAGGACCCTGCCTCAGCATATCATATGTCGCTACGGTGTGAGAAAGTCACTTCGCAACGGCGCCGGTATTCTGGCAGGGCCTGTGGGAGGTGACGTTTCCATCCTATTTATTATTTATTTATTTATTAGTCTAATTAAGACTAATAAATAAATAAATTAGAAAAGAGAACGTATATAATAAATATATTATAAATAAACCTATATTAGGATGTATTTTTGTCTATATGTGGAGGTTTGTTAATAGCTTGTAGAAGCTTCTTAGTTGTACAATTACCAATATTGGCTGTAAACCTTCCTTAAAATTAAAAAATAAAATAAGTCTACAGTTAGGTTAAATTTTAAAACGGGAAAGCGTTTTGTCTTTGTCTCACCTGAAATAGGTGACAAATAAGGCATAGGATGGAGTTTTCTTTAAAAGAAGGATATGGCTGTTGGCCCCCTGACCAGCTTTATGGTGGCGAGATACTTGTGCTTCCTCAAGCCGTAATGACCGAGCAATCGCCGTAGGCTTTCTGGGGGCTGACATTTCGCTAGCAAGTTCGTTTGTCCGTACCTTTCTAGAATCCAGGACGCTCGTGTCGGATTAGGGGAAGCTCTCAATGCTAGAAACTCTGTTCGGCTTGACCGTGGCGCGGGGATATCGTTTCTTTTTAATTGAAACTTTGAATGCAACTTCCACCACAAAATCTTTAACAGCAAGTTTAAATACGTTAGCGTTCGCTATTTCAAAATTTGCAATTGCATTAGGCATTAAATGGCGGGCCGCGCCATCGCTGTTGTCCACGCCGATTCGCAATCGGCCCGTACTATGGGTTTGAATTCACAATTGTTTTACTTAATTAACATGGGCCTGTAAACATCACACAGCTGGGCTCATAATAACTGGGACTAACGGCCAGCCAACAACGCTCGTGGGCGACACGGGCTCTGATACAACTGCATCTTACCTTGCCATAAAAGAGGCATCTCTGGTTCGACTTGACTATCTCCAGAATCAAATCTTAGGTTTTCATGTAGAAGACAACTTCAGAAAACAAAGAGCTGTAGTAGTCAATGTTTCACTTGATTTAGAAGTAACACCGTTCGTCGATACCACAAGGCGCAGTTTATTTTAGCACACACTACATAAACGCTGTCGATAGCAAATAATGTATGTTTAAACTCATAGTAGCGCTGCTGATATGGCTCCGTTAAAGTTGGAATCTTATTGGATGATACAAAGAGCCGAGAAATATTAAATGTTGTGTTAACGTTTCCAAAGTGCTTTGAACTGAATAATGTTGTGTTATAGAGCAGAAAGTTGCTGTTACCGGCTTCTGTTTGTATTTATATAAATTTGAAGTATCTGTTTTTGATATGTAAACACTTTATACGGATTTACCGTTTACTTTTACTCAATTTAATTTTTATAATGCCAGTTAGACCATTTAACAATATACTCAATGGCATTATCTTATTAGCTAAACCTCTCGAAGTTTGAATGCCAGGTTTGTATGTTTGACTAATACTTAAATGAAAACGCCGGCGGCGTTTACACCAGTAGAAAAAAAATTAAGGTAGACTCAGGCATAACATATCTGCCTGGGCCCCACTCACACGAGTCACTAGCTTTATCAACATCAATGCACAAGGCATTCATTATGTGTTATTTGGCAACATGTTTCGTTTATTCTAGCTAGATTGAAACTGAAAATCAGTAATTTGCCCCCTGAGTAAAAGTCTCACTGATTTTTCGCCTTTTTGTTTTTTTTTTGACAGAGATTGCTGATTGCCTCTACGGCATTTTCAGCTTCACCGGGCTTTTTTGGGGGCGGCGAGGAACGTAAAGGGTCCCTCAAGCCGTGTGAAACGAATCACCTTCGGAGGTTATCTAGAGGGAACGGCATCGCGCACTAGTGCGCGTCCCCGTGCCCTACTAGATTCTCCGAAGGGTTCGGATCGGATCGGTCCTTTTTGTATTGCTACTGCGCGTAAGCCGATAACCACATAACCAATTTTTCGATTTGTATGTAGTAAATTACTTTATCTATATATCCTTAAACGACATTCAGAGAGGCTTGTACAAATTAATTGTCCTCGTCTACATTGTTCGATATTTCTCTTTGAGTAGAGTTTTTCCTCTACTCTGTGAAACTACCTCACCTAGGTGTTATTTGAGAAGTTTACCAGCCAGTTCCACGTTATTACCTTTTACTGAACTGTCGGTGGATGTGGATGTCGGGCGAATGCAACTTCGCTTTGATAGTTTAATGGACTTTTTAAAAATATCCCGAAAGACACGGAATGTGTGGTCACAAAAATAAATACAAACAGATGAGAAAAAAGAAAATAATAAAAAGGAACATCATGAAAAAACTAAAACTATCACAAAAACAAAGAGAGAAAACAAGAACTATGATCTGCAGCTATGTAGCTGTCTCAGCAATGCTTTTGTGGCAATACACAGAATGCCGCGTGACGTGAATGACGCGTGGTGTAATAAAATAATATAGATAGTAGATAGATAGATAATTTTTATTGCAACAGTATAATATTTGTTCAATTTGTAATCATTAATTCAAATTCAAATGCTGTCGGGTAAGCATTAATTCAGTTCGAACCAGTAGTTTTTCAATTCACTTAGAGAAAACGGACGGACTGACAAAGCGTTGTCTTCCTGATAACGTTTTTTTTTTAAAGTAAGGCTGTAATTAAATGACAACCGAATAGCAGCATGTCACTGAACAAGCAATTTGGTAATCGAACTAAATAATCTAAGCGCTTTTCGACTACTAGTAAAGCTTTTATGACATATACTAGTGGTCAGCGACTTCCGAGGCTGACTGTACACACGCCTGCACGTCAACATACCCAAAACTGTCAAATTTCTTCAATACATTGTCAACCTTAAGTCTTAAACATAAAGTTCAAAGTCTATTGAGGAAATTTGACAGTTTGTGGTAGGTAGATTTGCAGGCGTCTGTACATAATATAATAACGTGGTATATTACTGTAATAAATAACTCCATTGGCTTCAAAACTAATGGATCCCAACATTAATTTACAGCAATTTTAACGCGGAATAACAAATGCGCTCATTACTTTCACGTCAAAACCATAAATTATAACGGACATCTCTATAAATCGTTATTTGTACGTTATTTTTTTTCCACGTCATTGCCAAATACATTTAAAAATATCTATTCAAAAACTAATACAATAAATTATGTTTAGACACATAAATATATTTATTGAATTTATTTGTTCACAACAGAAATTAAACACACATATAATTTATACCAACACATTATTAAATTAAACTACTTTAAGCTGAACTCATAAAAAGTATATCTACTATTATTTATAAGTAAAAAAAATGTCCCAAATCATCCCCATCAGGCAGAGTACCTAGTAAGCTAGCAGCATTACCTCATTGGATATTATTGTAGCTGCTAGCTCTGGGGCCCGGGTGGTTTCAGCTAATTGAAAAAATATATATTAATTAATTAATTGATTAGTTACTTACTAAATTAAAACAGTAACTCACAAAATATATTATTTCCAATAGCATTACAACGACAATATATAAAATAATACATAATTACAAGAAAATAAGAATAAACTAAAGAGCTGTTCTCTTCTCCTCTATGTTTTAATGTGCCTTACAGGGTTTAATTGTTTCTGATATCATTTCAAGATCTTTTTAATAACGTATGGGAATGCAATACAGAAATTGCAATTAAAAAAGCGTTTTAATAACGTTATTTTTGCGATTGTTTAATGTCATTTCGCGAGTCGGCTACCGAGTTGCATGCGACACGCGATGCGGGATTAACGCAGTTTGGTTCAAACGTTGTTTGTTGGGATTGTTCTGTTTCGCGTTTTAGTAATCAATAAAAGCGGCGCGGCAACTTCTGGTGTTCAGATATTTGTCAATGCGTTTTATTTCGTTGATTTCGCATATACAACGTGTAACTGAAAGGTGTGGTAAAAATAAAAAAAAATCCAAAGTGTATCCGAACTAGATCCTGTATGCAGAGTTACTAAGACACAATTATTAAGTGTTTTTTATATATTTTAGCGTTTTATTAACGCTTAAATATACTTAAGTAAAATTTAAACACTGAAAAAAGACGACAACCTCAGGCGGGAGAATCGAACCACGCACCTTCCGCATTCCGGGCGGCTGCCTTAACCACTTGGCTACCGAGGTCTGGCTTTCACCCGTCGAAATTTTTCAGTGGTTGTTGACTAAAAAAACATAAGCATCAAGCACTGAAAAATTTCGACGGGTGAAAGCCAGACCTCGGTAGCCAAGTGGTTAAGGCAGCCGCCCGGAATGCGGAAGGTGCGTGGTTCGATTCCCGCCTGAGGTTGTCGTCTTTTTTCAGTGTTTAAATTTTACTCACAATTATTAACTTTAATTTTTAATGCAATATTTAATTACATATTTCTATTGTGTCGCCACATCAAAAAACATGTCACAGCCCTAGTGGCTGACCTCTGTGTTTACATTTATGATCACAGCTGATTGCTTATGCGCGTCTGACGCGCATGACTCCTCTAATAATAAATATTTAATTTACTATCGCATGACAAATTAAAGTTAATGATTATTATTATGTCTTAGTAACAACACAAAATAAAGACTTTATCAAGGACGTTTCCATACGTTACTTTGATAACGCCCCCCACCACCCTAACCCGCTTGTTGTGGCGGCCGCCAACTATAATGTCGGAAGCCTTCCACCAACAAAACGGTTCATATCTAGGCGTCCTAAGCACGTCCTAGATGACCCCGACGATCCCATAACAGTTGCGAACGCCCCCCCGCCCGATCCACTAAATGACAGCACACATTTACAGAATACACTAAGCATGTACACCAGTTTAGGCCCAAGACACCGTACTCACCGCACCGTACTAGAACAAGGGTACGAAGAACCGGTTCACACTCGCTCTACACCAGGTACAGACATGTACCTGGGCGCTTCTCTCCTCCTCCACGGCCCGGTCAACCCGAGCCGAGGTCCGTGCCTTTAGAGGCGCCCTCGGGTTGCTCCGCTCCCCGATCCGATCCGAACCCTTCGGTGAATCTAGTAGGGCACGGGGACGCGCACTAGTGCGCGATGCCGTTCCCTCTAGATAACCTTCGAAGGTGATTCGTTTCACACGGGACTTGAGGGACCCTTTACGTTCCTCGCCACCCCCAAAAAAACCCGGTGAAGCTGAAAATGCCGAAGAGGCAATCAGCAACTCTCTCAAAAAAAAATAGTAACAACACATACAAGATCTAGATCGGATACACTTTGGATGTTTTCATTTTTACCACATATTTCTGTTACACGTTGTATAACGATGTCTTTTTATTTTATTCACAACGTAGTAGCAAAATTTGTGATGGTAAGTGACGAGATAATTTTTCTTATCGGTTTTTCTCAGTTCTCGTGTAGGTCCGTTCAAGTCCGTTGTAGACTTTCGAACCATTGGAGCACAGTGCTTTCATCTCACCTGTTGCACAAATTTACAATCTTAGCAATCGCAGACGGGGCGCGTTAACCACTGAGCCATCGAGCTCCTCAGTTAAATTAAGTACATTAGGAGTTTATTGTAATTCGACATACGGTCAAGCGTGCGGTCTGGATGGTCAGCGTATACCACACTACGGGCACAAAATAAGAAGACCCAGAAGGTAAGCTTAACGGCTTCCCGCCCACGACCTGCGTGTTGTGATGTACAAACCTCGAGGCGTCGAGTTCTGCTTTTGAAGCCTCGAGGCGGCAGGGCTCAGTGAGCTCGGTAGGCTCGTAGACCCGAGCCTAGCGGAGCCGCGAGCTCTCTAAGCCACGTCTCGAGACTTCAAAAGAGTTCGAGCTTTCAAAATAACTCGAGTCTTAAAATGAACGCGAGCCTTCAGTAAAAGCTCAACTTTATGTTTATCACTTTAATATCTCTGTTAGTTATAATTTAGTTAATGGTGTCCAAGACTCGAGTGCTCTGAGTCTTGAGTCCTTTTACTTAGTGCTCGGAGTCGTTTACAGAGCTCGATTCTATTAACGGATTGTTCGACGACTCCAAAATTAGAACTCAAAAAGGTAAATGTCTTATGTCATAAAGCGCACCGTATATGCTTAGGCTATTCTGGTTTACCTTTACTTATCCATATTCATCAGCAGTCCATCACAACTAGAGCACAGAAAAAGACTAAAGCGCTGAAATAGATTCGAGTCCTGAAAAAGCTTCGAGATCGATCGAGCTCTTAAAAAGGCTCGAGCTCTCATAAAGGCTCGAGCTCTGAAAAAGACTCCCGAGTCGTCGAGCTTCATACAAACGAGACGATCCTTGTAAACGACAACGAGCTCTAAACAAAAGGACTCGGAGGCCTCGAGCCTTGTACATCACTACCCACGACCGACATTTTGTAGGACCGATAATCGGACCGACTTTTTCGCCTAGGTTTTAGTACCGACTTTTTGTAGGAGGTTTCATTTTCACCGCCAAAAAAACCAGTCACCGATAATAGGACGTGGGCGGGGGGCACAAATACTTACCACGCTCGAGCAACGCACACATACGAGCGCAGTTGTTGGGAGATTCCGTGTCCATGAGAGGTTGTCTTTGTTAGCGTTGCTCGAGCGCGTCTGTATGGAGCTTTCCTTCTGCAGTCACCTTATTTTGTTCTACGGGCGCTTGTCACAACCAGTCCCTAAGTATAACTGGCGCGACGCCAACCCTGTGGCATACGTTATTTATTTAGCGCTACCTATACCCGGCACTTATATTATATTTAAGTTTTAAAATGTAATAAGGCATAACAAAGATATTAAACAACTTGTCAATAGTTTAACCATGAAAAAGAGCTACACCAGTTTTATAATTAATGCGTTGTCTTGTCTTATAATTTGTCTTTATATACAATAATGCACCAGTTTTCAACCAGGTTTGACTTTAGTTCATATTTGTGAATAGCAGAAAGTGCGTGTTCCATATTGATAAAAACACATATACAAGAAAACAAAGTACAAATATGGTGAGCTAAGTTTAACTTGTGCCTTAGAGCTTTTATTCAGCCTATTTTCGCCGAGGTTAAAAACCGACTAAAAACTCGGCCACCGATTATTGGATCTGGGTCGGGGGCACTAAAACCTCGACGAAAAAATCGGACCGATTATCGGTCCTACAAAAAGTCGGTAGTGGACTGGGAGCCGTAACTCAAAATAATTTTGTATCCGAAAGCAACAAAAGCCTAAACAGTTGCGGTGTAACACCGTAACGGAACAACGGAACGACAAACACTATAACATTTATGACGTCATTTCATCATCTTTTTATGCCTCCATTAACATCGCCTCTCAGAGGCAACCATTATACAAAGCGAACCTTAATTGACATCACCACGGCCTGTCAAAGGGTAAAACGAATATCGTATTACAACGCGGAAGAGGCGTTAAGGGCGTAAAGTGCCGCTTCTTGAGCGTTTAAGTGATATTCTGTGACGTCATTTTGTATTAAAGGATTAAGTGACGCCTCTTATCGGTGGGATGTTTACAAGGACGTGGTGGAGGTGATTAGCGAACTTGAAAGGGAGTTGAGTGGTTCAACACATTTTTTATTAAAGCTTTTCGATAATATAACGATGCTCGTGTGTTTTTTGGTTGTTAGGCATAAGTATTGGATATCCATAGGATAGGATATATCCATAGGTATTGGATAGCCGCTGGATGCGAACAGCACAAAACTGGGGGCCTACCGCCTAACTCTATTGATATCGCTCTCGCTATCGCGCTCTATAGTTTATGGCGTAATCTTGCCATTTCGAAAGCTATATAAAAGCAATATCGAAAGCTATAGGCTATAGCTTTCGATATTGCTTTCTTAATGCTTTCATATCGCTTTAGAAATTACAAAATGACGCCATAAACTATAGAGCGCGATAGCGAGAGCGATGTCGATAGAGTTAGGCGGTTGGGGGGCAGGTCAATGTAGAGATCGTTGGGGGAGGCCTTTCTTCAGCAGTGGAAATCTTCGGTTGAGATGATGATAGTCTAGTAGAAGTTTCGGAATTTTCGATGCGAAATCCGGGTTTGTATCGATCACCAACTATCGATAAAGTAACAAAAGAAAAGTGAATAGCCTATATCTGTCGCACTGCTTCTATCATTAACATCAACTCATCTCTACAAATGATGGGAAATGGCCTAATGGCTAATCTAGCATTTGACAAGCGTGGTGATTGAGCCAAGTTCCATCAATGATAGCTATGACTTGATTCCAATGTCGGACTTAAGGTCTTTGCCCAGCAGTAAAACAGTTAAACAATTTAAAAATAAAAGCAGAAAAAAACAGTTAAGCTAAGCTATTTACTTACTAACTTTACCGTTAAAGGTTCACAATAACATCCCGATGTCCCGGCTGACCCCACTAAACGCGTTATAAATCTCCAGCCTCCGAATGTAGGTCGTCACTGACAAATAAACGTCACGATCCCGTCCAAAACTCTGCGAAATATCCTCAGAACGTCGGATTAATAAATATTTACGCGAAACTTTCCGAACTGAACGCAGTACGGAACGCTATTTATCGGCGGACATGAAATCTGTGTTGGATTGAATACTCGGACTTGGGGTTTGGAGCACGGTATAATGATGGCCATTTTACTTTTCGATACCGAAAATATGAATATGTTTGTATAAGATTCCCCATACAGAGGTCAAAGTTATAATTCTTACAAAATTATAACCTAATTTAAACCGTAGGACGGAACGCTGCTTAGGTATCGGACATAAACTCTGTTGGAGTTACTAATCTCTATCAGAGATATCTTTAAGCTGATTTTAGTAAAAATATTCAAAGGTGGACTAACCGCCTTTGTACGCTTTTGTGTGACATTCAAGTTCAATAAAGATAATCTCTTGCAAATTCCCGTGATCCCACTGGTTGTCTGGAAGACATTTACCGCTTTTAACAATAAGACCGCCAAATTGGTAACAATTTTTTTTTTTAAGTTTCATGTGCAATTTTCATTTTCATTTGCATTAAAGTATTCATCTATCTTACTTATATTATAAAACATATTATGCGGTTATATCAAACATTAAATATGACATTATAGAAATATTGTCGATATTTAGTCAGGAATCTGTCGAGTAGTGCGCGGTACCATTTATCATGGATCAAGAAATATCAATATGAAGGCCGTGGGTGGTGACATTAACTAATGGTGGTAACCCCAAAAGCGCAATTAGGCTGGCTGAAAATGTGCTAAAGAAAACGCAAAAAGCCGGCCAGGGACCGCTTATGAGTAAACGCTGTAGCAAAGTACTCGACTTAGTTTTATTAATGCGAAAAACCCGTTGTAGCAACGAGTAGTACTTACTCTAATATTCCATAGTATTGTGGTTATCGGAACTCCTTTCATCTGGCAGCTCTGTAGCACACGGTAGAGGCGCGGCCTGAGTTTCAAAAGGAGAATGTTAGAAAAAGTCAGGAAGGAAAAATAAAACAAGAGAGGATTATTATTGTAGACAGCGAGCTAGTATATGTAAATGGTCTCTCGATAATTTAAAATTCAAGTTATATTGTGTTTTCATTTACATTCAATACAAACATTTAAACTCTACAGTATGTATGTATGTATGGTAGCTTAGTATTTCTTTCTTAGAAACAATTTCCTCATCCTGCAGCTTAATCGTTGTGAGAAACTTGTACACACGCTCGCACATCAGACTACCACAAACTGACAAATTTTCTCATAGACTTTGGACTTTATGTGTAGCACATGGTTGGACATTTATTGTGAAGAAATTTGACAGATATGGCTAGGTTGATGTGCAGGCGTCTGTACAACAATAGACCTCAAATATTCAACCGTCAAGTGCATTCTTAACAATGTGTTAAAATAACCCACTCGCTTCCAAATAGCCTTTATAGGTATGATTCGGTATCCGATACCAACTTCACAGTTATTTTTCAAGCCAATTGGCTAGTTCGAAAAAAACTTTCTATGGTTATGAAATACACAAAGATGTAGTTAGTTAGTAGCTTAGGTAACATTAACAAACAAAACAAAATATTTTATATAATTATAAACAAATTAGAATTTGGACAAATGTAAAATAAAAAATCCATGAGCAGGATTCAAACCCGACACTCTCTGACAAGCTGGGCTAGGTGCGATTCCAATTTTGGTATCGTAGCTCTGTCAATATCGCCAAAATTTATCAACACTATCTACTATTACTTTGTAAGCCAAAAGGTGCCTTATTCAATGTCAACAACTACGTCATCAACATACACAGAGGTTAAACTTAGAATACGAGTTTATGGCAAGATTTTGAGTTTACGAAACACACATAGCACTATCTCCAGTGTATAATATGCTGCGGCATTGTTTTGACACTTCCACAGATTAAACTTGAGATGATTTATCGAACTGTTTACTAAACCCTGGAGGTGGAACCGGGCTTAAAGTTTTGTTATTTTCTTCTAACATGTTGACGGTTGATGCCTAATTAACTTTACTTTGTAAATTGCGTCAAGAGATGGCGCTGTATCGCGCTGAAGAACGTTTCAAGCTTTTACAAAATCAAAAAAGTTAAGTCTATCTTACAGTTACCGTTACTAGAACCTGAAAAAAATTTAAAAAGTTTTTAATAATAAGGTTTGATAGTTCAAGTCGATCTTTGACTGTCGTTAAATTAAATTGTTGCGAAATTTTACATGCCTATTATTAGATTAAATATTCTACTTTAACTGTATTAATTTTATGCACCATCCCTTGCGGAGAATTTATCACTAAATAATATTATTGACCGAGGCATACACTTATCTTGATTTAGCTGTAATTGAAAAAAAATGAGAAATGAAAACCTATATTTGCCACAAGGTCTTAGGTAGTTTGAATAAAAATGACAAGCTAATGAAAAAAGTTAATAAATGAGTATAATTTATTTTATCTTACCGTAAACTTCATCCAAACCTACAAAGAAAAAACTTAAAGCGACTTTACATCTCTCACTGGTAGACAGAATGCAGACGCATTGCTCAAATTCAGTGATAAGTCGTTCAACAGAATGATAATTGGTATTTCTTGTCATTTATCATATTTTGAACTTACGTATCTTTGCGTTGAACGGTCTTAGCGTTTATTCCATTTTACCAGTAGATAGAGCGTCGAAAATTACATATATCCTGCATATGAATGCACCCATTTTCGACAAAATATGTATTTATCATGTTTTTACCAGTAACCAGACGCTACAATAATATAATAACTATAATTTGAATGTATATACTTATAAATAAATTTTAATAAATAATGCAATTAATTAACAGTATAATTATTGTATAGAAAATAAATAAATAAATGCATATTTTGAATTATATAAGCATAAGAATAAGATTAGATATTTATTTCCTCTCAAAACATTGTCGTGCCCAATCCGGGCCCATAACGTTCTATCTAACCAATATAGTAACAACTTTTGTATACTTATGGAGAGCAATTAATGATTGAATTGAATTGATTGAAATTTGGAAAAAAACCTATAAAACATTTAAATAAAACAAATATCTTTATTGTTGGTTTTTTTATATCTACATACACATAGGTAATCTTTATTAATTGACTTTTGTTACCGTGGCAGGCGACCAACCTTAAATTGAGACTATGCTTAGTATAGTAGACTGTACTAAGTATAGTACCTTACTGACTTTACTAAGTGTGGTAACTTAGTGTAATAGACTGTATTAAGTCTATAAGTTCCACCTAGTGTTTGATTGTGTTGGTGTTGTCTTTTGTTGTTGGTCGTTCTAATTAAAAAAAACAAAAAAATGTTTAAAGTTTTTCTTAAAAAAAAAAAAAAATCTTTTAAAAAAAATAATTAATTGTCTGAGTGGTAGAGCCACGCTGCGTTGCAGCACGAAATGGGCCGGCTCACCCGGCGTAATACCACCCTCTCACAGAATATCGGCGTGAAACAATGGCACTCGTTGCTGTTGTGTTTCGTCCGGTGAGTGAAAGTACCGGAGGCCCATCTCTCCCCCCTCCTAATTCTTACTCCCTCCTCAAGATCCAACTCCTTCCTCAAGGCCGGCAACGCATCTGCGATTACTTTGGTTTTGCGGGTGTCCATGGGCGGCGGTGATTATTTTCCATCAGGTGACCCGCCTGCTCATTTGCCTCCTTTGAAAAAAAAACACAGCTTATTATTATCCAAGCTCTACGGAGCGATGTGGTATTACTTCCCCACAATACCTACACTTGGTTTCTTTCAATTACGCTACCCACTATCATTTCCCCTTCTAATACATCTGAAGGAGCACTTAATCAGTGCAGAGATTTACTTTGCAGGGGAGGCTGGGTATAGGGTGTCCCCAGTTTATGAGCAGAGCTTTACTTGAGCTTGCTTTGAAAAAGAAAATTTTGTTGTAATTTTTTTCTGTCATGAATTGTTGTACAGACGCCTGCACGTCAACCTTACCAAAACTGACAAGTTTCTTCAATAAATGTTCAACCATATCATACTAATATTATATAGAGGGAAATTTTTGTATTTTTGTTTGTAACGAATAAACTCAAAAACTACTGGACCGATTAAAAAAAATCTTTCACCATTAGAATGCTTCATTAGCGCTGAGTAACATAGGGTATATTAAAAATGTCCACCCGTGCGAAGCTGGGACGGGCCGCTAGTTACTTATAAGTGAAGTTCAAAGTCTATTGTGGAAATTTGACAGTGTGATGTGTAGGCTGTGTGCAATATTGCATGACCTGTTCGATTTTTGTTAGTTTTGTAAACCTCCTGCTATTAAGCTAATGTCTGCCTCAATTTCTTTAGTTCTGTGTTCTGACCTAAATTTAAGCAACCCCTCTCATGTTAACCCAAGTCTTGTAGTAATGATACTTATTATTTAATAATAATATTACAAAAACGACGAAATCCACGAGCAGGATTTGAACCTGCACCCTTCTGACATGCCGGGTCAGGTGTATCTGATGTTAATAAACCTCTCACTGAGCCACTTAAACTCGTCATGAATTACCCTCCCACTCGTCCCTGGCTCTTACTGTGAAACATCCCACCGCTGGGCTCAGGCCTCCAAGGTCAACAGCTTAAAGTGCCTTCTGATGCAGGGAGGAGCACAAGATATATTAATTTGGTCACTATTCCGGTTACCCAACAATGAGAAAGTCTCTTAACTTGCAAGACCTCATCCTATCCGATTTACTTGATTGAACGATTAGGATTTACTAGAAATAAATGATATTCTGTTCTATTATATTCTATACTCGATCTGTCTGTACTAAATTGTATTGTAACATCATTTGTATGCCATAGTCTTCAAACAATGCCGGCGTCATAATGTCATTGACTAAACAAAATTAATAATTTTCGACAAACAAATGGGTGAAACATGCAACAGGCAGAGCGAAACATTGGGACTACTCCGTACTATTTTAATTACACATCGCTCATTCAGACCTTTATATGAAACGGCTGAACTGCTCAAATACAAACAAAGCCTAGCGCCTAAACATTTACCAATCAAATATCAATCTTAAAATAAACGTCAGAAGCTCTATTTTTGAACGGTAGGTACTACCACCTTGTATACAAAACCAGCCGTGTGCACTTGAACGTTTATGACTTATGAACATAAACGTCAGAAACGCACAAACTCAAGTTACGCATAATTTCGCCTTATCACAAAGGTGTAAAGTTGAAAATGTGTTGTCGTCAGTTCGTTTACAGCCGCCATTGCAGCGGAGCGAGCGGCACATCTCGTCCTATTTCTGCTATTAACAGGCAATACACATTGTACATAGTTGCAAACTTCTCCTTTATCCCTCGCCACGCATTGTTCGTCCCATGTACTTGTTGGTATATGTCCGCAGTATCCTTTAGTGCACCTTTAAGCTATTCTTGTTATGTACTTATAAAACTATAGTCAAATTTTGTAACATTGCACATGGAAATTTGAACTTTCGGGTTTCATTGTAACGTGACGCTTTGCGAAGTTCTTGATCGCAGAAGGCTGAAATGTTAGTTGGATATTGTTCATCAATCAGATGAGTTCCGCTTCATCTAAACTGAGCCAACATCATTATTCTTGCGGTGTGGTACCACTATGACTGGAGTCGTACCCTTCAAAGCAATTCGTAAAAAAGTTTGAAATATTTATATTATTATTTTTTTTTATATTTTACAATGTTTGAGCTTTATTTTGTAATACCCTTATTTAATGGAAGTGTCCCCGTCCGTCAGTTTGCATTTTTATAAGGAAAACTTTATAACAGGCATAAATTACTGTAACTAAAAAGGAGTTAACAACTGAGCGAAAAGGTAAAAGGTTCAAACAATCCTAAACATGGTGTTATTGCAAAAATTCGTCAAACGCTTTGGACGCAAAGAATTCTTGCGATATCGCTTTGTCAAAGTTTCTTAATAAAAGCGCCTTCGCATCACCCAAAAATGTTATTTGACATGAAAATGTTCATTCACTAAGTGTAAAATGGAATTTCACCTTTTTAGATTCTTAATATATATTTTTTTTCTTATCCAATTAATTGAAATGATTTTTTGTATTTCTAAGAAAGTAACTTTTGGGTATTTCTGGTGAAATCTAATGAATTTAAATGACTTCTCGCTCAACTGATGCAAAAAAATCTATGAAAGCTTATGTACTCGTAAATACTTGTACTAGTATAACCTTTTGATTTATTACAAATTAATTATTGATGATTTGAGTCTACTTCAGTGTACACAGACCCAGACCCAGTAAATTTCTCAAAACGAAAGTATACAATAAAAAATATAATGTGTAAATTATCGCGAGTAGATTCGTATAAGTTATTTCATTTCAATGAGTAAGATCACTATCGACATTTCTATTTTTACAGTAGGGTCCAATTTAGGGCAATCCATGCCGAATATTGTGGGCAGTGATTTATGATGGTTGCCATACGAGTTTTGCTGCCAACACACTTTTCGCATTACCCCATCGGACGGAGAGCGGTGCGGAGGTGCGGAACCACAGACCTTGGTCTGTGTGCGGAACTATGCCACTCGCTGCGATGTGGTAAATGAAATGCTATTGATATCTTGACACACTTTCATTTGTCATCGTCAGCCTATAAACGTCACATTACTATACTCAGGTAATGAAGACCGTTCCTGCCCCTACCTGTTACAAAAGTTATTGCATTGACACGTATTAAAAATATAAAGAGTTTTAGTTTCGTTTAGTTGATGGCTTCGTGCGGTTAGCATAATTAGACAGTGTCAAATTTTAATTACACATCGCTCAATGAGACCTTATATGAAACGGCTGAACTGCTCAAATAAACGAAGCCTAGCACCTAAACATTTAACCATTAAATATCAATCTTAAAGAAACATCAGAAGCTCTATTTTGAACGGTAGGTACACACGCCTGCACGTCAACCTACCCGAAACTGTCAAATTTCTTCAATACTTTGTCAACCTTAAGCCTTAAACATAAAGTTCAAAGTCTATTGAGGAAATTTGACAGTTTGTGGTGGTAGATGTGCAGGCGTCTGTACTAACCACCTTGTATTTGTTTTTTTTTGTATTTGTTTTTGACGACCTCCTTGGTCGAGTGGTTTGTACACCGGTCTTCATGGTGTCGCCATCTCAGAGGTCCCGGGTTCGATCCCCGGTCGGGTCAATTTAGAAATTATTGTTTTTCTAAATTGTCTCGGGTCTGGGTGTTTTCTATGTATAATAAGTATGTATTTAAGTATTTTAAGTATGTTTATCCGTTGTTTAGTAACCATTTAACGAGTTTCATAACGAAGCTTCTCTTGGGCTAGATAATTGGTGTGAGTGTAGGAAAGTTTATTTATTTATTTATTTATTATTATTGTATACAAAACCAGCCGTGTGCACTTGTTTATGAGTTATGAACATAAACGTCAGAAACGCACAAACAAAGTCACAGTATTGACACGTGTTAAAAATATATAGAGTTTTATTTTCGTTTAGTCGATGGCTTCGTGCGGTTAGCACATTTAGACAGTGTCAAAGTAATGTTCTTACAAATATACAATATAAATCTATATAAATTAAAATGAATGTTGCTAAGCGCATAACTCGAGAACGGGTGAACAGATTTGGATGATGCTTTGCACATAGTTTATTTTATTTATTTATTTATTTATTTATTTATTAGAAAACAAACGGTCATACAGTTTTCAATATAGATTACATATAAAATGGTTATAAACAGACCTATAGTTTCCTTTATTTTTACAAATGTTAACATGAACTGTTTCTATTATATTCTATTCTATGAGCCTGTTATCTAAGTTAATGCTACTTAAGGCTTAACAATGAATGAGAAACAAAAATATAATATGTAAAAAGGTGTTACTAATAATACAAGGACATAAAGGTGATAACAATCAAAGTCTGATCACCAATTATCCAGCAACGACATTTATAATTTTGATCATTTGAACCTTTTTAAATTACTGTTAGACAGATCAGTGATAAAAAGCTTTTTTTTATCGAATTTACATTACAGCAAAATATATCTACATCAGATAACTTGTCATTATCGTTATAAAGTATGCAGGCACGCTTTATGAACATGTTTTTACAGTAGGATGTCTTACAATTGGGGATATAAAACAAATCTTTTCTACGGCATCGACGCTCTTGTCCACGGGGCACTCTGATAAAGATATCATGCAGAAGTGATGGGGCATCTAAAATATTATGAATAATTTTATATAGTAAAACAGAATCTACGCAGTCGCGACGCACCTTTAAGGATCTAACTTTGTGATAATTTAGACAGACCATGACCCGGACATAGGTTAGGTACTTTATATACCGTCTTTTATATCTTTATATATATTTATATATAGGTTTTATATAACAAATTACATCTATACTCCTAAATTTATAGACTCACAGTAAACACTTTCCACAAATAGACTCCTAAATTATCCCCGCTGTCACACCGGTGACCAAGAACACCCACACACACACACACTCATACATCTATGCGCCCACATGCAACACATTTATTTATTTAATATCTAATTACACTACTCTCCTGGAACACACACACATACACACACACACACACACACACACACCCCCACACACATACAAAAAATGCTGCCAATAGCGTACCACTACTTACTATTTTCTGTTTTTATTACTTTTGAATTAACGTCCATATTGTTGTAATTATTGTGTTTTTCAAATTGTATTTTGACACTTTTAAATTATATTCTATTTTGTTATGTAATCCGTTTAAGCGACTTTATATTGAAAAATTGTTTTAAAAAGTAGGGATCTGTAATTGGTATTAGGATAAGCATACAATGTAGTAACTAAATTTATAAAGTGGTGTTGATTCCATGATAATAAAAAAATAAATAAAAATAAATAAATAAAGTAACAGGTTCCTGTGGTATAGTGTAGTCTTCGCGAACGAAGTCGCGGGCGACAACTAGTAAACAATATTTCCTTCCTATATAATGATGATGAATGATAATAGAAACGAAAAGTGAGAAATGATAAACACCCAACCCCTTGAGTATCAGTAAAGATGTCGGGCTTTACTAAGATCTCACGCGGACTTATTCGGGTGAATTTGAAAAGTGACGTTGCACTTTTTTGTTTTATTTGCCAACGCTCATGCACGCTCACGAACACTCTTAACGGTTAATAATCCACCATTATTTCACATTAATATTCGACATAACACATTATTTTAGAAAATAAAACAAAACCTCTTCACTTTCCCGCCAGGAAGTCCAAAAAAATATAAAGAGTTTCTTTTAAGTTTTGTTGTTTGTTTTTAATTATATACTTACGCAATTTTTTCTGCTTTACCTGATCATAAGAAGAAACGAAGTCCAGAGGCAAGGGCTGATGGAACAGGATTGTGCCTTACTAGCCGGTTTACTCAAAGGGGGAGCCGCCTTCATTTCATAGAGACGCGAGTACATAAGAGGAAAGATGGATGCGAACTTCCCCCGCGAGTGAGGACCAAGCTCAGGAACTAACATATTTTATAAATAAAACAATCACTAGAAATTATGAAATCGGCTGTCTTAGGTAGACCAGATAGGCGGTGAATTATGTTTGAAGAAATACATAGACTGTTAACTGTTTTAATTCGACTTTCACATGTGCCTTAAGGCGAGATCTCAAAGCTAGTCAGACAAAGGACGCCTAAAACGTTAGGGACACTGTCAATAGCCTGCAGCTGTATAAGATTCTGGAGCTACTGTCAATGCTACCCTTGATTCGAAAGCATATTTGTTTCCACGTACAGTTTGCTTGGTTGTTCTATATTTTATGGAGACAATAAAATGTATTCCAACACCGACTGCAGAAACAAACGAGTGTCACGTAAAACGGGTCGCTCCGTCACAAATGAATATATTGAGTCGAAAATTTTCGCGAAGCTTGCCCGCACATTGTATCTCATTTTTATCGCGGGTTTCCACGAATAAACACTGCAGTAGAACCGCCAACATTTCACGTTAACACCATAGTAAAATAAACTCTTGTTTACAAACCAAAAAATATCATACCCACTTCACACATATCTTCTAAAACGTTTATTCCACGCAGCGCATTTTGCAAGAGCGGCGCCACTGTAACTTGAACTTTTGCACCCTTCCTTGATGGCAGATCAAGAGGAAGTCGGTTCAGAGTTTTCAAAGTTGAAGGGTCAAATTGTAATGGCGGTTTAAGGTAACAGCAATACAATAAGTAACCGTGGATCCCCTCGCGTACTTAGAATAAATATTCAATACTCGCCGGATCGTTAGTTGCGTTCAATGGTTGTGGCATGTTTACGCACTAAGCTCTAAGTAAGGGGCAAAGGGCCTAGAAGAGGTTAGAGAATTTTCTTAACGTCTTTTTAATACTTCTTGAGATGAAAAGTCTTGTATATGATTGATCGCTTAAAGGGGAATGCTTTGAAATAGTATTGGATAGAAAAGTGGTTATTGGCTTGAATATAATAACACTTTAAAGGAATGTTTTCTTATTAAGGCCGGCAATGCATCTGCGATTCCTCTGGTTGCAGGTGTCCATGGGCGGCGGTGATTGCTTCCCATCAAGTGACCCGCCTGCTCGTTTGCCTCCTACTAAAATAAAAAATAAAAATATATTGAAAGTCAACACTTCAGGTTTTGCTGATAAATTTGTGATAATAGAAGGTTACCTTCAATTTGGTTTTAGCTCATCAACATCAGAGAAGAATAATATCATAAATTAAACTATAACCAGATGTGTTTAGTTTAGTTAACCGTTAAAAAATAAAAAACGTCAACAAGCTTGCTCTATCCTGAAGCCACGCTACTGGTTTCACAGTTGCTGATAATTTTAAGTGAAGTGCGCTACCACCTTCCACCTTGTCATTAAGTACCATCAAGCCAGATGTTGCATTTTTACCAGAAAAATGCAACATATTGCTGGCAGATGGAGCAACGCGCGAGTTAGGTATGTAAAAGAAAGAAAGAACTAAAAAAATATTTATTGGTCAAGCATTTTCAAAACTAACATACCTCTGCAGGTACCTTCTCCCTCGTACCTACACAACCCCGAGGAGTTCAAAGTAGCAGAGGGCACACCCACTAAAAACGCAGTATCATCCCAATACTTGCGGAAGTGGCTAGAGACCAACAGTCGCTAAAGAAAGCAATTCCTCTACAGAATATGAAAAGCTTTGAAAATAACGTTTGTATACCATCTTTGCGCGTTCAGTTTTATGGTGATACGGTCTTCTCATACGTATACAGGGTAAAAGCACCAAACGATGGCAATACTATGCGGCAGGTGCGGAGTTACCGACAACTAGGTACCCTCGTTACAGCGAGTGAACTCTCCCCGCAAGTGGGGTAATGAGCCGGAATAAGGACGCAAGTTTTCCAAGTTTATGCTAATCGTAAAAAGGGATAGAGATAATATGTTTGAAAGTTATTGTCTAATGAACGATGTTGCTCGCGCTGATTGTTTTACTTAGTGTAAGTGAATGCGAAGCTTTATACGATAGCTTTATACGAATATATATATATATATATATATATATATATATATATATATATATTTCCATTAGTGATAGTAAAGGTAAAAAAATTGTATATAGAGGATTTTACTAAATCTTATAGGTACTACGAGTATATTCAAACAAAAAACAGCAATGCAAGAACGTTGCTGTTTGGCTGCAAAAATGGATGTGCAAGAGCCTTAAAATACGGCTTGCTATTTAAACGCCTACCAAAAATGTATCAATTTTACTACCAATAAAATTCAAAACGCTTACCAAAATGGATAAATTATCACCAAATTGTGTTTCCTAAAATATTATAAAAAGAATACAATTTATATTTTTATTAAATGCCTTAAAAATAAAAGAATACCTTTTAACTGCATTTCAGACCAAATATGTTATATTGTCACCAAATAGATAATACCAATATTTTATGCCTCGAGTTTCAATTTGGTAAATTTTGCTCCCTGTTGTCTAATAAAAAAAATTCTAACCTATCACGTGACCTACAGGAGTAGGGCAGCTAGTATCCTCAATCATTTGAATAATAGTGTAAAAATTGTTGGTATCAATGTTACTGTTTCAGTAAAACAATATTTGGTGAGCATTAATCCATTTTAGCAAGCAAAAAAAATATATATACAAAACGTACAACTATTCTGATGTGTGTATATTAGGGTATAAAAAATATTTTTGTGAGCACTTAAAATGTACCCTTAAAACACATCTACATAGACCTAATATAGGTACTGCTACTTATAATATCTACAAGTTAATATCAGCTTACTACTACAAAACTCAACAACAGCCTCCATGTTATCGCTAAACTCGCATTTAACTTGAGTACATCGAACTTGATGCACTTCCAACCACAAACTATAGTATCAATTGAAACCCACCCGGCCGTGAATCCTTTATGATACCCATTTAATCACAGCATAACAGTATGAAGGGTACAATGAAATAGGTTTCCAAGCCGTTTGAGTTAGGACTCAAAGTAGTTGAAGGCTGTTTGGAGTTAGGTCGCTATTGCACTTAGGTATGGTTAGCTGCAGTGTGCAACATTGTTCGCATCGTTAGTGCTTTGTTTTGATATTAATTGTACGTGATTCAGTGTTGCGTCTCGTAGAAATTAATTGTTTGATTAATCGGAAGTAACGTGAGCGAATGGTCACATTGTTATGAGTGTCGGGTCACTTAATGCTCTGTTACTCCATTTTGGTAACACAACATTTGATAGGGACTTCTTGGCGGGAAAGTGAAGAGTCGTGTCAGCGGGTTGTTTTATTTTAAAAAAAAAGTGTTATGTCGAATATGATTGTGGAATAATGGTGGATTATTAACCGTTGAGTGTTCGTGAGCGTGCATGGGTTGAAACAAAATAGTGCGACGTCACTTGCAAATTCACTCAAGAAGTCCTCGTCTTTGTAAAGCCTTCTTCTCTTACTCTTCTATCTCTTCTATCTTTACTGAGATACTCAAGGGGTTTGGGGAGTATATCATTTCTCACTTTTCATTTCTATTATCATTATCATCATCATCATACAGGAAGGAAATATGCTTATTTATGTAATACTTTTTGATTAGTGTCAGGTGGAAGTAACTGGACACAAAAGTGTCTACGTTTGCGCAGCGCCTCAGAGATTTTTTGCAACGACAAAACGTAACCTATTTATCAATAGTATAGAATAGAATATAGTTCAGTTAGTATTAATCAACAAAACTGTTATAAAACATCATTATCATCATCCGAAAGACGTTTACTAGACAAAGGCCTTCCCAAAAGATCTAACTAACGACTGGTTTTGTGCTGCTCGCTCGGTATCCAGCGGCTACCCGCGTGTTATAAAACGATACAAATAAATTCACACGCGTACTATCTACCTACCTACCTTTAACGAACAAATTTTATTCCGGTTAGTGCCAACCGGAAGAAAATACAGGCGGCCAGATAAATCAGTGGACAGAAAACGATTTGATTGTACCCGCAGATAGAACTGCAGTCCCACGGAGTAAGGCGTCGTTAGAGTCGAAGCGACTCGTTAGCCGCCAGATTGTAGCTTTGTAGCCTAGGATTTGTAGCGAGATATGTTGTATGTTCGAGCTAAACCGTGATTGCATGAAAATGGCGATAAAGTTGTCCAAATGAAACCTAGTTATCACGGATTTACTCGCATTTGTCTATAATATCTTCTGATATATAAAATTCTCGTGTCACGGTGTACGTTATTGAACTCCTCTGAAACGGCTCGACCGATTTTCGTGAATCTTAGCGTGCATATCGGCTAGGGTGAAGAATCGGACAACATCTATTTTTCATCCCCCTAAATGTTAAGGGTGGTCCACCCCTAAATTTTTTTAGATTTTTGAAATTTTCCCAATACAAAATGATTTGTTTGTAGTGTTGTCATGGAAACTGTCAAAGCGGTACGAAGTCCGCCGGGTCAGCTAGTAAACTATACTATTATAATAAAGAGGTAAAGATTAGGTATTGGCTTTCAAAGTAAAAAAGTAAGTGTTAAATAATTTCGGCGAGCTGGTTAGAACCACTATAGCTCAATTGGAAGAGCACCTGACCCGGTATGTCAGAAGAGTGCTGGTTCAAATCCTGCTCGTGGAATTTTTTTCAACATTTGTGTTTTTTGTAATTTGTTTCGCAACAAAATTTGCGTTAAAATTATATAAACAAAACAAAAACATTTTAAGTATATTTTAATTTAAAAAAAAAATTACTTTGACATATTCTTAAGGTAAAAACGTTTTCGAACCTTTGTATTGAGATTGATATGGTGATCGTTTACAATAAAATTGTATTGTTACAAACTTACCGCCATAATTTCAATCCGATGTTCCTCCTTTAAGTAGCGGATCGTGCTCAGTGGCGTGCACTATGAGATGTCTAAAATGATGATGATACTGATAATGATAATGGTTTTATCTTTTACACAACGCTTATGTAAAACAAAGTATATAAACTACAGTCGTCCGGACTTTCAGAATTCGCAAATCCTGTCGGTCATTAAAGAATTACAGGCCTTGGAAACTACATGGTAGCTTTACACTTATAATTTCGTGTTTCATTCGGGTAGATAAGATCAAAGATAGAATAGTTACTTTCACCAAGAGGTATCTTATTGATAACATCTGCAGCACTGGTTTTTATCCGACACTATCCGGTGCTAATTTCTTTCTTTTTGTTCAATCTTGAATCTTGGTTGGCAGATTTGTATAGTTCCTCTTGTGAATGACGAGACGAAACACTTGTTCGACAGAGGCAATGCTAGTTCACTCCCGAATGTTGAGCTGCCAGAATTTTGTCCTTCGCCCAAAGCGTTCCCTTCTACCTACCTTCTAAAAACAATGAGCACAGAAGGTCTAGTGAAGTGGCATAACGAAATGAAATGGAATAAATTACATTGGATTGGCTTATATCAATCCTGTAGGTACGTTTATAACGTTCACCATTATGTTAGCGTTATGCCACTTGTCTAGACTTTCCGGTCTTCTCCCACACTTTCCTGTGCTAATCCAATAAATAAATAACAGCGCAGCATTATAATCAAACATTAACGGGCATGTCCAGACTTGTTATTACTGGCCGGCGCGCGCCATAACTCAGCCGTAGAAATGCAATTAGCGCGTTAGGTGATAACAGCGCACCCCGTATATCAGGATCTGGAAAACATGCCGCATAGTAATGCACACTCCGCTCAGCACTCAGGTGGTAGCTTCGTTCATTTAATTGTTTTGCAGTTCAATAGAATGGTTGAGTGTTTGAGCGCACTACACAAAACGTGAGTGCCTTCATACTTTAGATGACCTTATCATTTCTGACATTTCATCTATATCTATCTATATACACACGCCTGCACATCGACCTACCACAAACTGTCAAATTTTCTCAATAGACTTTGAACTTTATACCTAAAGCTTAATGTTGAAAATGTATTGAACAAATTTGACAGATTTGGATAGGTTGATGTGCAGGCGTCTGTAAATCTATACAAATAAATAAAGTTGAAGTGTCTATTTGTAATATTAAAATAACCGCTTTTTACTAAATGCATATAGATATAGTATACACGGTACATTATACCAAAATAACATTTTTTACAATTTTTGTCTGTCTGTCTGTCTGTCTGTTTGTTCCGTCTAATCTCTGAAACGGCTGGACCGATTTTGACGAGACTTTCACTGGCAGATAGCTGATGTAATAAGGAGTAACTTAGGCTACTTTTAATTCAGAAATTTATTTATTTTTACCAATATAATATAAATAAATAATAAAAAAATAACTATTCCGCGCGGACGAAGTCGCGGACACAGCTGGTTGTATATTATTATTTTGTATCCGATACCCGGAGACACAAAATAAAGGGGACCCACAAGCTAAGCTTAATACATACCGCGCTCGAGCAACGCACACATAGACCTTATCTCAGAACAGCTCGGAACATCCCGCTACACACGAATTTAAAGTTTATAATGACACCCCCCACCAACCTAACGGTTATAAAGTTAAAGGTGTCAGACAACCCTGCGCAAGCACAAGGGACCATCTGCGTCAGGTCATAACGCCAGATCAGGGGCCCGACCGCCTAACGGATCGCTTTGGCTACGTGTATAGTTTATGACGTCATCTTGTCATTTCGTACCCCCTATGAAATCAATATCGAAAGCTATAGGCTATAGCTTTCGATATATGCCTATACGTATTAGCTAGATGACAAGATGACGTCATAAACTATACACGTAGCCAAAGCGATCGGTTAGGCGGTCGGGGGGCAGGACGCGCCAAAGCGCATTCTTCATCCGGTACTTTTGAGACTAGTGTCTCGAGCGAGTTGCCCCGTGGACAAGTATAGTCCATTACCTAATATCCAGGTAGGTTACCGGAGCTGTAAGTTCGCTCACTTCTCGTTGCACCAAGAGTACAACTCGCAGTACCACTGCTCGAAACATTCCAAGCGCAGCTGTTGCGAGATACGTGTCCGTGAGAGAGGTTGTCTATGTGTGCGTTGCTCGAGCGCGTTTGTATAAAGCTTGCTGCAGTCTCCTTACTGTGGGGTCTCTCCTCCTCCACGGCCCGGTCAACCCGAGCCGAGGTCCATGCCTTTAGAGGCGCCCTCGGGTTGCTGCGCTCCCCGATCCGATCCGAACCCTTCGGAGAATCTAGTAGGGCACGGGGACGCGCACTAGTGCGCGATGCCGTTCCCTCTAGATAACCTCTGAAGGTGATTCGTTTCACACGGGACTTGAGGGACCCTTTACGTTCCTCGCCACCCCCAAAAAAACCCGGTGAAGCTGAAAATGCCGTAGAGGCAATCAGCAATCTCTCTCAAAAAAAAAAAAAATATTGTGTGGCTCAGCACTCAGGTGCGGTGGTAGCGTCATTCATTTAATTGTGTTGCAATTAAGATGGTCCGTTGGTAGTTGAGCTACAAAACACTTGAGCACGTTACCTTCATTAAGCCCGGTGAAGCTGAAAATGCCGTTGGAGGCAATCAGCAAATTCTCTCCAAAAAAAACTATAAATAAAAAAAAACAATGTTATACGCTGGTAAACGGAAAAGCTCCGAGGTCCTAGATACAATTCAATTTCCAGGACGAGCTGAATGCGTCCTGGATTTTTCGATGTATTTATAGCCCAGGTTTACGATTAGTTAACCAGTATTTAGTGACGGTGATATGACTTGATTTCAGCTAAGAAGAACTTTGCCCAACGATGGGTGGTGTTAAGCTATTTGGTTTACTACTACTTATATACTGTACGTGTATCGTTCTCCTGATTTCGGTCCACTCGAAACAGCTGCTAGCCGATCAAAACATCCAACCTTAAAGCTATTAGCCCTTAAATATAATGAAGTTACAGAAAATGAGGATGACATTATTCGAGAGTGTAACACGAGACTTCCATTAGTGAGAGACTTATTTCATAGATGGCGCTCAAAGTGTCGATATAATATCTGACGTTGAGTGTTTGCTGGAGAAAAATAGATAGCAAGTTCAAGCCATGTCTACGAGAAGATAACCATTGTCGAAATAATTGAGGTCTGAAGACAAAGAAGAGTAGTTATGGCGAGACGAAAATGTTAGGACTGGTTTATAAATTATTGCTTAATGTATATTAGCAGTAGTATTTGTGTTGTCTTGTTTATATAATACCAATACAATGAGCACTGTAACTTAGCGAAATCAGTTTTGTTAGAAAATTAATGACAATTTTATAAAAAAAAATTATCCTGGGTCCGAATTTAAAGTTACAAACTCAAATAATACGTAATATAAACGCGAGTAGACCTATATAAGCTAGCATAAACTAAGTTTAATTACAATTATTATGTTAGTAGAATTATGTTATCGTTAAAAGGGTATTGTACTTTTTGTAAATATACAGTGTGTGGCCCAGAACCGGGGATAATATTGAAAACAGAGACTCTTAGAGTAATAACCATCCATCCAATTCCATTTAACCAAAACATGCATTACATACAATAAGAATTTAAAGTTACGATTCATAACCAGTGTATCATTGCAAAACGATTTTATCGCTAACGTTGTCAATATCGTGGTACAGGAGATTGACAAGTTGTGTCACACACACAACCCAAAAATTGTCGAAGAGACGTTGTCAGAATGAACTCGATCGATCGAGTTGAGCGGAACTATTGCATTGTTTGCATTACATTGAATTTTCCATTAAGTTTGTTAGAAAAAATCAAAAAGTAAAGTTTTGATTTTAATTAGTAGTAGTTGAGAATCTCTGTTTTCAATATTATCTCTGGTTCTAGGCCACACACTATATATTTTTTATAAATATTGTTACTTTTGTCAGTTCCGTTACGTCAATAGATACACACACACTCACACACGCACCCCCACACACCCCCACACACTATATGACATACATTTATACTTTAATGAACTGACTTCTGACGGCCTATGATCATAAGCTTCCAGACGAGTGTCGAAAAAACCTTAGTTAAAAAGACTCGTTTCGAAACCTTGATGCTAAGTGGTCCAACGGATACGTCGTCGAAGTCATCATCAAATCTCAACCTAAGTTTGTGTTTGTACAATCCCACTATGTTTGCGTAGTCCAAGGGCCCGTGTCCGCCGGGAGGACCCGGACATGTGTAAACAATCAATATGCTAATCTGATTACTGACTCATACTGAGCATACGTGCCGCTGTGTTCTCTCCGGCTGTAAGCGCACTGCTAGTTGGCATAAACGTCTGTGATCTTAAGATACGGCGTTAGAAACATGTATCCATTGCCGAGTTTATTATCAGCTGGTTTTATGTACCATTCAATCAAGTTATCGAAAATAATAATTTGTATTAAACATTATTTTAAATATTAATCTGAATTCAATCATGTAATCATGTCAAAAGAATAGACAACAAAACTAGATATGAATATTCATTAGCATATTTATGAGGTGGTATATGTATCGGCTATACACATGCTGCACGAATGACATATTGGTATTTTATAACGGGAACCAGGGAGAATAGAACCCGCAATAAAAAAAATGTTATCAAAGCTCAACTTTTTATCAATCGGACCCACATTGCTGTAGCAGCCGAGCGCGCTAGCTTAGTCTATGTGTGTTTATTTATGAGCTTAAATGTTTTAACTGTAGTAGAAAGATCATAAATTTTCTTTATAATTTTATTTTCTCTCTCTATGGCAATCTTTGTCAGTCTATTAACTTCTAACTGTTGGGCTCAGGCCTTCCCATTTAAAAATAACACTTATAGGGACACTATAGAGATAGGGCCCTACCACATCGGCCACGGATTTTATGTTGCTTAACTTGCAAGATTGTAAACCGAACCACAAATTAAGGTAATAGTTACTACACCCGAATGCTCTATAAAAATATCAAGTTATTTGATAAAAAACGCCCCAAAGTAAATAAAATTTTCAAAAATAAAATGTATAATTTATAGCATTACGTTAACCAAAGTTAAGGTGTCATTATTAATAATAACCCGTAAAAGTAAAAAAAAGTTAATAATTCACCATAATAATCGCAAAAGTCATATTTAAATATAGGTTTACTTTGAAAAATCAGCAAAATTAATACTTATCAAAGTATCTTACAATGTAAAAAAATCGGTATGTAGTGTATATAGCTACGAACTACTCCATCACAATTTACTTGTAGCTCCCACATTTTATCTTCTCCCATAATTCCACAACTTTATCGAGAATTTCTGAGTCACTGGTCACCTTAATCCAATATTCAAAGACCTCTACTTCCTCTACTTCCAATGAGAATTTCGTAAGTAACTAACCAGCAATGGATCTTCATAATTTGGTAGATGGATAACCAGTTTTTAAGAACCCCAGCGATCTGTAGTAGTCTATTGAAATAGGTTGGAAATGAAGAGTGTTGGGGTTCAGAATCGGATGGACAGACTGAATGACTGCGAATGATATGAGAAATGAAGTGGAAGTGATGGCCGCTGCGAGTGGATCGATCATTTGCAGTGGTCAGCATTATGGGTGGTTTCCCCACTTATTATTAATACGCTTTCTGAGCCACAGATTATATTAAATCACTGTTTGTGATAGAGGCTTCAGCGCACCATAGCGTACTTGCTTTGTCATTTGTCAATTATTTGAAATTACTTGTTATTATTTTCAACATCTTTATTGAAACATACACCCCCTTACAGATAAGCAAAGAATAAGGTCCGAATAGTTATTCCGTGTTTTTTTTCCTGTCATGTAAACGTCATTTCAAATTAGAGTAAAAGAATCAAAACACGGAATAAGTATTCGGACCTTATTATTTGTTTATTTGTAAGACCCACAATGTTTTGTAAGATTGTTTTATAAGGTACGCACACCTGCACATCAGGCTACTACAATCTGTCAAATTTCCTCACTTTACCCCCCCTTACAAATAAACAAAGAATAAGGTCCGAATAGTTATTCCGTGTTTTGTTCCTGTCATGTAAACGTCACTTCAAATTAGAGTAAAAGGGACAAAACACGGAATAACTATTCGGACCGTATTCTTCGTTTATTTGTAAGGCCCTTCATGTATAGCATATGGTTTAACATAAATTGAAGAAATTTTACGATTTTGAATACTTACTAGCTATATGTGAATATTAGGTACACAAGTCTCCTGTGGTAATGTACTGCAACGGATTCTTAGCGTCATTCAATAGCTGATTAGATCCGTAGTGTTTCATTACAATTTTAATAGAAAAAATTACACCGAAATTAATTTTATCTGATCCTTAACTAACTAAGTAGAAAGATATATTTTTTGACAAAAGTGCCTGATTTTTTATACACGGCAAAACAATAATGAGTAAATTTGGCTAAATTTTATGACACGGCTCTAATTCTCTTTCAAATACGGCACGTCTATAAAAGTAAGGCGTAACTCCGTAAACTTCAAAATTGCAGTCTCGAAATTGCTGCAGCACATTAGCGTATCAAACAGACAGCCACCGTGTCGGCCATCTTTGTTTTTTTTATTTTTCTTTTCCATTTCACGTGTGTCCGGTGCTGTTACATTAAAATTTCCGTGTAACGGGAGATAAATCTTCATGCCATTACCCAGCAGGGACAGGTGTTGTTATTTTACCCCGGAAATTGGGATACCACTTTAATTTTGGTACATTACTTTGATACATGCACCCTGCGGAAGGGATGGTGTTGTATCGTAAAGCGCCATGTTTTCTTTTTCATAATTATTTTTACATAGCATTATCTTTAGTTTAATAAAAGCATACTAGCTGTCATATGGTAAGAAAGAAAGTCAGGAAAGAACAATTTACAAACATACAAATTATTGTGTGTTCTACGTTGCACCTTGTCGTTACCAGCTTTAAAATCTAAATATTATTAGCGACTTCACTCACTTACTCAACTTCACCTCACTTGCTTGCTATGAGCTTATTCGCTAATAAAGTTCTATTAATTTTTTAAGGCCCGTGTATTATGTATATTAAGCCTATGTATTAAGCCCGTGTATTAAGTCTATGTATTATGTCATAAAAAATAGAGTATCTTAAGGTAAAGGCATATCGTTCAAGCATAAGCATTTTCAGTTACCCTATTTCGTACCACAGCCGCTCAAAGCCAAGCCACAAAAAAAACCTATAGAAACAATTATCAAAACGCACTAAGATTTATTGATGACAAAAGTTACTGGTTACCTTTTGCATTAACCGTTAGGAGTCATTCAAAATGGCGCGGGCGTGTTGGTCCGCGGTGAAAAACAACGCGTCACGGACTCTACTTAACCCGTATTTCCCGTTTCATAAATTAGTGATCACGCTTGCCGACCGTGCATGTAGGAAAGACAACTTATTGGAGACCAAGTATGAACACGGATTTGCTATTGGAGTAGTAGGTATGCAATGGTAAAGATTTTTGAAAACATTGTCAGATTGATATTAAATTATGAACACGACTTTTTTTACTTACTACATAATATCTTAACTAAAACTTTGTTACTATTACCACATGAGTAATGTGCTATTACTTACTACTTACTGTCCTGGCGCTGTAGCCCCAAGTGAACTTTGGCCTCTGATACAAGTCGGCGCCACGGTATATTATTATAATGTTTATTTTTTAATTAGTGATTCCTAGATTAGATTTATTTTTATGAGAAATAATAAATTTAATTAAAATAATTATATTTTAATAAGTAAATAATAAAAAGCAAATGATTTGATGATAATCATTTCTACTGGTACTAGCGTTTATTTTATCTTTATCTAGGCATAAGCTCGTAACTACTAGGCAATGACGTAAGTTTTGTAATACCTAACTATTGTAAAAAAATGTGTCCCATTTTATTAAATCTGTAAATCATTGACATTAAATTATTATTGGAATTAATTAAGTTTAGTAGTCTAGTGACTAGACCATTTTCGGTTAAAAATATTTTTTTTTGATTGCGATTTTTATTAATAAGCAATTTTTTTTTCAGGTAAATGCAACAAAGCCTTACAATAAAATCGTAACGATCATTATGTTTTGGTAAGTACCTACTGACTGATATATTTTTAGAACATCAAGCAAAAAACGTTTTAAGAAGGTACGTACAATGATCTATCCTATCTGTTTACATAGGTCAAACGAAAATCGTTCTTATCACAAAAATTATAAAGCACAAATCAAAGTTTCGCATACGCTCCACTGTGATGTAATGTTGAATACCACGTGCGACGCGCGCTCTACTTCGCGCCAAGTGACGTCACGCGTCTAAGCAATGTATGCTGATACCGTAGCGTTATTTCGCCATATGCTCCAAGAGCAGAGTGGCGCAGTGGAAGCGTGCTGGGCCCATAACCCAGAGGTCCGTAGATCGAAACTACGCTCTGCTAAATACCTTTTTGTGTTTGTCGTAAATTATTTTTTTTACTTTTCATAATGCATTTAATGATTTAGTTATTTTATTGTATTACTGTTGTCTTTTTTTTTGTTCCTAGGTTTTTTTATTGCCTTTTCATAAGTATCTTATTTTAACACAGCGGGTTTTCTATGATGTTATTTTCAGATAACGTTTGTATATAACTAATTATTGTATTATATTTTTATAATATTTTATATAACACCAAATATTGTGATCCTTTTGTTGAAAAAAATTAGGTTTACTTTTGTTGATAATATATTTTGGCAAATTTAGTATGTTCATTGGCACGGATGATGCACTGTTTTTAAATAACGTTGGTTAAATTTATATAATATTTTAATTTTATTTTTGGAACACACAATACATTAAAACTCGGTAACATGAACACAGGTTAGTTAGATACCTGAAATAAAGTCACATTAGTTTTCACATAAAATATTTACAATATGAGCAGAACAAAATAAATAGAGAATTTAAAATAACTAATTAATAACTTTAATAAAATATTTTAAATCTGACTTCTAGAATTCGCCAACATCTTCTGTTATAGTTTGTCTGTAACCCACACACAAAGATTAACGTTTTTACAAAAACACAAAAATTGAAAAAAAATCCACGAGCAGGATTTGAACCTACCCAATTGTGCAGGTTCAAATGCTGGTCGTGGAAAAAAAAATTTCAACATTTGTGTTTTTGTAATTTGTTTCGCAACAAAATTTGCGTTAAAAATTATAAAAACAAAATAAAAACATTTTATAAATAACTTGCCTACTGATGTTTAGTATTTGTAAAAATATTATGATCGGATGTTAATGACGGTAGTTGTTGACATTGAACCCGCCTTTGGCTTTCAAACTAAAAAGTAAATAGTGTTGAATAATTTCGGCGGGCTGGTTAGAACCACGATAGCTCAATTGGGAAAGCACCTGACCCGGTATGTCAGAAGGGTGCAGGTTCAAATCCTGCTCGTGGAAATTTTTTCAACTCTGTGTTTTTGTAATTTGTTTTGCAACAAAATTTGCATTAAAAAATTATATAAACAAAACAAAAACATTTACGTTTATGTTTAAAATCTTATATAATTTTGTCATGAAAATATAGAAAAAATGTATTTCACCCGTCACTACAGAGGAACTGGCTGCTATTTGACACAACGATGCTACTGACAGTGTCGTTACGCCAACCAGTGACTATTCATAAAAGGCGCTCACGAGTAATTAGCCAAACCGATTGAGATACCTACCAATCCTTAACTAATCGATACAAAATAACCACAAAAATATCTGGACATACACAATATTAATGTGATAATACAATAATGTATGTCCAGATACACAAGAAACTAGTGCTATGATTATGAATGTACCTTACAATCATTATATAAAAATTATTCTATTTAATTTTACTCTTATTTCTTTTTCTTGTTTCGATTTATCTTTATTTTTGTTTTGTCAGTTTTCTTATTCCAATACTACTTAGTAGTAAATAGACACTGCTGAGCAAAGACCTCCTACATTGAAATCAAAACAACGCTACCATTGGTATTGGCTTAATCACCACGCTTGCCAAATGCTAGTTAGTGATAGTGGTCGATCACAAACCCGCCACCCGACCGCCTAACCGATCGCTTTGGCTACGTGTATAGTTTATGACAGCATCTTGTCATTTCGTACCGCCTATGAAAGCCATATCGAAAGCTATAGGCTATAGCTATAGATATATGCCTATACCTATTAGCTAGATGACATGATGACGTCATAAACTATACACGTAGCCAAAGCAATCGGTTAGGCGGTCGGGCCCCCGGGGGCCTACCGCCTATCGCTCTCGCTATCGTGCTCTATAGTTTATGGCGCAATCTTGTCATTTCCAAAGCGATATAAAAGCAATATCGAAAGCAATAGGCTATAGCTTTCGATATTGCTTACATATTGCTTATATCGCTTTCGAAATGACAAGATAACGCCATAAACTATAGAACGCGATAGCGAGAGCGATGGCGATATAGTTTGGCGGTCGGGGGGCTGGTCTATGTATCGATAAATCCGAAACACGCTTACCAACCTGGGAGTTGAACCTAGACCTTCGCGTATCGGCCCGAGCACTTTGCCACTCTGCCACCGAGGCGTATATTCTAATATAATATAATAATAATAATATTATAATAAAAATAAAACCGCGTTCTAGCTGAGAACAAAAACACACTCACAAATAATAATTATAAATTATTTCAACAAAAGCATTCACAAAATGGAAACGCCATAAATATTTAAATCAGCTTCAGTGCAGTAATTAGCACTTAAAAATTAAAATTGGAGCACTAACTTATACGCCTATACGTAATGCTATAAAGATTATAAAAAGTAGGATCTGTTGCCGAACTGGGAACATTACAATTGGGTAGTTGACAACAACAATAATTAATTCCAGAACAATAAATTTTCAAATGAAATCACGAAACAGTTCTTTAAAACATTAACCATTTTTTTATTTGACCTAAGCATGAATTTCTGTAACCTAAACAGTTAATAATAAACACTCAAATGACGGAACAAAATAGTGACGTCATAGTTTGCTAATCCCTTACAATTTCTATTCAAAATAATCGTTTTGACAGTTGTTAAAAAGTTTCTATATTGTCTAACCAATTAGTTTACCAGGTTTAAAATTATATAACACTAGCTGTCCCGGCGGACTTCGTACCGCTTTGACAGTTTCTATGACAACAAAACAAACAAAATCCCAACATCAAATCCAAGATCTAAGTAGTAAATTGTGAAACCAAATATAGAGAAAAGGTACGAGTTTCATTCCCGTGGGAATATCGGGATAAAAACTATCATATGTGTTAATCCAGGTTATAAATTATTTGTATGCTGAATTTCATCCAAATCCATCCATCCGTTGCGGCGTGAAGAAGCAACAAATATACACACATACACACAAACTATCGCATTTATAATATCGGGATAAAAACTACCCTATGTGTTAATCCAGGTTATAAATTATCTGTATGCCGAATTTCATCCAAATCCGTTGGAGCGTGAAGAAGCAACAAATATACCATACACACACCATACACATATACACAAACTTTCGCATTTATAATATTAGTGTGATTAAACTACGTAGGTATCAATTAATATTTGCTAGTAGTATGAAAAGCTCTTAGATAATGAGTTTGCCGCCTAAAATCAGTGTCCATTAGAGGGGGAGGGAAGTAATGCATAGTTTAGCCGGCCGGTCCGTCCTTATTACCGGTTCATGGTTAATGCACAACCAATTTGTCAATGGTGATTTCAGAGATGGGCGGTGTCAGCGACCGCGAACTGATAGGCCGACAGACGATGATGTAGGTTACCTTTTAAAATTAAAATATTACGTGTTAATCATCCTAAACCAAAAATACTCGTTACGCAGTTACGCGTTAAATCTTACAATAAAAATATTACGCGTTAAATATTCCGATGAAATATTACGTTTAAAAGTCCCTTTAATGTATAACCGTCTATTTTTAACCGCCTCTGTGGTCTAGCGGTTAAGACCACCGGTTTAGACCCAGAGGTCCAGGGTTCGATTCCCAGCGGGGGGTGCATCTTTGTGTACTCGGTTTGGTTGGTGGTAGGGCTTCTTTGTCCGCCTGGCTAGCTACCACCATCTTATCTAAATATGTCGCCATAACACCAATGTTTGTAACATTGTTGTGTTAAGATAGCCAGTGCCTCACTAGTTAAGGATCCCGGCTGAAGTGCGCTTCCATCATTGGCCTTATCATCACTTAACATCAGGTTAGATCAAGGCACTGTGCTTACCCGTAAATATAAAAAAAAAACATACACCAAAGTTATTAGGTTATACATATATAAGGGGGAAAGTATTTATTTTTTCATTCCTCGTCATAAATCAAAAACTATACGTCATAAAAATAATTAAAAATCTGTTTAAGCTTGTGCAAATGCAGCCCTTTCATACGATACCCACATAACACGGTTAACTTACTTAAAAATGTTGACCCCCGTTCCTTGCATGTTTTTTTTGTGATTTAATGAAATATGTATAGTTTCAGACTTTTCCCTGTATTTGTAGTATAAGACGATATTACTTGCCAAACTTCATAGTTCTAGGTCAACGGCAAGTACCCTATGAATTTTGATTCCCTTGAGAGTGTCGAAATATACGATTTTTGCGACGTAAACGGCCGTATCTTTCTTTTTTGTTAACTTAGAAGTTTGATTTTTTCACAGCTATTTTTTTCGGCTTCAAGTTTCAAGGGACTGCAGACCTGAGTATATGGTTTTAATTTCAACTCGATACCTCCACGCGTTCCCGAGACAAAGGGTCTTGTCAGACAGACGGACAACAAACTGATCCTATAAGGGTTCTGTTTTTTCCTTTTGAGGTACGGAACCCTAAAAAGTTTATTTATATAGTTTATTTATTTTAGTTTATTTAGTTTAGTTTATTTGTTTTAGTTTATTTATATTTTGTATAGTTTTTTAGCTGGCGAGAGTTGCTTAACGATACCTTCGTTAATGACCCATTATGTTTAAGTTTTAATTGTAGTTTTTTTAATAAATATAAAAGATGGTAACTAGTCTCCTGTAATTACAAAGTCCTTTGATAATGTGTCCTTTAATAGGTCGGTCGGCCGGTATTACTAGTTCATGGTCAATGCACAAACTTCCTGTCGCCTTATCCGAGGCAGTACCGATTGACCGATATTATGCCAATGTGACATAGAATGAACAGAAAAAATGAACACCAAGTGAACAGCAAGACCGGTAAAGATATCGTGTTTTCAGCTGTTATTTGCAAAGATTGCAAGGTGAAGTTAATTTAGGTGAGGTGGGTAGCCGGATGGGTGGCCAAAATTACTTCTTGATTAACTCATTGCTTCGTTAGGATAAACCGTAGACAAGCTATAGCTATAGTACGGGTTTAAAAAACTCTACCGCTCTACTCTAATACCGCATTTTTACTTAAATATTTAATTAGTTTCACGCTTTGCTTGACAGCCTTTAATTAATTCGACGACCTCCTTGGTCGAGTGGTTTGTACACCGGTTTTCATGGTGTCGCCATCTCTGAGGTCCTGGGTTCGATCCCCGGTCGGGTCAATTTAGAAATTATTATTTTTCTAAATTGTCTCGGGTCTGGGTGTATTCTATGTATAATAAGTATGTATTTAAGTATTTTAAGTATGTTTATCCGTTGTCTAGTAACCATTTAACGAGTTTTATAACGAAGCTTCTCTTGGGCTAGATAATTGGTGTGAGTGTAGGAAAGTTTATTTATTTACTTATTTTATTTATTTTATTAAAGCAGCACTATTGTAATATAAGCTTTATAATAAATAACGACATCACAGGAGACCGAAGAGCTGGCAGCTACCTCGGACAAAGAATTAGTCTAGCTATTCAAAGGGGGGACGCTGCCAGTATCTTCGGAACCTTGCCTATAGGGACTCCTTTTAATAATATATTTTAGTTATTATATTATATTTTTTCAGGTTTTTAGTTTTAGGTTCTTTGTATTAGTAAATTGTCTTATTGTAAATAAATATGTAAATATTTGACACATAAAGTAATAAAATTTCCTATAAATTACGTATTCGGTGTACACTTCTTTGGATGTCCTTAAATTAATAGCCTTGCGGTGTCATAAGTCTCATATTAGAAAAATCTTTGAATTTCACATTTGTTTTCATTTCCTCACAAAATGTTGTGTATAAAACATAATCATTAACAGCTAGAGTAAACACTCATAGTGCAGTATGAAGCTGTTGATAGGCGGTTGAAGGAAGGCAAAGCTCTGTAGAGCCTCATCAATTTTAAACGAACATCACGCGTCCACGAGTGGAATGATACACCCCCGGTGCTACGGGTGTAGCGCATGGCTACGCCGTAGCCGTCGGCTGCTATAGTAACCGCCAGTCTTCGCCGAGGCTCCGCTACGCGTAGACGCGAACGTGCTACGGAACGTAGCCGCGATTCGCCCGCATTAATGCACGTAAACGATTACCAAAATGTTTGATTAGTAAAAGTTCTTCTTTTAATTCTTCTATTAACACAGTTTGTGACGTATCTGTGACGTTTCTCTTTTGTTTTGAATGGAATCTTTGGTATCGAGAAATGTATTGTGTTCGTGCTGTGTTTGTGTTTAATCTCTAAGAGATTGACTGAAGTGAATATTATATACTAATCTGAAGTCGATAAACGTTATCTACAAATCTAAAAAAAAAAAAAACTGTGATGCCAGTTTTTTATAGTTCAAAATATGACCTGTTGGTATGTCTTCAGATTTTAATTATTCAATTATTAATCTACTGTATTATTTCAGCGGCTTTGTGCCTTGTTTTGGATGCTTGATAAATTAGAAATCGGTGGCAAACAAGCAAACTATTGTTGTCATGTGAAGGCTCGATACGAACTATGGGTTATTATTATGGGAGGCTTTAACAGGGTTCTTGGCTGTTCTCAGTCCCCAATGCACAATGAAATTTGTTGGCGTTGTGATTTTACCTAAAATGTTGCCATAACAATGCTGAACTCTACGATGTTATTGATAACAGTTTCTATAAATTTTCATTACAGAAACGTTCGTACTAGTATGAATATGCGTTATAATGTGACTGTTATATGTAATTAAAATCATAAATATAAATTCCATTTTCATGTAATACTGGGTGTTACAGAAAAAAAAACGAATAACGAGATATTAATAAACTGTTCAAAATATTCTGCAGTATGCCAATTTCCAATAAGTTTATCAAATTCACTATAAGAACGTACAAACGTACTCAATATGATAGGATTCGACTAAAAATCTTTATTTTGCTTACACTACATGCAGATTATATTATAAGCTGAATTATTTATTTTCGCGAAAAACGAAAAATGTCCGAACAAATCAAAAATAACTTGACATTCTTATAGACACTGTTCTGTTCACTTTAAAAAGAGTACAACAAATTATTAGAAATATTTTCATATTTTTATTATTTATATTTTTAAAGAATAGTTTTTCACATCAATGTAGCAAGTACCAGCTTGTGTTTTTCTTTTCTGTTAATAAATGTTTTTGTGGCTTTTACACATATAAGAATGCTTCGTCATGCGCTGAAACTATCCTTACGCGTACACAAAACAAAAACAAAGTTCTTGAGGGTTAACGAACGATAAAATCATTTCCTGCCCATCCTTAGTTATATCTGAATCAGGCGAAGCTATTATTTCTCGTATAAACACTTGTAGTTATCGATCAACACCTAATACTGAAATAAACATTTTACTGACTTACTTCAACGAAAAAAGGATCTTGGCCCACGTCACCATCTTTTAAAAATATCTTCTAACATACATTTTGTGCTATGTTAATAATGATTTTGATAAGACAATATACATTAAAAATCAATTAAATTCAATAGATTGCACCTCTCGGTGCTTTCGAACCCGGGACTTCTGGATCTGAGACCGCACTAGACCACAGAAACGGCTGAAATCTTGTCAAGACTTTGTTAAGTAGAACATTAGTTGAAACTTGTTCAAAAGTCTAAGTCTAAGTTCGTAAGTCTAAGTTCTTCTGTCCTGTATTTTTTGTACTAATTAACTGTGAAAACATTACTGAACACTGTGTTATATCCACGGAATAGTTATTTGTGATTATATGTATGGTAAAACACAATGTTTTGTTTTCCAATGTTGAACATCACAAATAATATAAAAACAATTTTAAAAGCTAACATATTTTCCAAGTAAAGGTAAACATGTATACTTTTTTAAAATATTGAAAATAACAGAATGTTTGCATAATTTTTCATACAATAAATACGAACTCACTATAACAAGAACGCAAGCTTTACGCCCCTCGCGGAATGCACGACTTGAGAACACATGAAATGGCTTTAATATTACGTGAAATATTATCATGTATGTAAATAAAGCGGTCATTGTGCGCAGTCGCTTTAGTGAAATATCGTTGCTTTAAGCATATCATTTTTAAACGTGAGTTCCAACAAAAACATACCATGGTAGGAATACTTCTTCCTTTTAGTTGATGGCTTCGTGCGATTAGCACATTTAGCCAGTGTCAAAGTATTTTTTCTTACAAGTAATACATAAATATACAATATTTCTTTCCAGTATGATGATGATGAATGATAATAAAAATGAGAAGTGAGAAATGATATACCCCCCAACCCCACGAGTATCTTAGTAAAGATGTGGAGCTTTACTAATTCCTCGGGCGGACTTCTTGAGACAATTTGCACTGTGTGAAGTTGCACTGTTTTGTTTCATTTGCCAACACTCACGCGCGCTTACGAACACTTAACGGTTAATAATCCACCATTATTTCACACTAATATTCGACATAACACAAATTTTAGAAATTAAAACAAAACCGCAGAAATGACTCTTCACTTTCCCGTCAAGAAGTCTAGGATTACTTAGATTAGATTTTTTATTTATTTCTGCTTTATACTATGTAATTTTGAGATTTGGAGTGGAGATGAAGTTCGGTGTGGAAAATCGTATAAAGATTTTTTGTTATGATCATCTTTGTTCATAATTAAACAGTTTTTGAATATTGCAAATCTGAGGACAGCTTATGCGATGTCATTTAAAACATATCGTGAAATGTTAAAGAAAAATGTATGATTGTACACACGCCAGCACATCAACCTACCACAAAATTTCCTCAACAGACTTTGAATTTTATGACTAAGAAATATGGTTGAAAATGAATTGTAGAAATTTGACATTATGTGGTAGGTTGATCTGCTTTCGTCTGTAGCTAATGTTAAGGCATTGAATCACTGAAAAGTTCATATTGATTTAAAATCATCATCGTCATCGTCATTTCAGCCCGCGAGGACCCACTGCTATAAGCCTACTCTACTTAGCCGGTCCCGTGAGATGTCAAATAATGAAGAAAAAACATTTTATCAATTACTAGCTGACCCGACAGACTTCATCCTGTCTTAATTGATGAATATGTAATAATTTTATCCTATGCATATTTTTAAAAACGATATTTGCAGCGCTCATTGTGTCAATTGCTGAAAGTTAAACTTTTAAACAAGTGACAGCCAAAAGCACTAAGAAGGTTACATTAGAAAAGTTAATATGATCGTTTAGTTTTCTTTAATTTTCTAATGTTCCGCGCAACTTTCTAATTTTTTTTCTTTCATAAGAACCTTCTCCTGATAGTAACAAACACAACAAAAAAAGAATTAGCGAAATTTGTCCAGCCGTTCACGCGTGATGTCGTGACCACGGGATATAGGGATTATTTTTTTTATATATAGATTATCTGCACGATACCTACTGTAGATGATCGAAAAACTCACACACACGCGATTTTCCTGCCAAAGTCGCGCAAGTAAATGAAAAGGACCTTATTTATTATGCCGTTTTATTTTTCATATCATTGTTATGATGAAGATCTTTTGTTGCGAGGACGGCCCTAACGTAAGAGGCTTAAACGCAGATATACAATTTATGTCCTAATGGCCTCACGAAATTGAAATTTGCAATGAAATAATTCTTACAAGCCGTCGGCGATCTTTATTCCTATTATATTATAATATCATCAGCTCATTTTATGTCCACACTGCTGGGGCACGAGGCTTCCCTATGGATGGATAGGGAGAACGGGCCATACCATGGGCCATTATCCATCACGCGGGCCCACTGCGGATTGGTGGTTGTTAACGACCAACGGCTTTACGATAAATTTTTGGTCACCCATCCAATGACCGGCCTTTGCGAAAGTTGCTTAACATCAGCACTCGCAGACCGGGCGCGTTAACCACTGCGCCAGCGAGCTCCTCGTAAAGTAGGTATATTACTTAAATTGTACTGAAAAGAGCTGACAAGAAACTCAGTAAGAACCCCTCTCTGTATACGTGATTGTAATCGACTGTGTGATTCAAAAGGCAAATTCTAGTAAGCAGGCATCTAATAATAATTGCAGTGCAAAGTTTGACTTGGGCGAGTCTACGCGCATTCATTGCCTGTACACTCGAGAACTTATTTATTCTTTGTAAAGATACTTGATAATAATATGGGAAACTTGCAACGAGCCCAAGTTTTCAGACAGCCTGTTAAAGAGCTTGTCCGTTGACAGTTAGTGTTTGGTGTTTGTGAGTCTATAGTTTCTTATAGGGTAGTTTAATAGGCTATGCATTGAGGTTATACATAGAAAACAGGATATGTAATTTATTTCAGATAGATATATAGATTTGTGGGGCTATGTATATAAATTTCGCACTTCTTAAAGTTGAATTAAGATATTTCATTCATTCATTTCATTCATTCATACACTTTATGAGATACAAAACCATTTTACCATTTTGTGAAGTAAATAAAGTTTTTTTTAACTTTGATTTGGTTTGATCTGTTGTTAACCAATCAAGTATAAATAAAAAAAATTACAAGGAATTTGACAAAATCTTAATCTATCTTACAAATTTAACATTGATTTGGGCACTATTCAGTGTGTAAGCAGTGGTTTAAAATGTATTTATTACATAAATATTATATTTAAATCCGTAAACACGCGTCTGTGGCCGAGTGACAAAACGCTCAGTCCGATATTTAAAGGTCCTCGGTTCAATTCCCAGACCGGGCATAGTGTTTCAGATTTTACAAACAAACTCGCTCACAAAAAAGAGTTTTTGACCACCAACCCTCATTTGGATATCTATTGCAACGATGATTTACTTTTAATGATAGAGGCTTCATAAAATTTATAAAATACAGTGAAAAAAAAATTAAACGCCCAACCGACTCAGCCAAGAATCGAACCTGGATCTTCCGCAATCCGAGCGGCTGCACTGACCGCTATGCTACCGGGAAGTCTGACGTAAGCGCTGAATTTTGTCACTGCTTTTTAATTTTTGAGTGCTAACAGAGCGGCACAGTGCGCCATCTATCCAACGGTCATCGCAACCGATGGCCATGCAGATTCACCTTTGCAGATGAAATACCACAAATAAAAAGAGGCTGTGCTTAGCACTGAGACAACATACACCGTGCTTTTTCAACAGTCTTTCATCCGCAGGTGGGTTGATCATACCATGAAACTGAACAACTTTCACCAAGAAACATAGGTACATGATCAAAATACGATATTTTGATCATGGTCTGATCAACCCACCTGACCCATATGACGGTTAAAAAAGAACGGTGTATAGGCTTAATTAGTAACTATATTCATCATCATCATCAGCTCATTTTATGGCCCCTTGTTGGGGCACGAGCCGTCCCTATGGAGAACGGGCCATAAACCACCACGCGGGCCCAGTGCGGATTGGTGGTTATTAACGACTGCAAATGCAGCCGGGACCAACGACTTAACGCCTTCCTAAGCACGGAAGAGCTCGAGATAGAAAATTTTTGGTCACCCATCCGATGACCGGCCTTTGCGAAAGTTGCTTAACCTCAGCACTCGCAGGCCGGGCGCGTTAACAACTGCGCCATCGAGTTCCAACTATGTTGCTACCAACATATAATTATTGTGTGTCGTGCTCGTGTTCCGTTCGGTAGGCTGTGTCGTAAACACTGTTTGCACCAAACGGAGGCTGTATCCAAGCCAAATTCCACATCGATCCGTTAAGCGGTTCGGCCGGTATTAACCTATCTCGGATACATTATTTTGGGTGCAAGAGCTGGTACAGATTTACTATGCAAAATTAAATTTGATTAAAACTCATGTGACTTTCAGTTTGATGTTAAGTTTTGTAATGTTTACGCGAACATTTACGCACTGAAATTAAAGTGGTTTTTTATTTAACGTATATTTTATACATATTTGTATAAGTACTCTGGGTCTGCCCGTTATTACGGAGAAGACGGAATATGAGCCTATTAGGTTAGAATGTGCAGGCTACAAATTAATGTGCAAGGGTGTATGTGATTAGTATTTTCCTTTTCATTTCTGTGCCCGATAGTGTCCATAAGGTGCTCTAATCTATATTTACACTAACTTCTGTAAAACAACAAAACATAATAACTATTAAAATAAAATAAAATAACTATTATCATGGTCACTTGCATTAGAGTAGAGAAAAGAGAGAGAGGAAGAAAGTAGATTGTTTTATCTGCCCATAAAAACCCACCCGCATTAACTTCAGTAATTCCGTGATCAGCTTGCAACTGTGCCGAAATATTGGATACTCACTATTATAAACATGGTAAGAATCCCGTTAATAATTACTGTAACAGAACAAAAATGAGCGACACGCTCACAAAATAGCATGCTTTTATGCTGATATGCTTAAAATTATCATACTCTTCGGCTATTCACAAAACCAATTAGTATACTCGAAATGTAAAAACAGTAACATAACATTTAGTTTCGCCTTCCAATCTGTCAAATAAAAAATACAAATTCTAAAACTGTATATATCTTAAACCAGCACGCTTGCCAGTTCTACCACGTCGTTAGGGTAAACACACCAACAATGGCCATTAATTCGACACGCACCAATCAGCGATGCAAGTCATCCGCGGCGGATGCGACGCCAACGCGCCGACTGCTAAACAGCTGTAATTGACCACCGTTTGATAATAACCTTGTTGTGTAATTCGCGTCACACACAGCCAGTGCTAAACTTGGTTGTCTTATAATATGACGCCTGTTGGTTTGACCAAGTCGATGATAATTTTTTTTTTTAGTTACTGATTATTTGTGAATTTTAATAAGTTAGTTAGGTAATCCATCTTTAAATATCAAGCAAGCAAGCTTATAAAAAAACAAACAACCGGTTTCAAGCGCCAGTAAATAAAGTTGCATCATTATATGACGACTGTCGGGATCAACGGAACAACGTGCTTTCCGAAACACGGAGAAGTTTTGAGATATTATATTTATTTACATGCCGTGGCAACCTGTAAGTAAGACAGCACTTAGATTAATACTTCTTAATGTTTATTTTTTAATTTTACTGGTGTATGTTTTGTTGGTTGTTCTAATGAATAAAATAAATAAACAAAAATGTATAGTCAGTCAGCCAGGATCGAAAAATTGATAGTCAAAGAAAGTTTCCTAACTTGCAAATACGTAACCCGCTAATGCAAACCGCTGCGCTATGAAGCATAGATATTCCAACCTTTGTGTTTTCACGCTACAAGACCTAATCTTAAACTGATTACGCAAGCTAAACCTAGACGTGCGACATTAGAATTGCAATCGGCGAGCAGACGCGGCCTTGCGATGTGAAGCAAGTAAGGTAGGCGTCGATGAATGGAGCCGTTGTTTGGTGTCTGTACCCTATTTGCATAGTGCGTGGACGGAGGCCAAGGTAGACGAAGTTGTACGGTTAGACATAGGGTTGTCATCATTATATCGGTAGTATTTTTTTTATATAACTTAGTTGTTGTGGCTACAGACTTAGATGGAGGTAGGAGGACGGAATTATAACAAGCTCAATCACCATACCAAAATATTACACCTGATCTTCAAGTTGGCTATTGGTAATAATAATATTTTAATATTTTATTATTTAGTTTAGAGCTGTTGAGAGTAGCCGCGGATCGTGCTCGGTGGCGTGCACTTGGAGAGGCCTATGTCCAGCAGTGGACTAGTAACGGGATTCTTCTTCAACAGTAGGTTCTGCTATAATACTGCTTTAAGAACTCATGGTAAGTCACCAGGCCACTGACACACTATTGAGATGTTATAAAAATAACAGAATCGACGCCCTGTTATGTCCATCCGCGCTGAGGTCATTGCCATCTCGCGACATTGTTACCATCAAGGTTACATAACGACCTATTGTTACTCCTAGTTCATAGCGCGCTTCCTTTTTAAGCGGTATTAGGTGCAATTTTGGTGTGGGTTTACAATGGTAGTGGCATGTGGGTTAATGTGTTATCTGTCGTGTAATCGTTGGAGGCCGGCTTTAGACTTGTTTAATAGGTTTAGGTCTTAAAAACATTCTGGTACGTGCTGTTTTTTTTAAGTAAAATATTGAAATTAAACTACTTTTCCGGATCTAACACGTTCATTTTAAAATTATAATTGTATAAAATACGCGAGTACATCCGTAAAAGTAGTTTCATTTCAATGTAAAGTGATCGCGTAAACTTCGATCGAGAAAACATTAACTAAAATAGTTCTGTTGTAAATTTATTTATTTGAGAAAAGGTATACCTACCTACGAGATACTTATTTTACATAGTAAAAAGAGTACATACCAGAATGTATTAGGAACTTTTTTTCTTTTAAAAAAATACACAATTTGCTGTCTCATGCACGATTACAGTAAGCCACAAACTGAAAAGTCAAAAATATGACTCGTTTAAGCATCACTAACAAAAGTGCGAAAAGTCGATTAATGAATTATATTAATTTTTTGTTCTGGCAAGGAACATTTATTCCAAAATAGGCATAACAATAAAGGCAGTTGTGTTAAAAAGGAAACAATATGCACGTCTAACATAACATTGTGAAAAAATAAGCAATATGTAAAACCAATATTGGGTTTAATATGTTATCGTAACATTCAAGACAAAGGGATCGACAAACTGTACATAATGAGTATTTAATTAAAAAAAAACAAGAATCAGATAATATAGAAGTTATATCGTAATATATCCAGTTTCTAATATGGCGCATATATTATCTTAATATGAGTTTAACCTTCGGTGAGATTAAAGGGCAATATTTGAAAGTCCTTTGTCGTATCTCCGCACGGTCTGGAATCACATGGGAAATTAAGTCGTAAGTCGCTTCGCATACCTATGGCGTGAATGACGCCCCGTTGACGGGAGAATATACTTAAAATTCGCATTTTGGTAGCACGATTATTTTTTTTTTCAATAATTTCACTGTCGTAGTAGAAAATATTGTTTTTACATTATATAGTTATTTAAGTAGAGTCAGCTACTGCTTAACTTATCGAGGAATTACTACGCACTACCGGAGTAATTTGCCAAATATTCTAAAGATAAACCTTTAAAAAAAATTGTTGAAATGTTTCCACGGACGGGATATTTATACCTTTTGACGATACGCGTCAGACCATAGCATCATAGACTATCAGACGCTCGCTACCAATAAGGGTGTCGTAGTTATAGCCAAATTGTGCGATGAAACTGTAGATGACGAAATTATTAACGCTTAATAAGGCTTACAAACTAAATACGAGTAGATAATGTTATTATAACATTTGTAACACCCGTTTGCGAATTAAATTATTCAATAACTTTCTCTGAACTAATATTCGTTTACATTTTTAAATAGCTACGCTAAATGTTACCATGATGCACTTTCACCGCAAGATGAAATACACATTATAATAGCTAAAAGACAATAAAGAAAAGACATTTGTAATTGATACTACCACACGCTAGCTAAAAAGAACCAAGAAGTTCTTGTCATGCAATATGATATTTCCACCGCATTGCTCCGTCATTTCCCTTGCATCTAAGGTCGTTGAACCTCTTGCCGCCATTGTTATAGAGAACTATCGTTTGCATTAAACCTGAACTGACTAATGATCGCCATAGTTGCTCACTGAGCTTTTAAGTATGAGTATGGTATGGTTATCGTGCGAATTGCGAGCCAAATCAAATATACTAATAAAAAATGTTTAACTGTTCAGTGAAACTAAGCCCAAAAGCGGGGCTTAAGCAAGTAAAAGTACAAATTTCTTCAATACAATGTCAAACATATGCGTAAGGCATAAAGTTCAAAGTCTATTGAGGAAATTTGACAGTTCGTGGTAGGTTGATGTGCGGGCGTGTGTACATATATGAGCGTGGGCGCTATAGAGGCTTCCTGTTTTTTTCTGTTTTTTATTCCTTACGGGTAAGCAGTTGGCCTTCATCTCACCTGATGTTAAGTGATAATAGGCGAAGCAGGGGCTTATCGCTCTCGTTACCCGATCCGAACGCCCTGGCTATTCTATGAAAGGTACTTACGCTCGGCTGATGAGGACTCTTCGGTTTTGAGGAACAATTAAGTTTGGTCTCGTGGTAAGATTCTTTCCAGATTAACTTACTAGTAATATCAAATTATTTTAAGCAGTATTGTTGAAACAAATCGCACTTAAGATAGATAGATACACATACACCTTCATGGGTTGCGGTAGTCGCCTTCCAGCAGGCAAGCTGAATACTGTTTTAGCTAATTGGCACCTTATAAAAATTTGTCCCTCCTCATAATCCTTGTCACGCTGTTAATCTCAAAGGTAGCTAACACATTTTTTCACAAACATAACGGCAAGTTCGCGCACACAGCACCGGGCATTCCTGCTGTGACACACAAGTCGGGACACGCCTTTAAGCTAGTTGTGTCAAAGAGATAAGGTCACGATCGTCCCCAGAGCAAAACGCAATCTACATCATAAACGGTGGAAGCTCGACATTAGCATATCTAGTTCAAAGGAACACTGCAAATTACTGTACGCCCTCAGACGTGGCGTGTGTTCTGAAATGTGGCGGAATCGTGTCAATTTGCACATGCCGGATTTATTTTGTGGTTGGGTAAAACGAATCGCGATTTTGTAACCGATTTTTGGAAAGTACTTCATCTTCAGTATCTTTTTCATATCGGCCGAAAGACAGAAGTGATGGACAAAGATCTCCTCCAAAGGTTTCCACATAGAACGGTCGTAGCTTTGCCTCGTCCTCTCATCATAATATACGTGACAGTATGCCACGTCAAGTGGCAGGGTCATGTGTTGTCGCGTTCTAGTTTCATGACCCTCATGAAAATCCGGTAAAACTAGACTGTATTAAATCCTGTATGAGAAGGAGCTTGATGGTGCAGTAATAAACGCGCTCGTTCTGCAATTAAGCAGCTTCCACCAAGACCAGCCATCAAATGGGTGACCAACAATTTGTCATCGTTAGCAGTCGTTAACAACTACCAATGGCCCACGTTGTGGTTTATTGGCCGATCTTCCTTTGCTTCCATCCATATGGAAGGCTTGTCCCAGCAGTGAGGAGATAAAATGAGCTGGCGATGAGCGAGTTTCGTTCGCCATTCGATCACGTTAACGAAAGCGACAATTTTTATGGCAAAATTTAACTCTTCTCGCACTAAGAGACGCTGCTTCAATGCCATACTAATTTTCGTTTCCATAAACGTAATCGAACGAATACGGATAGTAAACAAACTCACACTACACGCACCCGTCTCCTGACGCAGCACTCACTGAAGCAACGTCTCCCGGTGACAAACGAGGAGAGTCCAAATTCTGCCAAACAAATTTTCGTTGTCTTTAACCTGATCCCGAGTTGAATAACACTCTCACTGTGCACTCAATTCTCAAAGCTATATTCATATTTCATAACACCGCATCGCATTACATAGCTATCGCCACTGGTATTAGTACGGCCAGTTAAACCACGGTGAGCTAATCTCCTTTATATGCTGCAGACTCATTTACATATGCAATTAGCTTGAAGATGTTCAATTTAGCTTAGTTACAGGCCATGTTTAGTCCTTAGTTACGCAGTTGCATTTGAATCCGGGCAAAAAGTAGCTTTTCGCGCAATTTTTTTTTTATTGTAGGTATTTTGCACCTTGGGCACGCTCTTTCCATTGATCAGTAAGTGGAATAATATAATAAAATGTTTTTGTTTTGTTTATATAATATTAACGCAAAAAAAAAAAAAAGACGGTAGTTGTTGACATTGAATTGGCGCCTTAGGCTTTCAAGGTAAAAAGTAAATAGCGTTGAATAATTTCGGCGGGCTGGTTAGAACCACGATAGCTCAATTGGAAGAGCACCTGACCCGGTAGGTCAGAAGGGTGCAGGTTCAAATCCTGCTCGTGGAAATTTTTTCAACATTTGTGTTTTTGTAATAATATAATAAATAACCGTCTCTGTGGTCTATTATCAAGAAAACCCAGAAGTCCCGGGTTCGATTCCAAATTCCAATGGGGGGTAGATGGTGGTGTATTCAGTTTGGTTAGTAATGAAAGAAAGAAAGAAATACATTTATACACACTATGTACAAACGCCTGCACATCAACCTATCCAAAACTGTCAAATTTTTCAATTAATTTTCAACCGTATAACTTACATAAGGTTCAAAGTGTATTGAGGAAATTTGACGGTTTGTGGTAGGTCGATGTGCAGGCGTGTGTACAACAAAAATTAATGTAAAAAATATTGAAAAAACAAAAGTGCAGTGCTTGTTTTGCGAGTAAGTAACGTAGGTATCTTGTTAGAATGTAGCCATAGCAATAATGCTTCTGTCCCGTCTAACAACTTACTTACAGACAGACTAACAGACTTTATTTAAAAGTTGAGGATTCCGAAGTGCGCTCCCTCATTCGGCCTTTATCATCACTTAACATAAGGTGAGATAAAGGTCAGTTGTAGAAAAAAAATGTGTTCACCCGTAACCAATAAAAATAAAAATATTATTCCTTTTATATCAGCCATAACTGTCCCAATCGTTGTGTCGTGTTTCGGACGCCATATTGCAGTTTTACACCCAATATACAACTGCGCTTCATCACCCGCTGGCACACCCTGAGCCTATACGTCAATGCTTCCGTCAAAAACCAAGTGAAATAAAATATAAGTTTGAAAATTAAAAAGTAAAAAAAAAATATAAAAAAAAAAAGTAAAACTTTTGTAGATATTCAAAATTCGAATCAATAACAACTCTCCCAGAATTCCCATACTCAGTGCAGGCGAGGTTTCCGAACAACAGTAATCCATCAGCATTCGTCTTTATGAGCGCTCGCCGTACGTTCGTTAGTGCCACGAATTTGAAATTTAATTAAAATTCGACGTTCACTTACCAGATTATGTTTGCCGAAGCTAGTATATTTAACAACAGACTGGCGAAAACGAGGTGTACGCCATTTTGAACAATATCTCAATGCGAATAAAAGTTTTTTTGTGTTCAGCAGCGTAGAGTTAGAAATGCTGGGAATATGGTGTAGCGAGCGCAGCTATATTCCATTCAAAGACTGTTTCGATATATTATACTCTAGTGGTGTCGATTTGTTTGTATTCCAGTGTTTTGTAGCAAGCGTGTTTTTACGGTACGAAATATTTTTTTTAATTTGAAAAATATCTAGGATACTTTTTATGCTACTCTTTCGAAAGATTTGATTTTCGCGTTCTTTTATTATCAAAGAATATTTAACGGTGAATAACGTAAACTAATTAGTATAGGCATGCTTTTTCTTTTTTTACTTTTTTACTTATTACCACAAAACTATGAAAAAGTTAAATTTATACAAAACTAAAATTGAGTTGAAACTAAACTGCTGAATCTACCTCCAGTTCGGATTTTGGCAGAGTTTTCGACCGAGAAGAGCTGGCAAGAAAGTCAGGAAGCTAAAACATTAGACCTGCTTTCAAGTGGAAAGGATCAGGCCCAGCAGTATGACGTTTTAAGGCTGATGGTGATGACGATGAATACTAGTGACTATGTCAACCTGAGAACAAAACAGAGTATTCTAGTCGTAATAGATATCCCAAACCATAGTATGAATAATCAATTTGCCGAGGGTGCCAATGAAATATATGCAGAGTCACGCATTGCAGCCACCTCCTGCTATCGCGGTTTGCACAGTTCAACTTCCCTGAACAAATAGCTTAGGTGTACATTGTTAATCTATAATAAGCCTTATTACATTGTCCAATCGATTCATACACGTCAGCTGTACCACACTTTACCAACTTTGCCCACTGCAGGGCAAAGACAGTGATATCAGTGAAAGTGAATCTCTTTCTGTAATCTTTAGCTGAAGAAGCCGTAAAGACGCAGTTTGTATAAATTAATATAAATATACAGAGAGTTAAAATGGAAATGAAAAACAAAAAATATGTTTATTTATATTTTATCCTGAGACGGCCTCTCTGTGGCCACGGGCCCTGCAAAAGGTTTGAAACGTTAGGATACAATCAAATAATACGCAAAAGTTTATGCGAGTAGATTTGTGAACAGTGTTTCATTTCAAAGTATATTGTTTGCTTAAAGATCTATCAGATTATCACTTTATGACCCTAAAAACAATCTTACGGTTTTCAATATATTAACCGTGTTAGCATTGCTTGATATTTCCGATTTTTCCGATTACCGATAAAAAACGTCCATATCTCATCTCATGGTCGTCATCATCAGCCAACATTGTCCACCACTTGGCATAGGCCTCTCCAAGCGCACGCCACGCCATCCGCTGACCACGAACCGTTACTGACGTAGATCTGTGTCAGTCAACTACGTTATCAAATCTCAGTCATTGAAGGGCAGGTACATCAACCTACCACAAACTGTTAAATTTCCTCAATAGACTTTGAACTTTAGTACTAAGCTATATGGTTGAGAATGTTTTGAAGAAATTTGACAGTTTTGGATAGGTTGATGTGCAGGCGTCTGTACTCATTTCTCATTTGGTATATGTCGGTTCATTATGCTAATTCATTATACATGTTTTTTCTTTCCTTGTTATTTATTCTGTGTTATATTTTTTTTGAGAGACCCTTATTTTTCTGATGGAGTATCTAATGCTTTTATTTACATAACTTAGAATAATTTGTATAGGATCCTTTCGTTGCGGGGGATATTTGTATATTTTAACTTGAAAATTTGATTCGTTTTGGGTAATAAATCGACAAAGACAGTAGACGTCCTAATAAGAACCCTGGAAAAAAATTATATTTAATTAGTTAACTTCGTATTGATATAGAATTCATATTAATGCATTTCAATAATAAATTGATGTCAATAATTAATTTAGATTGCTACTAATTTGAAAACCAAAAACGTTTATATACCGTCTATGTACTACAGTCACATTATCACGTTATATAAGGTTCCTACACATCGTAATGTCGAACATAAAAGTGCCTTGACAAAAATCAGTCAATCATTAAAAGAACTACCTTTTTCCCCATTCTACAGGTGAACCAAAGTCTTCCTCTGAATTATTCTAGTCAATATAATCATCTCAGCAAAACATCTAGTCCAATACCAATAATAAATTAATGTGTGAGTGCATAATAATAATAATAAAGTGAGTGAAGTGTATAATCGAATTTAACAAGAGTAATATAATAAATACCACGCATCGTGAAATTCGTCAAGTGGCAGTTTATAAACGACGAATTTAATCAATGTGATTAAGATTCGGATTGTAGCGGGTTTGAGTGAGCGTGATTCTCATGTGTCGGTGTGTCTTTGAGCTGTGGGGTGCGGCTCACCTATGACGAACAACAATAACGGTGTGAACGGAAGCGCGGGCGGGGAGCCCGCCTCCGCCGATATGGACTCGCTAGAAGAGATGCTTCGAAAGGTAAGTTTGATACAATTAATCATGTATTTTGAATCAGGAATTTCTGTCATGACAATTCTGAAGTTACAAAAATTTATAATACAAACTAAAACATGAATTTATGCAAGTTATCAACTTTTACAATGCTTAGCACTGATGGGTTAAATAACTTGAGCTGTTTGGTACTTCGGAAAGTACGTTTAGCCTCCCAGTTTTGTCGCAAGACAGCATTTGTTATATCTGTCAACCCGTAACGGACCAGCGTGATGGGTTAAAACCCCATCACCCCATGGGCTGAACGCAGCAATGATCGTCGTATCGGGAAGTATATTTCAAGTAAATACATATTTTTTAATAAAAAATATTAGTTAATAATCATAATTTTAAAAGTAATATACAAATGCAAGCAAAAGACAAATGAAACGTGCCCACAATCAGCTTGGCGCTAAGTGACGGCTCACCTACGCCGAATTGCGTTACGCCAGTATTTACCCGTTTATTAATTAAGGACTGGCAGTGCGGTATTTGCGTTAGGCTTCTCTTAAGTGGAGCTAATGGGTTCCTTACATCTGGGAAGCGCTAGATATTGTAATTAACCCAACGTGATTTAATAGAAAAATGTCGGGTTACGTAATAAATTAATTTGTTTTAATCCCAAGTGGTTACGTGAACAATTTTGCTATCGCAACCTCAAGAGAACCGCGTTCGGTCGTGATTGCTGAAGTCAAGCAACTTTTGCAAAGGCCGGTCATCGGATGGGTGACCAAAAATGTATTATCTGGAGCTCCTCCATGCTTCGGAAGGCACGTAAAGCCGTTGGTCCTGGCTGCATTAGCGGTCAACCACAACCATTATTCCACACTAAGCCGCAATAGTTTAGGGCCCGTTCTTCCAGTGGTGTTTCCATCCATAGGGTAGACTCGTGCCCCAGCAGTGGGAACCTTAATTTGATGATGATGATCATGAATCTCAAGATTGAATGCTAAATTATGTATTTTAATTATAATATAAAATGGCTGTCTCATGCGATCTTTCAAGTTAAGAAACTTGCTCAAATGCCGGTCTTCGGATGGGTCATCAATTTAAAATATCTCGAGCTCCAACGTGTCCAAAACCGTTTGTCCTAATTATGTAACAGTTTAAACCACAAAAACAAAACACAATAAGTTAAATGCTAAATCAGCCTTCCAGATGTATACATGTAAAAGCCCGCCGTACATATCCTGCAAAAGCGTTCACTCGTTAAAATGAAAAATGGCGTACACCAGATAAATGCAAAAAAACGCAACAAAAAAAGGGCGATGTGACGAAAACGCGCTCGCAGCGGGTTTTTTTTTTTTGCGACGCGTCCTGTCGGCACTATATACTCATATTGGAATGGCAACTTTATGTTGTACAGTCGGTGACTATGTTACTATGGACACATCGACCACAAAGATTGTTTTTATATTTTGAATTTTGCATTCATAATATATAAGTTACAAAAAAAAAAATTTTTACTAGGAAAAATCAACCAGTTTCATTAACTCGAGTGGGAATCGAGAAACCTTTGGGTAACACAAAATATGTACCAGAAAAGTATTCAATAATTTATGTCTTCACAATTACAGCCTAATTATTAGACAATTGAAGCGTTATATTAGTAGCCGAATCAATTAATTCTTTAATGCAAACATTTTGCAAAAGACGGTTTTAATGCCCATTCTCTACTAGTTGACTCGTAGAAATGTGTCAACTGTAGAACTGGGTATCAGAGAAAAAACCTTATCCCAAAAATAAACCAGACTCAACTAAAAAACAATAATTGTAGATAAAATATATAGACAAGTAAGATAACATACCGTGGTTTAATCCCCACACCTATGTAAGACTACTGATGTGACGTAAACCCATTTCTAAAACCGGAGTTCACCGGAGTTCACCGGTTCACGTGACAATTATTAACGGGATAATAGAACATTAATAATCTTTAAAAAAAGTCACGTAGGGCTTGTAATTCAATTAATAATATGGATGGAAACCCTTACGAGGACTTTCGTGTTTACGTAAATGATAACATATTATTTATTATTTACATATAATTTTACGCAAATATTGTTGCGAACAAATTACAAATTGAAAAAAGACAAAGTGTTGAAAAATTTCACACATGTCAGGTGCACTACCAACTATGCTATCGTGGCTCAATCCAACACGCCGAAATTAATCAACACTATCTACTCTCACTCTGTAAGCCAAAGCAGCCCTATTCAATGTCGACAACTACGTCATCAACATCCGATCTTAATATTTTTACAAATATTGAAAGATCAGTTAAGAATTATGCACGCGATATTTATGATTATTTACATATAATTTGTGTACCTGACCCGGTTCGAATCCCGCTCATGGAATTTTACAACACTTTGTCTTTTTTCAACATATTTATGTTAGTGACTGTACTATCGTGGTTGATCTATGTGTGCATCATACTTTGTAGCTGATATAAGTTGAGTGAGTTAACCAGCCTCTGGACCACCGGTCTCAGACCTAGAGGCAAGGTTTTAAAAGGAATTGTTGTGGTCAGGTCGCTAACTTCCGACTGGATGCAATTTGTCCGGTCAGATAAAATTGTGAACGTGACGTTGCTAATTCGCCGGCGACGCGGTGTATTGTAGACTTCACGAGTCGAAATCTGAGGTTTAAATTGAACTTACATGAACTTACAAAGCTTAAATTACACTTATTAAGCCTTGAATCGTCATAAATGCTTGAAATGAACTTATGGTAACATTCAAAGGATTTAATTGAACCTAATAGGCTTCAAATACAAAAGAAATACAAGTTTGATTATAAAAGAATTATATTAGACTTTCATGGTTTTAATTATAAAATCAACCTATTTTAATTAAAACAAAAATAATATAACGCTGTATCTGTTACTTTGGAAGAAAAAATTCTTGTTGAAAAACGTGTTTTTTTTAAGTGTTTTTTATATATTTTAGCGTTTTATTAACGCTTAAATATACTTAAGTAAAATTTAAACACTGAAAAAAAGACGACAACCTCAGGCGGGAATCGAACCACGCACCTTCCGCATTCCGGGCGGCTGCCTTAACCACTTGGCTACCGAGGTCTGGCTTTCACCCGTCGAAATTTTTCAGCGCTTGATGCTTATGTTTTTTAGTCAACATTGCTTCATCAATCTTAGAAGTTTTCACCTCTGAGATCCGTGTTTTTTTTATTTTGACCAAGTAACTTGTTGTCCGGTTATGGCGGCTGGAAAAGTTGGCAACCCTGCCTAGAGGTCCTGGGTTCAATTTTTATAGGAGGAGTACTTAGTGGTATAGATTTTAGGTGAATGCATCTCGATCTTTTCGGACTTATCGTCACATCCGGCAAGAAGAAAGTCCAAGTGCTTGCGTGAAGAAAATTCAGGGTAAAAGTGTTTTTGCGAATTTTACGAATACTGGCGATTAATTTTAATAATATTGTTTGATTTAAATATGTTAACTGTAGAAAACCATATTGATTTCTATTTCTTATCACCTCGGTGGCGGAACGGCAAAGTGGTTGACCCGATACCTGAATGTCACGGGTTCAATTCCCAGCTAGGGCAAAGTGTGTTCCGGATGTTTTCGATGCATAGCCCGGGTTTGTGATCACCAACGCGCATTTGCGGCTTTTGCCCAACAGTGTATAGGACAGTTATGGGCTATTTACATGACATTTATTATTTACTATAATCTTAATACATTTCTTCGATCTCTAACGGTCTGTTTAAGTCTATTTAGCTAATGCTGTAACAACATTTTTCATTCGCCTCGCAATATTCATATTTCAAATGAGGCACTAATTAGTTCTCAGCGGAAGGCAGTCAGGCTTTTAGCTGATGAAAGCGCTTTTTTGTGCCTAGATTTTACACTTGAAACAGTTGATTTTATAGTGCTTCAGGAGAAATATCGTTTTAATAACACCGTTTGTTTTCGTAACTTTCGTCTAGCGAGTTTACTCATCTATAAAACATATCCATATGTTGGTTTTAACTTAGACACTATATTTTCTAAGAAATGTAAAAGAATTACTCTTTGAGGTTTTTTATGTTCGTTTGAGGCTTTAGGTAATAGAGAGATCGGGTCAAAGCAGGTTTGTATATAATATAAATTGAAAAAGGATATTTAAACTTAATTTATTCACTAGATCTTAACGGAAAGAAAACTGCAATGGCGATAAAGTCACTTATAAATATTGCGCAAGCTTGCTGTATTATTTAAATAATAGTTTTCTATAGTTTACGCAAATACTACATATTTAAATAAAACCACTTTTACGGATAACTTTACATTTACTACCGGCCTGGGATCCTATTATACAAGCTATTAAATCCCAGCCCCAACACCATACTGCCAGACCAAAAGACGACGATCAACACCTCAGTCTCCCTGTGACCACAGACCCTGCAAAGGGTTTGTGGCAGCACAGTAGTTGTACCAATGTCCATACTAAGACGCGGGCCAATCACAGCGCAGTACAACACGATCTCTGTATATATAGGTATAAGATGTTTGTATTGTTTTAGCTTGTAAGTTTCATGTTGTTTGTTTTCGTATTCATTGCTATATTTTTTCGATCACGACGGAGATCTCTGCGTATCAGTGTACGTACATACAGTGTCGCCACCCGCAAACGTTATTGTGATCGCACAACTATGTTTTGCGGTATGTATTAATTACCCTTTCACGCAAACGAAACATATATTCGTTTTGTTAACACGCTGCTCCTTGCACTCCGAGCTCGTGTGACTTTGTTTTTACTCCATATGCACTTTCGAACTCACTTTCTCTGTGCTGCCACAGTAGGTTCGAAACGTCAGGATAAAATAATCTAAATAAAATAAATAAACGCGAGTATGTAGATCCGTAAAAGTTGTTTTATTTTTAAACATGTAGTTTCTTCCCTGGCTCTTCACATATGAAGACAGAACCGATCTGTGCAATAATTACTAAAACAAAATGATTTTATCTTTTAGTAATTGTTGTTAATCCTGACGTTTGAGGGTATTCAAGCTACTGACTAATTATGAGACGACCAACACCTCAGTCTCCCTGTGACCACGGACGCTGCAAAGGTTTCGAAACGTCAGGATACAATTAAACGCAATGTGTAAAATAAACGCGAGTAGATTCGTAAAAGTTGTTTCATTTCAATTGAAGGGAAAAGTTGGTACACACACCTGCACATTAACCTACCACAAACTGTCAAATTTCTTCAATAGACTTTGAGCTTTATGCCTTAATTGTAAGGTTGAAAATTAATTGAAGAAATTTGACAGTTTTGGATAGGTTGATGTGCAGGCGTCTGTACAATAATGAAAAGAATATAAAATGTAAAAAATATTAAAAAATAAAACAATACATTGCCGAGTTATGCATACGTTGTTCCATGCACAGTTCCAGTTCCAGTTCCAGTTCCATTTCAATGTGTAGTGTTCGCGTAAACTTTAGAAAACCTGTTTTCCTTTTAAGTCTTGTTTATTAATGTTGAGTGTACAGTGTTAGTAAAATAAATACCTTTTCTATTCTATTAAATTCTAAATTGTAGGTACCTACCTAATGTTTTTTCACCAAGTCACCAATATATTTTTTTAAATCACTCTCCTTTATTGTTTGAGCTTGAATGGAGTAAACACTTTTTTCACTTTACTTTTACTGAATATAAATTTATTTTATGATTAAATCCCTTCACGAACAGTGCGGACATAAAAACAGCAATCAAAAGAATCATAAAAGGGAAATTAAAAATTAACATGCACGCCACAACACGAATTATTGCATGAAAAATGTAGAGGATGCGGTTCCAATGGAAGAGTTTAATGAGTTCTTATGCTATTTCTAGCACGGTGACCCGACGATTAAAGTCCGGGCCATGCACAAAAGATCACAGGTGCCTAATACGATTTGTAAGGCAAGATTTTGACTCTCATCGTTTGGACGCGCTCTACAATGCCATCCTAAGTCTCGTTTTCGATAACGTAATTGAATGGTAAATAACTTGGATAAGTGTAACGACACTACTCTACTAGAGGCTTCCTTCCCTCAGTAGAAAGAAGGATCCCACCTAAGAAAGACCCAACCGAAGAGGGATCCAACCTTGGCAGAGTCCACTAAGAAAGTGCGAATCAAATTTTAGAGGTTGTAGAAAATGCCGACATTCTCTGACTTCTGCACCCTAAAAGTTAAGACGTAATGTTAGTATATGGGTTTTAGTGAGACTACTTCCCCCTTTCGGATAGGCTACGCTATCATACTCCCGCTGCGAATCTGGGTGTGCTGTCGTCTGATAGTCTTTTGTCAACTTGTATTTAGCCTTTTTCTTTTTTTTTATATATTTACGGGTAAGCACAGCGCCTTGATCTCACCTGATGTTAAGTGATGATGATGCCAATGCTGAAAGCGCACAGAGTGAAGTTGACTGTTGCTGCGTTGTTTTCACGCTGCACCTGTTGTCTTCGCGTCTGAACTCCATTTCCACTTCAACAACAATATCAGGTGGTGTGAAGTCATTTGCCGTGCCAAGTATATAAAAAAAAGGATGACAGTCAAAATTACCAACTAAAATCAACCTTTACAAAATCTATATAATGTAATGTGGATCTTCTACTACTCCTGTGGGGACGCTACAAAAATAATAAAAGCGCTGCACACTTTACAGAATATGGTACTTGTTTTATTAAAAAAAAAGATATAACGACAATTTTGGATTTACAATGTTATTGAGTTATCTACGTGAAAATAATAAATATAAATCAATTTTATCAATTTAAATGTGCCGATTATTTTTTTGGTTTAATCAAACAAAAAGCAAACTCTTCAGTATTATTTTATTAGTTTACTCGTAGATAAGTTAGACACATACTCGTTCTACATACCTCCACGCTGCGTTACCAACCGCATCCTATAGATGCGGAATCGATGCATCGATGGAAAAGTATAAATTTCCATGTAAAGAGGTTGGGTTGGAAAGTTGCAAATCACCGCTTCAACACAAAATAAGCAGTATGCAGAAGACAAGCTTCATACAAACGCGCTCGAGCAACGCACACATAAACAACCTCTCACCGACACGGAATCTCGCAGCGCTCGCACTGTTCCGAGATCCTCGAGTTGCTCGAGCGCGTTATGTGTTATGCTACCTTCTGGGTCCTCTTTATTTTGTGGCTTCGGGCCCCGCTCGCACATAGGAGTATGTACAATTGTGCATATGCCGCTATAAGTACCAATTTCGAATCGACTGAAGTGGACTATTGTTTTGAAGTACAATCGAACGGTGACTTTTTTTTTATATGAGAACAATAATTAAGAAGTAACTTCAATAAAGGTCATGTTCTCTTACAAAGTAAGGAGATAGTGATGATGGTAAATATGCACGGTTGGTTTAATCGGTAGGGCCTTACCCGAATTGTCAGAATGTGCTTTAGGCTAAATACCGCGCTTGGAAAACATTTAAAGAATCTTGCTGATGTATTAGTGCTTAACAGTTAGGAAAATAAATAAAAAAAATTGCAAAAGAAAATTACATTATTTTTGTTGCATATACAAAATATATTAGAGAAGTATTAATTAGTACACATTACCTTTCCTAGTGGTATTACGGAAATGCTTTAAAAAGGTTTAATAGAAAAAGCGACCGATGGTTTATTTTTTATCGTTCCGTTTCACAGGATAAGAACCGAACGGTGAAAACCGTTTATCGATTTTCAGCTCAAACGAACTAGCCAACGCTGCGCGTCCGCTGTTAAAATATTCAATTTTTGCTAGAAACCACTTAAATTTATACTGTTTTTTTTAGTTGTCGCAACAGACCGGTTGATTGCTTCTCTGTAAAACACCGGTTGATTGCTTCTCTGTAAAAGATATATTGCAATGAACAATTTTAATTTTCCACTTCAGAATTACTTTTAGACAACGATGATAAAAAGTATGATTTTATTTAATTATTATTACGGTTTGAGATGTACTTTATCCTCATAAGAATATAATATCTCTAACATGAGTCAATCTTTAAAATTTAAAAACGAGCAGGATTTGAACTTGCACCCTTCTGACATACCGGGTCAGGTGCTCTCCCAATTGAGCTATCGTGGTTCTAACAAGCCCGCTGCAATTATTCAACACTGTTTACATTTTTACTTTGAAAGACAAAGGCGCCCATTTGGTGCGTTATGTCAGAAGGGTGCAGGTTCAAATCCTGCTCGTGGAAATTTTATTCAACATTTGTATTTTTGTAATTTGTTTCGCAACAAAATTTGCGTTAAAATTATATAAACAAAATAAAAACATTTTATTTGCTTCATTGTTAAAAAAAATAGTTTTGTCTGATGATTGCTTAGCATGTATTTGCACATACCCGCAGTTTATTTCCAATGTAATTTTTGTATTGTTCTTTGCATTTTCTTTTATTTGCTGCAACTCTATTTACTTCTAATTTGTATGATTTAAAAAAAAAATTGTTATTTTTTTTATGTTTTGAAAGTGCTTGACCTTCATCTGACCTGACATTAACAACTATCAAACTTTACAGGAATATTATTATAGTTGTTACCGAAATACTTTTCTGGTGCAGATAGGTAGCTATTATTGTAGATTTCAAAATCGATGCCTCCAGTCAACCCGAGCCATAGCCGTCCTAGCCTTTAGAGCCGCCCTCGGGTTGTTCCACTCCTGATCCGATCCGATCCAAACGCCTCAGTCCTTCTAGTAGGTAACGGGCACACGCTTGTGTTACGCCATTCTCTCTAGAAATCCTCTGACGGTGTTTCGATCACACGGCATGAGGAACCCTTTAAGTCTCTCGCCGCCCCTAAAAAAAGCATGGTAACGATAAAGGCCACTTAAGACAAAAAATTATGACGATTCTCGTAACTGTTTAAACGAAATAAAACATTCACAATAACGAAATGTTCCGACGCGACGTCAGGGTGCCCAGTGCGAGTTTCGTTCGCCATTCGATCACGTTAACGAAAACGAGAAGTTGTACTCGACTGATTGTGTTAACGAATCTTTCCTCATATACAGACCATGACCCAGACCAGTATATAGGATACTTTTTTTTTATTTACTGTAGTCTTCGCTAACGAAGTCGCAGACAACAACTAGTAAATAAATAAAATAAAATTTTCTTTATTTTCCACCAGAATATTACATGTTTTGCTAAAACAGCGAAGTAAATTTTTCTTACAGGTATAAAGAAAAAATTGAAGTAAGAAAAACATATAATATTTGGGAAGACTGGAGCCCAAGATAGGATAAACCTGGATTTCAGGTCTCCAGGATCCCCGCCCGAACTATAACTACGTCTAACAATACCACTTAGATTTATTATCTGTAAAAGAAAAATAATAATAATCATTGTACCGATAGTTGTGTCTGCGAACGGTCTGGTAGCGAAGAGTCTCGACCAACACCTTAAGAGACTCTCGCTTAATGGTTGGATCAAGGGTCAGATACAGAAGGCGGTACTCTTGGACACGGCGCGGATAGTCCGAAGGTTCCTGTCTCTGCAGCCCTAACCACCGGCAACTTGAGCCCTGCCCCGTTGCCGGCGGCACCCTAGGCTAGGTTTTTTATAATATTTTTATGTTTTGTATGTACTTTTGTATTTTACTTTTATATTAATATTATAACAAACCTAGGCTAAGAAAGAAAATAAATAAAGAGTATAATAATAATAACAAGAAATAGAAATAGAATGTGAGTTTGTCTATGTGTACGTGTATAACGAGACCACAGAAGGTAAGCTTTGTACATACCGCGCTCGAGCAACGCACACATAGACCCCTTGCACGGACACGGATCTCGGAAACGCTCGGAAGTGCGAGCGCAGCTGTTGCGGGGTTCCATGTCCGCCACAAGTTATGTGAGCGTTGCTCGAGCGCGCTTGTATGAAGCTTACCTTCAGTTTGTCTCCATATTTGGTTACTCCGCTGTCGTCACGGCAACACAAATTTGAATGGAAAATTTCGAGTTGACGACCCCTGAGAACGAAGACGGGGACGGGGTCGGGGTCGGGGACGGGGACGGGGACAGACCGCTTTATTATTTATTACCCTACCATAAGTTCCAGCCGCAGCTTTATTTGTTACCCAACTCGTTACAAAGATTTGGCCCCAATTCCAAAAGTCGATTATTTATTCATTTAACAGCGTGCTGAGCTGCGTTCGCAAGCCGTGTTTGTGTGACAAATTGAATTTTTCAACGTATTTCAAACGTAACATCGACGGGGTAAGGTGTTTTAGCGAGTTTCAATCTGCTGCGATTTAATGGGTATTTCATACTGTAAAAGTATAGCCTGTATACAGTCACACCCCCTTAATTCAAATCATGTCATCATAATCAGAATAGTTATTTGCTGAGATTCAGGTTGGTATTGTTCTTCTTCAACTTAAGAGCAACGGTCTTGTCGTTGTAGCCTTTTCTATTCATCTCTATCCCAAGCAAATTTTTTTGTTTTTTCAGTTTATGGCTTCGTGCGACATTTAGCCAGTGTCAAAGTAATTTTTCTTTCAAATAATACATAAATAAACAATATTTCCTTCCTGTATGATGATGATGAATGATAATGGAAATGGGAAGTGACAAATAATATACCCCTCAACCCCTCGAGTAAGTAAAGATGTGGGACTTTACTAAGTCCTTACGCGGACTCTTGAGAGAATTTGAAAAGTAACGTTGCACTGTTTTGTTTCATTTGCCAACTCTCATGCACACTCACGAACACTTTAACGGTTAATAATCCACCATTATTTCACATTAATATTCGACATAACACAAATTTTAGAAAATAAAACAAAACCGCAGACATGACTGAAGAGTCATGTCTGCGGTTTTGTTAAAGAAAGTGGAAGAAACTTGGCGCGAAAGTGAAGACTTTCGCGCCAAGAAGTTTCCCGAGGTTAATTCTTTATTATATTTATTTTTTTGTTTTATCTTTCTTTTAGTAAATATGACTGGTTAATTAATAGCTTGGTCAATAGACACTTCTTGGCAACTGACAAAACAAGATTTATAGTGAGAATTACGTCGTAGTATGGGAATGGCCAACTATGACGTCATTTTGTTTCGTCAATTGAGTGTTTATTAAGGTTACAGAAATTCATGCTAAGGTAAAATAAAAAAAATATAAATGTTTGAAAGAACTGTAACTTGTTGTCATTTATACGTTTTATTTTCGTTGTGGTCAACTTCCCTATCAAAATCCAAATTAATTTGTTAAGAAAGAAATATATTGCTAATTTCGTTAATACAACAAGAGGGGGACACCTTCATTTTATAACCTCTCAACGTTTTAACCGACTACTCAGCTATTCCATTTCACTTGAACCACGGTTAAGTTTACGGTTTAATTGTTGCTGTTACTTTGTTTGCCCCGTAAAACGCGAAGTCGCACCAGCTGATGGACTAACGAAGATTTTAAGGTGGTGGCAGTAAAAACTTTATACAATGTCGGGAGAGACAGTTTGGCCACTAAATACGAGTAGATAGGTACAGAAGGCCACCTTCATACAAACGAAACAAGGGATACAGGCGCACGCACACAGTCGATCCGATCCGAACCCTTCGGAGAATCTAGTAGGGCACGGGGACGCGCACTAGTGCGCGATGCCGTTCCCTCTAGATAACCTCCGAAGGTGATTCGTTTCACACGGCTTGAGGGACCCTTTACGTTCCTCGCCGTCCCCAAAAAAGTCCGGTGAAGCTGAAAATGCCGTAGAGGCAATCAGCAATCTCTCTCAAAAAAAAGAAAACGCACACAGACATATTCTTACGGTGATCTCGGCTGCACTCGGGAGAACGCAAGTCGTATGTGAACCAGCTGAAGTCGCTTCAAATGAAGAACTGCATAACTAACTAAACTGAGGAACTTAAACTGAAAAAGACATGAAAAAACTGAAAAGATGAAAACTGCTGCATATTAAATTGTTTTAATACGACAATCAAAAGATATGATGTAGAAAAGTGTTGAGGAACAACAAAACAAAATAAAATCTTAAAATGAAATAAAAAATCTTCGTAATCGCAACATATTGTAATCCTAGTGCTACGACCGAGCGTAGGTATTAAAATCACTATCAGCCGCTCTTCTGCACCTCTCTATTTTGTGCATTAAGTGAGTTTTTTTTCGCTATAATTTCGTTAGCTCTCGTTAGCGCCCCGCGGGAGTTCGTAGAGAACTATCGGGTTTCGTTACTAATAGATCCGAGAACTGCCAAAGGACACACTTGAGAGAATGCCTTTGTAATTCGCAGAAACTTTTCAAAACGTCAGAATAGAATAATACGTAAAATAGAAGCGAGTAATTATTTCAGAATTGATGTTTTGCATTCTATACGCTCGGATACCAAGAGGCAGAGTGCTCGTCAATATATCCGGACCCCGATCCTCGCCGAACCCCTTGGAGAATCAAGTAGGGCACGAGGACACGCACTAGTGCGTGATGCCGTTCCCTCTAGAAAACCTTTGACGGTGCTTCGTTTCACACGGCTTGAGTAACCCTTTAAGTTCCCGCTGCTGCCCCAAAAAAGCCAGGTGAAGCTGAAAATTGCCTAGCGGCAATCGCAAACTCTCTCGACAAAAACCTATATCCGGCGGTCATGGGTTCATACCCCAGCAGATTGGGCAAAGTTGATGCCTGGGTTTGTGATCACCAACCTGCATTTGGCAAGCGTGTTGATTAAACCAATACCTATCAATTGACGCGAAGACTTTGATTTCAATGATGGATGACTTTGCCGAGCAGTCGACTCTGAAAATACACAATAATACACAATAGGTACGTAATACACACCTACTTGTAAAATGGTGATTTGGCTCAGGTGTCACGGTAATTCAGTTGTAAGAGCTGCCGTCTGGATTGCTAAAGTCGTGATTTCTTGTCTGTCCCATCTGAGATATGTAGGCCTTGGGAGTGTCTAGGAAGGTCAAACACGGGACCTTTTGTCGGTGGTGTAACCACTAGACCACCAAGGAGGTTTAAGGTATTGCAGGCTTGACTAGACTGCGGTGGCTTTTTACTATCAGGTGGAAAATTGTTTGTTAGCTTGAAAGAAAATAAAAGAATTGATTTAAAAAAAACCTGAATATGTATATATATATATATATCTTACCAATCAAACAATATACTTGGTAACGAAGGTTCATTGTTTTAAGATAACGGTCGTATAAAAAACCTTCCTCTCCTATCATGCCAAAAGAGAAGAAAAACAATTTGTCACAAGGAAAAATGTCAAGGATCGTTTTATAAAAAAAAAAACCAAAGTAATTAACGAAAGATATTTAAAAAATACGAAATTGAATGGTACCAAATTAAGTGGGTATTCTTTTGCATATTTAATTTATTCATATCATAACATTTTATATTAGGAGTTGGTGATTACAAAAAAAAGCTAGAGCGACCTGAGTTAGTGGAATGTTGGTTCCGTATTAGAATTGAGACATTACTTCTAATTATTGATTATCGCTTAGATAGTAAATTTACGAACCGATGGCATAGTGACATTCATAAGAGCTATTTGTAGCCTAAAACTGACTAAATGATTTTGAATTTTGCTTTCATGGCACCAAAGGCTAACTGTGTTTCGGATGTTACAATAATTAGTCCGGTGATGACTTGATTTCAATGATGTAGCCTTGCCCAGTAGTGGGACAGTAAATAAGCTTACAATAAATTGTTTTCTAAGATTTAAGCGAACACTACACATTAAACAACAACTTTTACTGATCTACTCGTGTTTATTAGGGTTCCATACCTCAAAAGAAAAAAACGAAACCCTTTTCAAGGAACGGGGGTCCAAATTTTGAAGTAAGTTAACCGTGTCATGTGGGGTATCGCTTCATTGGCATAAGCTTAAACAGATTTTTAATTATTTTTATGATATATAGTTTTTGATTTAAGACGAATGAAAAAAGAAATACTGTGGAAACTGAATTTCAGGAAAAGTTCAAGACTCGATTCCTGAACTACTATATGTACCCATAAGTTTGTACGGAACCCTCGGTGGGCGAATCCGACTCGCACTTGTCCGGTTATTTTGAATAAAATTTATTAGATTTAGCTATATGCCTGTTAATGCCTGTTAATGTTTGGCTGAATAGACCGAAATTTTAAATTATAATAACACCTGAGTGTGCCCTATACTAACGCTAATAAATTATATTCTAATGTTACAAATTTTGGTATACCAAATAAATTAACACAAATATAATGTACTATAAAGTAGCAGTTTCACGACCACACTGCAATGCAGCTTACGTCAGTAAAGTACCTACAAGGCAAGAACGGTCTCAAAATGCGCAGTTGGCGTTGAAACCGATTAATGCCCTAACCGCACGCAACGGTGCAGTTACAACAAGAAAAAAACACCCCCCCACTCCCCGGTTCTGCTAGGGTTACCTACTAGTCCTAAAATTTAAAAATCGGACTCGACGTCTCATTAAGCCCGACCTTTGGCACTATTGCGGACGTTTTATTTGAAGTTAAAATTAGCTTTTACATTAAATAAAAAAAAAGATAACAATTTGGCATAAGTACTTATTACTTGCACGCTTAAAATCGTACAGACAAAAAGCCTAACAAAAGTCGGACAGGCTGGACACATAAAAAAAAATCTGGATAGAAAGAAGAAAAGAAAAAAAAAATAACAAACAATAGTACATGATATAATAAATAAAAAATTAAGGCCAGACAGTATAAAGGACAGAAGAATAAAAACCGTAATAAAGAAGAAAACGAAGACTGTGAAACTAATAGGTCCTGTTTTAGCATAAGTTTCTGGGTCATTCGTGGATAGGCTAGTGGATAGACTTGGCAAACTTTCGACTAGATTGTTGCTAGGACCGAGAGGTGTGTGGAATTGTGCGATGGTCTGCCCGACCCATCAAACCACTCGGTACCGGCGCCCGTCTTCCCTAATTGCGGAACCCCCAGCTCTCAACGTAGTCTTTCGCGGTCTGCACAGTGACCCCTTCATCACCAGTTCATTTACGTCTCCACTGCTGCAGCACGAGCCTCCCTCTATGAATGGAAAGGGAGAACGGGCCATATACCGCCATATACCACGCGGGCCCAGTGCGGGTCGGCGGTTGTTAACGACTGCTAATGTAGCCGGGACCGAAGCACGGAGGAGCTCGAGATTATACATCTTTGTTCACCCATCCGATGACCGACCTTTGCGAAAATAGCTTAATCTTAGCAATCGCAGACCGGATGCGGCAACCACTGCGCCATCAAGCCCCTTCTAGGGCACTCCAATACAGCCCTGCGGCCCCTACGAAGGCGTCGAACCCCTCCGGGTAACACTCGGCAACCCTAAGCTCTACCGATACCGGGTGTATGTCAAGTTTACGGTCATTTTGGCGGTAACTTTATTATATCTTGACTGTGGAAAGTTTTTCCGTGTTTTTTCCTTCGGTTATTGTGTAATGACCATTCGTGTGGAATGCTGATGGTAGATAAGGCGTAGACTGGTTATGAAAAAGTTTGTTGACTGAATTATGGTTGATGTTCTGAGGGTTGGTATGGCTTTTGATGATGGGCTTGCTAATGGTGGGCTCTTACCATCACCAAGGCTTTAATTGATAGCTGGTCATATGGTGGTAGTACTGGGACAGCATAGGGGATGATACCAGTTTGTTGCATTAGATATTTTGATACAAAAATTTCATATATTTGGATATACCATACAAAATTCAAAGTATATTTTTTTCAAACCAATAAAACAATTTTGTTTATTTATTTATTTATATTGCTGTGATCTTGATTGATCTTATTTTTAATGAAACTTTAAGTAATTTTAAGAGAGTTTGCTATTCGCTACATATACGAGTACTTAGTAATGACCAAAGTAAAAATTTCTTTATGCAAAAAAAAAAGCCAATAAGCTAATTTTCTAAATACTTTTTAATCGTTCGAATAACCTCATGTGTTCTTTATTTATTCCCATATTAACGTCCTTATTACGTTTTAGCTGTAGAAAAGAATGACCCATATAACACTCAAAAAGAAATCTCTATCCCATTACAAATCGCCAACGTCGCATTCACATAAAAATATGTGTGAACGCACTCCCGGGAACGTGTCCCGCACTCTATTAACGACAGCCGAAGGCGCTACCGTTGACTGACACTTAGTAAAATTTACGATATTTCTAGAAATGAAGCTATATTACCGATAAAGTGTCAAATGGTGGCGATTCGCTACCCCCACGCGATGCCGAAGATTGTGACCGTAAAAATTTAATGGTCGGTACAATTTATGTCACTTTAACGTTTTCGTACCACGGCAGGACTGTTTCCAATTTTGTTGGCGAAAGGTTGACGCTGTTGTTATATATATTTTTTAATTTTGGCAACGTTTATGTTCCGCCCATTAACACGCCTGTCGTGCTGTTGTGTGACAAACGGTTTGATGCTAGAGCTCGATATGTATATGTATGTGTTATATGACTCAGCGATTTTATATCTAGTGAGATAACAAGTTTTTATAATACTTGTAGTACATGGACAATGGCACATTCTACTTGACAGACATAACGATGTAAAAGGGAGAAGGGTATATATTCGACTTTTGATAAAACTTATTAGCTAAAATAGTTATCCGCAAAGTATTATGTTTAATTACCTAACTAGAAAAAAAAATCCAAGAAGAAATTCTTCTTGGATTTTTTTTTCTAGTTAGTCAACTTACGCTTTTAAGTAATATCGATTATCATGAACTACATAAATTTAATTTTACTTTAATCTACACTTGACGCAAGGTCATTTTAATTGCCTTATAATAGTACTACTAAACTTTAAGCCCTCATAAGGTTATTAAATTTACACATTATTTCTTTGAAAAATAACATAATTATCGAATAAGTACAGTTATCAGTCAATTTATTGGCCATACGATAGCACCAATCCACTCGTTCCAACTAGACCAATAAATTCCGTGCAATGATCATTAATTCCAACCAAAATGTCAGTGGTCACGAACTCATACCGTACATTCTTTATGTCCGATCGTACAATGAATCTGTAACAAAAACCCTGTCTGATCCGTAAACGTGTCATTAGGTATCGACATTGAGTTCTATTTACGTAATTATTTTATAATAATAAGTTAAAAAAATTTACCCCAATAAAAAATTTGTTAAATGACAAAACTTACATGGCAATACTTTTGTCGGCACTTCGGTAGGTAGGGCCTTTGGCACCGCCGCCATTGATGAAAAGTGTGGTCACATTTATAATATTAGCATAATTTTGGGGTACTTTGAGCAATTTCGGTACAAAAAACTTGCGATTTAAATTACGATAACTCTTTTATTTTCATGAATAATATTTTTTATTATTTTTTTGTTACAGTTATTTGTATACCTATGTACCCCTTTCCGATCGGACAGGGTTTTTTTTTTACGAATTGTCTATTATCATAGTCATATATATGTATGTCATATCGGCACCAATGTTCGACACTTTAAGCCCAGTTTTCGACACAGTTTAATACCAAAAAATAACAAATATTTCATTGTTTATTGATATGACAGCTAGGAAGCCTAATTATTTATATAAAAAACACTTGCAACTTGTGTCGACACGCTTGCACCGTCCCACATTCCAAGCACTTCTGTTAGCGCTGGCGCGGCTGCAAATCATGCAGAGAACCTCAAACGGCGAAAGCATGAGAATCTGACTGGGTATCTCATATTTGAGCCGTTTGGAGTAGAGACATTTGGTCCATGGGGCCCGGGTGCTCACAAACGTTTTAAAGATATTTCTATAAAATTAGTAGAAACCACCCGGGACCCCAGAGATAGCAGCAACTTGGTCAGCGTAATAAGCATTGCTATCCATTTTTTCCTCTACGGCATTTTCAGCTTCACCGGGCTTTTTTGGGGGCGGCGAGGAACGTAAAGGGTCCCTCAAGCCGTGTGAAACGAATCACCTTCGGAGGTTATCTAGAGGGAACGGCATCGCGCACTAGTGCGCGTCCCCGTGCCCTACTAGATTCTCCGAAGGGTTCGGATCGGATCGGGTTGCTATCCAACGTGGCAATGCTGCTAGCTTATTTACAAACAATGGTGAGCAAAGGTGGACGTTTACTAATTTTACTGATGTGCGCTGACCAGGGCATGTCACAGTCCAACGTCAAACCAAGGCTCCTTACTCTGTCGGCGTACTTGATGGGAACGCTGTCGTAAAGAAGCGCAGGTATAGAATTCCAATCCAGCCTGCCTCTTAACCTACCGCTGCCCACAATCATGGCTTGTGATTTTGCAAATAAGATCGAAAGATTTAGCCCATGCTTGGACAGCAGATAAGTCTTGATTTAGGGCTTGAATCGTTTCCACAATCTCCGAAAGCATGAAATGCCTGTAACTGGAGATCATCGTTTTATTTATAGTTAGTAGTAGTTAAAGTTTATTGTTTTGTATAAGATTAATTTTAATCTTGTAATTGTCTTTGTTTGTAAATAAATTATTATCTAATTGTTTACTTTGTATCAAATATGATATATTATTTAAAACACATTGATTTAAAATTTATGATAATGATTAAAATACATTTTTGAATAAGATTTTGTTGCGAACAAGTTACAATTTAAAATAGTGTTGTTAAACTTTCCGCGAGCGGGATTCGATCCCGTACCCCATGAAAGGGCACCCGGTATGTCATTGGGTGCGGGTTCGAATATCGCTCGTACAAAATAAGTTTTTTTTTAACACTTTTTCACATTGATTTAACTTTTTTTCTATTAATATTTTCCGTCTTTGGTTACGCGATATTGACCAATGCTACTTACGCTCTTTTGAGCTTACCCCGACGAAATGTTTCTATGGCCGATGTCGACGCGATCAAAGGACTTAATAATGCTTAGCCGCAGGCTGTGTTGGGTGCAAAAGGTTTTTTTGTAGCAACGCAGGCAGTCTCTTATTAACCGCATGTTTCATTTAGCCCCAGGAGACGGACGGGAGAGACACCAGTGCCTTTAGCTGGATGTTCAGCACACAATAGTACATTGAATAGGAGCTTGCTCAATTAAAATGTGTTGTAAAGCATTTTTTTTGTCGTCCTTGCAGATCTAAACGGGAGAAAAGACTGATATTTAACTTATTTCTATCATTTTTCTAAGTCTGGTTTTTGTTACAAGTAGTTACTACGGTCATTGTATAGTGCTAATTTAAGTATGTTAACAGGTTCCCTGTCCAAGAATTACAACAATGGTTTTTAATTATTATGTATCATATGTGATTCACGGGACAGGGAATGGGTTAAAGTTACAAAATGTTTAGTTACAGATTTTACAGTCATTTTGTACAATTGTAAGTGCTGTGAATATTTGTATACTTAGTGGTATAATGATTGTGAAACGAGCTCATTGTAATTGTTTCATCCATATTTCGTTGAACAACTTGGATTTAAATCAGATGATTTTTACATAGAAACAGAGAGCTGACATTGCCATAGATTTGTGATCCGGACGTAATAGATAACTATGAACTATTAAGGAGAATGTTTCCGGTTGAAAGTCCCGGAGTCACCCGAAGAACTTGAGACAAAAAGTTCCATACAAGAGCTTTAGATTCTCAGTTCAAATTTACTGCCCGTAAGCGAACTATTTGGTGGGTCAATGAAGATTCATATTTGCTTTTTTGTTTTATTTTCTAGTAATTGTGTTCTATCGAATATTGATGGGAAATAATGGCGGATCATTTCACCTTTAAGTTTTCTGGAACGTCACACGTTCCAGAAAGCGAGTGAGTTTTGTCAAATAAAACAAAGCAGTGCAACGTCACTATGCAGACTTCCTCAACAAGTCCGCTTGAGACCTCAGTAACTTCTCACATGTTTACTGATACTCAAGGGGCATGGGCCAATCTCATTTATCAATTACTCATTACCTCCAGATTATATGACAAAACATGTTTTAAAGAATAGTTATGTAGCATGTGTCAAGAAAACAACCTTATACTTGAAGTGCCTTACAAATAAACTAAGAATAAGCTCCGAATAGTTATTCCGTCACCTGTCGTGTAAACGTCATTTAAAATTAGAGTAAAAGAGACAGAACATGGAATAACTATTCGAAGCTTTCTTTGTTTATTTTTAAGCTCCTTAGTACTGTAACATGCCATATACTTAGCATAAGTTACATAACATGTTACTTAATGTGGACTCACCTTTATAAAACGAAGAAAAATTGTACTATATCTCTAGTAATAATTTAGACTGGCCAAAAGTACAAACGGAAGAAACCAAAAGTTAAAAAAAAAAAAAAAGAAACAGCGGGCGTACAACATTATTATAAACTCTACCGCAGTCGCAGACTTAACTGTATTTTAAAAGCGAGTGCTTTTCCTTAGTTTTATTGTTGCAAGCTAGTTTATCAGCCCCAATGGGCTACTAAAAGAAGTTCCAGTTGAATTTTACACTTGTCGACGTGCGCACAGATAAATCGGCCGGTCAGCGCCGCCGGCCGTTACAGCTACCGACGAAAAGCACACCTGCACTAGCGCAAAGCATAAGACGTAGCGGTTTGGTCAAATGAAATAATTATGGTTATAAAATTAATTTTACGTTTTGGCGAACAAATTACAATTCGGCAGGTTGGAAATGTATCATCTCGAGCTCCTCCGTGCTTCGGAAGGCACGTGAAGCCGTTGGTCCCGGCTGCATTAGCAGTCGTTAACAACCACCAATCTGCTCTGGGCCCGCGTGGTGGTTTATGGCCCGTTCTCCCCCATCCATCCATAGGGGTTAGGGGAGGCCCGTGCCCCAGCAGTGGGAACATAAAATGAACTGATGATGATGATGATGAACCACATACTTGACCCGGTATGTTTAGGGGTGCAGGTTTGAATCCCACTCGTGCTCAGAAATCGTAATTTAATTATCTTAGCTCCAAGACTACTCACTAATGACATGTTTATTTACATATAATTGTACGCAAATATTGTTGCGGACAAATTACAATTTGAAAAAAGACAATACTCCCAAAGAAGGACCCCAATATGTTCATAACAGAACAATATGTTCAAACCTTTTTGTTATTACTGTCTATGATTATAAAGAAAGTTATAAGACGATCAAAGACGATGTAGTAGCGAGTTGGTAGTTGGTGTATTTTTAATAAATTTATGAAGTTCTTAGTGAGTAGTTTTAGTCCTGGGCACCCAGGACCCAGGGGAAGATTGTCCGGGACATAAAAATTAGTGTTGAAAACATTTGGATTTTTTTTTTTAATACTTTGTCTTTTTTCAAATTTTAAGTATTAGTTCTATTTGTATGCTACAAACATTGATGTTATGGCGACATATTTATATAAGATGGTGGTAGCTAGCCAGGCGGACAAACAAGCCCTACCACCAACCAAACCGAGTACACAAACATGTACCCCCCGCTGGGAATCGAACCCGGGACCTCTGGGTCTAAATCGGTGGTCTTATCCACTAAACCACAGAGGCGGTTTCTGAGCTTCTGGGAGAAGAAAATCTCGGTATAAGATAACTACTAAGCTTTCATGGGCTGAGGTGGTCCATCAGGAATGAAATGAAATGCAAAAATATTTATAAAATGTTTTGGTTTTGTTAATATAATTTTTAACGCAAATTTTGTTGCGATACAAATTACAAAAACACAAATGTTGAAAACAAAATATTTATTCGATGTCACACTATAATACATTCAACTTTGATATGCGCGAGCGCTGCAGAGCCGCCAAACAATTAAAATCCTATTGTGTCTGTATTCACTACAGACGACAAATTGAATATTGGTGTATCCTTGATAGCTGGCTCAGTAACATAAAGGAGAAGCTTATGACTTGAGCGGCAGATTACTAGCCTGAACCTAGTGATATATCACTAGAATCTAGGCAAGGTAGTTTAAGCGGCAACGAACTATCGCCGTGATTGCTAAGTTAAGCTTCGCTTTTGAAGTAGGTCGTTAGTCGTGGACTGGCACTATTTGGAGCAAAGTAGCTTTATAATGAAAAATATTAGGCAAGTTAGATAAGCGATGTACTGGTTGTACTATTCACAATAGATGCTTCGGTCAAATAAGTACTAGATTCCCGATGAGCGCTTGAAGAACGGTATTCAATGTCAACAACTACCGTCATTAATATCTGATCATAATATTTATAAATATGAAGTACTTATAAATATTTTGCAACCGTAATTAATCTTTATAAGTAAGTGGAAATAGAGTCCAGATGCGAAGATAACTGGTGCAGCGTGAGAACAAACGTAACATAAACTCACTCTGCCGGCCCACAAGATGCTTCTTCACGCCTCTTTTGAAGGACCCCATATCATAGGAAGGAGGGAAAACGTGTGCTGGTAGACTATTCCATCTTTTGGAGGTGCAACAAAGAAATGAGTCACCAAATTTCTTTGTGCGCGATGGAATATTTGAGACAGTGAAGCGGTGACTCCGAAGAGCAGCACGTGTACTCCTATGAAGGAAGGGAGAAGGTGGGAAGAGGTCAAAGAGCTCTTCAGAGCACTCGCCATGGTATAAGCGGTAAAACACGCTGAGTGACGCAACATCTCTACGCAATTGCCGATATTCAAGAGTATTTGCCACTTCTGCATTGTCGATAATGCGTTCAGCGCGACGCTGCATTCTGTCTAAGGCATCGAGAAGGTACTTTGCGGAACCGTCCCAGATGTGCGAGCAATACTCCACGCAAGACCGTACCTGTGTCTTGTACAAAAGGCAAAACTGGTCCGGCGTAAAGCATCGCCGCACTCGAGTTTTCGTGTAGCTGTTTTGATCACGGTTTCGATGTCCCTTGATGTCCCTTGATGATAGTCCCTTTGGTTCAGATCGCAGCGTATCGTCATACCGAGCATGTTGATACTGCTCTGCAGGCTTAGAGATGTACCTTGAAGAGTTGGAAGGGGAAGGAATGGTAAATTTTTTGCCGTGAACGCACAGTGAACAGGCAGTGGAGCATAATGGAAAATGCAATCAATGCAAATGCAATGCTGAAAATGCAATCTGACGCAATCAGCAATCTCTCAAAAAAAAAAAACAGAGACCTATTTTCCGTTACTTTAAAATATTTGTTACAGTTACGGGAAGTAGTGTACGGTTGTATTTATATAACGGATCAAACTATGACCAGTTTATCTTATCTCTGTTCGATAGAAGATGACGAAACTTCCATCTGTCATCTCAATTAAATATTGGAAAAAAGTCCTATCGAATTGAATACAGTCACCCACTGATGACCTTAAGACCTACCTTTCCAATCAGCGCAGTTATCAACAGCCCGAAGCCCTTTATGTAAGCCCTGATCCACTACAAAGGTTCTTATATAGAATTCTATTGAAATCAGATTCATTCTTACGTAATATCAGTCGAAGGTAATGTTTGATACTTGATGTAGCGATCGATTGTATTAAAATTATGGTATTCAATTATTTTTATGCTTAGTAGTTTTTTGTTATATATTGGTACAATTATGGTTCTTTTGTAATTTTTATTATTAAAATTAATATTTTCTTTTTATTTCATGTTTTTGGTTTTCTACCAATACAACGAATAAAATATTCAAAGTACAAAAAATGTTGATTAAAACACGATTATTAAACAGTAACCTAAAGATTACTTAGTTGAGGAAAAACAATTAATTGAACAATAACTATGTTATACTCGTTAGGTACAATTCTACTATAGCGTTGTGTTATAAAATTTTAGGTATTTCATAACACGCGTTGGATAGATGGCACTTTGCCGCTAAAAGCAGTCAAAAATCTAAAAGCAGTGAAAAAATTCAGTCTTACGTCAGCCATCCCGTTAGCATAATGGTCAGTACAGCCCGGATTGTGGAAGACCCAGGTTCGTTTCCTGGCTGGGTCGGGTAGGCAATTAAATTTTTTCACTGTATTTTATAAATATTGAATTCAGCTTCAGTGCAGCAATTAGCACTTAAAAATAATAAAAAGTAAAATTTACTAACAATTAATTTGTGCAAAACATAATAGTGACGTCATAGCTCCCAACAAATAATAACTACAGAACTATTCCCATACGATTGTATATACCCATACTATGAAATAATTTAGATTGTTTATGGCCTGTTCGCCCTATCCATCCATGGGAAAGGCTCGTGCCCCAGCAGTGGGGCGATAAAATGAGCTGGTGATGATGATGATGATGATGATGATAATGGAACGCTAAAAAGTAATCTATTGACTAACCAGTCATCTACTATTAAGCGAGCCATAAAAGCTACTCACAAAAGCAAAACGACAAACTTAATTAAATTTCATAGCATTGCTGTGCCTTGACTTGTCACAAACACGTGTCATAAACAGAGTCGTCAATGTATACAAAATAAATGCGGAACCCGAAACATGCTTCGAGCAAACTTGGGCCATATTTTTTATTTATGAAACCGGCCGTCATCGTTGCGCATCCGATCAGAACTTGGAGTTTATTTTCCATCCAATTTTCTATCTGACAAACTAACATGCGGTACACCTGAGTAGCAGATTCGTTCTAAACTGATATCAACAACTTGTTTTATATGGGAATAAAATGTTTTTGTTTTGTTTATATAATTTTAACGCACATTTTGTTGCGAAACAAATTACAAAGACACATTGTTAATGACGGTAGTTGTTGACATTGAATGGGGTGCCTTTGGCTTTCAAAGTAAAAAGTAAATAGTGTTGAATAATTTCGGCGGGCTAGTTAGAACCACGATAGCTCAATTGGAAGAGCACCTGACCCGGTATGTCAGAAGGGTGCAGGTTCAAATCCTGCTCGTGAAAATTTTTTCAACATTGTGTTTTTTGTAATTCATATGGGAATGCCTATGTAATTGCTTTTCTGCACGATTTGGTTTTGCTGTAAGTGTGGCATGCATCTTAAGGTGACTAAACATTAAGTAACAGGTAATATAACTTATGCTATATGACATGTTACTAAACTAACTGCCGTACTCAGAGATGTCAATTAAGTTTCAATGACAATCAAATGTCTTTCCTTCTCTATTTAGCACTATACATAAGAAAATGACAGCAAGAGACTTAATTGTCATTAAAACTTAATTGACGTGTCTGAGTACGGCAGTAAAACAATAAGGTTGTTTTAGTGGTGCATAAATTTGCTACATAGCTTGTTTTGTCATATAGACTGGACGCACCTTCATATGAAATGAGTTGTCAACGTTGGTCGTCAAATGGAGAAAAAGCCTTTACGACCGCCAGTCCTAAACCCAATGTTGCCGGATTCATTTTACAGCAGGACTACATAACTTGCGTACAGTTTACTTGCTGACACTTACCATGGTGTAGGAGTTGCTTAGATAACAAAAAAATTAACGAGCCTTACAGTAGTCGCATATGATGTGTAACATTTGACATCTCACGTTTTGAAATCAATATTACAATAGTAAATAGAATATAGAATTAACAATGACGTATACATATTTTTTTTGTCTCTTTTTTTTAAATTGTTTAAAAGTTTATTACACACGAAATGGTTGAAAACAATATTACAATAGAAAATAGAATACATTTTTTATTAGAAGACATGTCACACTGTTACGATCACATTTCAACGAAATCACTCCCACAAATATTACGACCTACAACGGACATTGGGCTTAAAGTGTCGATCACTGGTGGCTTCCCCGAGTAACACGTAACAGTTACAGGATCACACTGTTAAGACCCTACTTCCGTCCCTTTTCTACGAAATCACTCCCAAAAATTGTATATATAGAAGGCGAGCGGAAAGATGTTACACATCAAAAAATATAAAAAAAAACAATTTTACCTTTTGTCAAGTTAGTAGCGACAGGAAAGTGATCGCCATTTGTTTCTAAATCATCCCTACATCCACGTAAGAAGTTAATTGCAACGTTGAAGGTTTATACCGAGATCGTTTTTTTGTTTTGTTGCAACCAGACTTGGTTTGACCGACCGTATTCGATTAAAACTCCTCGCTTCGGAAACTTTTTCAGCTAATAGCACGTTTAACAGATCGTTACAGCCTAAATCAACAATTCACGGTGCGCGCTTTCCCTTCGATTTGAATTCGTGAATCTCGCCCTGTCATTTGCGGCTTGCCGTTTTTTTGGTACGCGACAGACTTTACTTTTCGTAACAGCTTTGGACCTTTGATTATTGAGATTGGATTAGTATGGTGTTTTTGGTGGCACAATTTTGATGTAAACAGCAATTTTAAATATTTAACTCAGTAATGTAAACTAAAAGTCGAAATAATTTTTCTCTTACACATCGGGTCAGATGAACTTTAAATTGTGCTATTTGAAAACATTTTAAAAGTTTGGAAAATTGTCAAAAAAAATTCCCCCAGCTGGATTTTAACCCGCACCGTCTGGCATATCGGGTCAGGCGCACTTCCAAATATGCTATTGTTGCTGTGTTTGAGCCGTACCAATTTATCAGCACTATCTACTGTTAGTTTACAAGCTGAAGGAGCCTTATTCAATATTAACAATATGTAACGTGATCAACATTTGATTATAACATTCTTACAAATAACAAGAATCAACTGTAAAGAATAAGGAAACTATTTTTTTTTATATTTACGGGTAAGCACAGTACCTTGATCTCACCTTGTGTTAAGTGACGATAAGGCACTTCACCCGGGATCCTCAACAAGTGAGGCACTGGCTATCTTATCTCTAGCTGCCGGAACACAACAATGCTACAAACATTGATTTTATGGCGACGTCAGGATAAACATTAGTTAAAACTAATGTGTAAAATATACGCGAGTAGATCCGTAAAAGTTGTTTCTTTTCATTATGGCTACATATTTAGATAAGAATGGTGGTAGCTAGCCAGGCGGACAAACAAGCCCTACCACCAACCAAACCGAGTACACAAACATGTGCCCCCCGCTAGGAATCGAACCCGGGACCTCTGGGTCTAAACCGGTGGTCTTAGCCACTAGACCACAGAGGCGGTTTAACTATAAAAAAGTTTAAACCTACGTGCCCCAGCAGTAGGGACATAAAATGAGCTAACAATGAACCAGTTATAAAAGGTTTCTACAAAAATCCAAATTCTAAAAACAGTACACTGTATTTAGGTGCCAAATGTGTAATTTTGAAAAGTATAACTAAATAATGCTTAAAATAGCAATAATAATTCACAAACACACGCATGAGGAGAAGAAGTGTAAATTAAACAAAAACAAAACAGTAACGATGTTTATCAATTACAAAACCAGCGTCGGGGAAGATTAAAAACAGAACACGGCGAATCACGAAGTAGCCGAAAATGCGGATAATCATGCTCGCTCTCCGGATAAAACTCGAGCCGGGTGGAAATATCCGTTAATATATTCGTGGCACGTCCAACGGCACCCGGTAAAATCCGGTTAAGGTGAAGATATGCCTCGCTTAATCTCGCGTTTGATTTATGACTGTGACATTCTTTTGTTATGAGAGTGTTAATTTTGAAGTGAAGCCGACATTAATTGTGTAAGAATCGAGCGTTCGTGCTTGATAGACAAATTGTGGTGTTCGTTCTCTTGTACGGTTAATGGAAGCTGATTGTAATGAAACTAGTTTTTTTGCTTGAATATTATTGTAAGAACAACTCTAACAAGTTGACCGGCTCAAATAGGAGAATGTTAAAACAAGAAAACTTTCAGAAAGTTGAGAGTTCGAACTCTTTAATACTAAAATCTGACTATGCAAAACTTTTTCTTTCATTTTAATTTATTTTCATTTATTGGCGTCTCATTGGCTTGCTGTTTCAAATATTCATCCAAATAAATCATTTAATAATCCATTTTCAAACATGCTTATGTTTCCACATGCGAAAACTTCGTGTATCTCGTTACCAACTGTGTTGTTTTTCAAATATAAACTAAATAAAGTAAAAGTGTTGAACGTCTCAGCTAAGGTCGCGAAATACAACAACATGCCCGCCTCCTTGGAATGTGAGGCATTTCTGCCCGTCCGTCACATTAACTTTTTTTTCCCCTTTAGTTTATGGCTTCGAGCGATGAGCACAATTAGCCAGTGCCAAAGTAATTTTTCTTGCAAGTAATACATAAATATACAATATTTCCTTTTTTTTTCCGGTATGATGATGATGAATGATAATAAAAATGAGAAGTGAGAAATGATATAACCCCCAACCCCTCGAGTATCTCAGTCCCCACTGCTGGAGCACGAGCTTTAATTTTATTTTTTCTTATTGTATTTTATTATGTTGGTTAAAAGTGCTAACGTGTGTGTTGACAGAATAAAAAACACTACTGCTAACTAACGGTTACTACATTACTAAATTACGGTTGCTTTTTCTCAATTTCTTGATATTTTTGATCAATTGCCTACGTTGCACGTCTAATTTTAAATACATAAAAAATTAAATTCATTTAATTCAAGTAATTACAATGTTATACATATACACATGAAAAAAAAAACAACAAAACTTGGTCAAAATCGTGTTTTTTTTTTTTGAGAGAGATTGCTGATTGCCTCTGGGGCATTTTCAGCTTCACCGGGCTTGTTTGGGGGCGGCGAGGAACGTAAAGGGTCCCTCAAGCCGTGTGAAACGAATCAACTTCGAAGGTTTTTTAGAGGGAACGGCATCGCGCACTAGTGCGCGTCCTCGTGCCCTACTAGATTCTTCGAAGGGTTCGGATCGGATCGGTCAAAACCGTATTGGGTTCACCACCTATAAAAGTCCTAAACACCAGATCCAGATCTATCCAAAAACCAGAGGTTATCCATCCGGAATATGACTTTAAAAAAATCTGTCGCTAGAAACGTCACTGTTGATTGACTGCCGTACTCAGAGACATCAATTAAGTTTTAAAGAGAATTAAATGTCTTTCCTTCTCTATTTAGCACTATACATAAGAAAGTGACAGCAAGAGACTTAATTGTCATTAAAACTTAATTGACGTCTTTGAGTACGGCAGTAAGACTTGTACCGTTAACCAATCACGCTGAAAACGCTCGACAACACATCCCCACATTCCCATTATGGCGGCAGTGTCGGGCACTGTAGCTTCTCTCTTTGATATCCGTAATGACTGCAACGTTCCGCCAGTATTGATTTATTGGCGTTTGGCTTCTCGTTATCTAGGCGGCCATTTATCTTCCAGTCGACGAGGTCGGGTCATTGGGATGACTCCGGTATGTCACACTCTATTACGCTGATCTCTGGACGTCTTGAGTGGGCACGCCAGTTAGGGCAGGATAATGTTAGGGCTGCAATTTGACCCAAAAAAAGCGCTGCGAAAAACCCGCGAGCATTATTTGAAACTGCTGTTTTTGAGAATACAGGTCAAATGTCAAATTGCTAGGAAAATAGGCTATCGTGACTATATCCGACTTGTGCTAGTCAAATCTATCTTTTTTTTAATATATTTACAAGTAAGCACAGTGCCTTGATCTCACCTGATGTTGAGTAATGATAAGGCCAATGATGGAAGCGCACTTCACCCGGGACCCTCAACTAGTGAGGTACTGGCTATCTTATCTCTAGCTGCCGGAACACAACAATGCTACAAATATTGTATTATCTGTTTACTTTGTGTGCTATAGTGAGCCTCATTCAATTTCATCAGTCATCGACATGCGATGTTATTTCTTAAAACATCTGTCGAGTACAGGTTCCAATCCCGCTCGTGGAACTGCTGTTAACGCTATTTCAGAATAAAATATTGTCAGTACACATAAATATGCTTTATATAAAATAAGCTTTATATTGGAGTAAGTTTTGTAATTCTACAAAGAACTTTGTATGAGTACCCACACGCCAAAGATAATGGTCGAACCTATTTTAAAATAAAACAACATCCACTGGACTACTACCAACCAAGACAAAAAATCCAAAAATAATGCAATTAAAATTAAATCTTTCCATCATGAATTAATTAAATCGTTACTGCCTTTTAATGTATGTTTCTTTAAAGTTTTATTACAAGACGGTGCAAAGGCAAAGGCAGAAACATTTGCTTTGAGCGGTGATAAAGAGCTCCGTTTCCAACCGGCGGCGCCGGCGACAGAAGCAAGTTGCAAATAGGCCGCAGAATGACAAAAAGCGATGCATCTTGAAAGTAGGTTAAAGTCGATATGCTTAGTCTGTATCAAACGAAGATGACATTTTTTTTAAATGTCGTAGGGGTGAGCACTTGGCCTTTACCACACCTGATGTTAAGTCATGATAAGGCCAATGGTGGAAGCGCACTTCAGCCAGAATCCCAACTACAGAGACTCTGGCTATCTTATCCCTAGCTGCCGAACACAACAATGCTACAAACATTAGTGTTATGGCGACATATTTAGATAAGATGACGGTAGCTAGTCAGGCGGGCAAACAAGTCTTACCACCAACCAAACCAAGTACATAAACATGTACCCCCACTGGGCATCGAACCCGGGCCCTCTGGGTCTGAGACCGGTGGTCTTAGCCATTAGACCACTGAGGCAATTTCGAAAGCATCACTTTATCGTTATAATTTAGTTAAAAGTCCCACTGCTGAAGCTTTCCCACATGTGCAGCGGTACGTTGGAGAACGCGCCATAAGTTATCATGCTTGCACAGTGCTTTCCGAAGCATGGAGCTCGAGATATATAAATTTGGTGTACCATTGGGTGACCACGGTTTTGTGAAAATTGCTTAACTTTTTTACCGATTGCGCTACCCACTGCTTCACTGAGCTCCTTTTAAAGTATACTTTAAGTCTTAACTTAAAGTTCTACTTAAGTTCTACAAGTTTTCGATTTACTATTTTATTTTTATTTTAATACTCTTCTGCGCAATTCATTTTTACGTGAATAGACATTAACATGGAACATTTTGTTGTCTAAAAGTACGAGTAAGTTTATATTTAAAATAGATAACGTCCAGGGTGCTCGGGTTCATATATTTTAAGTTCAAATTCTTAATATAATTTAGATATAATGCGATTGACATGTCTACCTATGGACAAAAATATCTCTTAAATATCGTTGAAATAGTTTTTAAATTACAAAAACGCAAATGTTGAAAAAATTTCCACTAGCAGGATTTGAACCTGCATCATTTTATAAATAGCTTGCCTACTTCTTAAGTGATCTTTAGTATTTGTAAAAATATTATGATCGGGTGTTAATGACGGTAGTTGTTGACATTAAATGGGTGCCTTTGGCTTTCAAAGTAAAAAAGTAAATAGTGTTGAATAATTTCGGCAGGCTTTTAGAGCCACGATAGCTCAATTGAAAGAGCACCTGACCCGGTATGTCAGAAGGGTGCAGGTTCAAATCCTGCTCGTGGAAATGTTTTCAACATTTGTGTTCTTGTAATTTGTTTCGCAACAAATTTTTGCGTTAAAATTATATAAACAAAACAAAAACATATTATAGTTTTTAAAATAAATGCGAGTAGATCCGTATATACTTTAGGTAGTCTTCTTTTTCAACCGTTATCCACCCAATGTTGAGTGTAGGTCCCTTCTAATGCACTTCCATTTCGTTCGATTTGTGCCTTCCTCATCCAACTCTTCCCCGCTACTTTGCCAAGGTCGTCAGTCCATCGCATTGGCTGCCTGCCTACGTTCCTGTGCCCAACTCTAGGTCTTAACTCCAGCACTCTTCTCCCCCATCTATAGTCCTGTCTACGGCATATATGGCCTGCCCACTTCCGCATAGCATAGCATTTAACTTTAGACAACAATGTATCCTACATACACAACAGTGCTCTTGACTATTCAACTCTTCCTCAGAGCGTTACATTCCGAAATCATAAACCTTTTTTCCGTTTATAAAGCAACAATAAATGGAGGGTTAACCTTTATAAACGCCTGGAATATTCATGAGCGCAATAATGTGTAACGAACAAACGTACAGACGTTCGCGGGTTAATCGGGCCGCGTATAAAATATGCGCGCCGGTATCGGGCTGTGTAAGCAGCGGGCTTATTGTGGCGAACGGCGAACTTTTGTTACGCAAACGAGCTATATTAAGACGAGAAGAAATGTGATATTGTAAAAGAAATTAAAGTGGTAATTTTTAAACAATTTTTCTGATATTTTTTTAAATACGTCCGATATTAGTGGTCTAGATTGCATTTGTCCACAGCGTGTGGCCCTTTAGGCGCGTTTAACGTGCAAAGCAACGAGGCACGTTTTTTAAATTTTGAATTTTTTTGAGTGTTTCCTCATACTCGTATTCGAAATCACCGTTGACTATTTTGACAGTCGACATAATCTCTTGACAAGTTGATCACAGTTGAGATTATCAGGTATATCTTATTAGATAATGATTTGATGATGATTGTAACGGAAGGAGGCGAAAGGGAAAAAGTGGACTGTATTAAGGAATAAGATGCAAAGTAAAACGTAAAATTATAATTAATAGAAGAGAAAATAAAACATACCAGGACAGCAACCAAGATGACAATCAAGTGAAAAGAAAAGAAGACAGAACATATTAAAAAATGACACTTAGAAAAAAGGAAAAAGTACAAAACCTAAAAAGAAGTATTTACTCCGTAACAATGATGATGAAAATCAAATATCTTAAAGAAGCCTTTGATTTGACTAAGTCAAAACGTACACATCAATATAAAAAAATTTCAACATTTGTGTTTTTTGTAATATAAAAATCGTCAATCTGTACCAACACAAAAATAACGTTAAACAAAAGTGAAAGTTGTAAATCAACAACGGCAACGTTGACGCCGTAATTAGAAAAGTTTTTGACGCAAAAACGTCACGTCACTCAAGTCGCATAATCTGTGGCGCTATTCCGTTAATGGCGGTTTAATCCGCGACGCCGGGTCATTATCTGACACAGAATATTACAGACGGCACAATTGTGCTCGACGTTTTTTGCTTTGACAAGGCATTTGTTTTGTTTATAAGCTAGCTAGCTAAGCGACCGCCCTCAACTTCGTCCGCGTAAATACCCGTGACTCCATTTTGAATTTTTAACCGACCTCAAATAAGGAGGAGGTTCTATATACCACTGTTCCTATTTTTTTTATGTATGTTCATCGATTTCTCTGTCAATTTGTGGACAGATTTTCAAAATGATTTTTTTATCGAAATGGTATCCTCCTGAGGTGGTCTTATTTTAATGTGGTGAAGACCTGATGAAGAACTTCGGAGATAGATTACAAAACTCCTCCAAACATTACGAACAGTACGCGTATTGTGATTTGGTTATTGTATTGAAGATGTCAAGCGGACGAAGTCGCGAGCGGGCCGCTAGTGATTATTAATTGTTTATAGTTAATTTAAACAGACAAATTATCTTCTATCATCTACTCAATATTTACTACACTATATATCAATCCATTTTAACGTTATAACAGGAACAACACTAAAAGCAATTTCTACATTGTCAGAACTATACCGAAGAGTAGTTTTTGAACCGTAACACGTTACAAATATCAGTTACTTTACACTGTTCCAACGTATAGTGGATCTTTTAGATATCTAGAGAGCTGCTCCGTATTCATGCGGTGACAGTTTCTTTGGTGCTCGGATAAAATTCAATATTTTTACAAAGCACTCGTGTGGCTTTGAAAACGACAAATAGCATAATACGTTTTGTTGTTTGAACCTAGGCGAAAACGCCTTAGGACGGAGTAAGTTCATATGCGGAGGCAGCAGAAGGCACGCCCAACTAACAATCGGTGCCTTGACAGGGCACTATGCCACAAAACAAATGCTTCACCGAGTTCATCTTTCAAGAAACTAATGGCATCTATCTTTACAGAGGAAGAAGAGTAAAAGGATGGGGGTTGTACAAAAGATCCCGATGGGTCGAAGTGTTACTGCGAGAGGGAAACCTCAGATACCTCAGAAACCCACTAAGATAAGATAAGATAACATTGACGCCTTAAAACAAAGAGGAAATATGTAATGTACGAGGTAGCTACGTACAGTGCATATTTCCTTTAGCAGCACTTTTCGAGTTGACCTCATTTGCACCTTTTTATTAAATTGTATTGCACAAACCAGCCCCCCGACCGCCTAACCGATTGCTTTGGCTACGTGTATAGTTTACGACGTCATCTTGTCATCTAGCTAATAAGTATAGGCATATATCGATAGCTAAAGCCTATAGCTTTCGATATTACTTTCATAGGCGGTACGAAATGACAAGATGAAGTCATAAACTATACACGTAGCCAAACCAATCGCTTAGGCGGTCGGGGGGCAGTTTGCATTTACCTACCAAGAGCGTCGCGCGTACTCGTTACCTACTATTTTACCATTTAGTCGTAGAATATTGTTTTATTTTATTTTCTAATTACATCAGTTTTATCATATTATTATCTTCTCTTATCATTTATCTCTACAATCGGGGCAGCCCGAACATGTAAATTATTATTTTCAATTATACACGTTTTATTACACAACAAGAAAGCGCTTGGCCTTGATTTACCTGATGGTAAGTGACGATCTGGTGAAGGTCGCGGGAAGCCGCTGGGTGAGAGCAGCACAAAACCGGTCGTTGTGGAGATCCTTGGTAAAGGCCTCTGTCCAGCAGTGGACGTCTTTGTCGTCGTATGATGATGATGAAGTGAGGATAAGGCCAAAGGTACTGAGGGTAAGTTTTTTCTATTAATCGGAACACCATAATGCTACTAACATCTTAATTGTAATGGCGACAGACTTAGGTAAGATGATAGCTATGCCTAGCTAGCTATCAAGTCAGTCAGTCAGTCTGTAAGACTTTAAACAATCTCTACCTACCACCACCACTCTAATCTAGTACAATACACCGCTTTTCCGATTAAAACTGAAATCTCTGGGCCTGAGACCAGTAAAATAAGACAGACGCGGTCAAGTCTCTAACCGTGTAAAAATGTATTTAAAGAAATATTGCAGCCACCTGTAAGGTAGGTCAGTGGAGTAACTACTTGCTACCATAGGCTCGTTGGAACTCAAGCCAACCACAAAATAAAGAGAGTGTAGAAGGTAAGCTTCATACAAACGCTTCTTGGATCAGCTCGAACCAGTCCGAGCGCAGCTTTTACGAGATTCCGTGTCCGTGAGAGGATATATGACAACAAAAGATGTAACAAAAACCCTGTCCGATCCGTAAACATGTTATTAGGTATCGAGATTCATTTCTATTTACGTAATTATTTTAAAATAAAAAGTGAAAAGAATTTACCCCGATAAAAAATTTGTTAAATGACAAAACATACATGGCAATACTTTTGTCGGCACTTCGGTAGGTAGGACCTTTGGTGCCGCCGCCATTGATGGAAAGTGTGGTCACATTTATAAAGTTAGCATAATTTTGGGGTAATTTGAGCAATTTCGGTAGAAAAAACTTGCGTTTTAAATTACGATAACTCTTTTATTTTCATGAATATTATTATTTATTTGTATTGTTGTAGTTGTTTGTGTACCTATGTAGTTATATATATAAGATGTAAGGTCATGCATAAGTTTCACAACGATAAATTTAAAGATGAAATACTCTATTAAATCTAATATTTTGTGCATTATTTACTGTTTTGATCATTAGGATTTATATTGTTGGAGAATCTTCGGTCACTATCGATAGCTATAGGCTATAGCCTATCGATATCGATATCAATGCTTTCATATTGCTTTCGAAATGACAAGATGACGCCTCCTCCTCGCCTCGCCTTCAAAGCGATCGAGTTAGGCGGTCTCGCTATCGGGCTCTATAGTTTATGGCATCATCTTGTCATTTCGAAAGCGATATAAAAGCAATATCGGAAGCTATAGGTTACAGCTTTCGATATTGCTTTCATATCGTTTTTGAAATGACAAGATGACGCCATAAACTATAGAGCGCGATAGCGAGAGCGACGGTGATAGTGTTAGGCGGTCGGGGGGCTGGAATGTCAACCCTAGACCTCCAGATATAAGACCGTGCGCTTTCACACTCGCCTACCTAATTATTTTCTTATATTTGTATTTTACAAGAAAGGACACATGATCAATGAATCACTGTTTAATTAAAGTTTGCATTTGATTCGTCCTACACAATCATTTGAAGTGTAGCAACAGCTAGTGTTACATAGTGTTTGCATGTATGAAGGGAATAATGAAAGTGGACGAAGCGAAACAAGTATGTAAGGATCGTAGCAAGTGGAAAGAAGTGGTCTCTGCCTACCCCTACGGGAAAGAGGTGTGATTATATGTATGTATGTAGTGTTACATAAGCAATGAAGCAATCGATTTCCAATTAATAGTTTGTTTAAAGTTGGCCCTCCCTCTGGGAAGACCACCATTGGAATTTAATAACGGCCCACAAATAATTAGCGTCAACAAAGGAGTTTAATCAAGACTCTTAAACGAATTTTCAATATGAATGTTTGAAACATTTCATAACAAAGTACTTGTTACGGAGAAAACGCCATCATCGTTTCGGCTTGTACACACGCCTGCACATCAACCTATCCAAAACTGTCAAATTACTTCAATACAATGTCAACCATATGCCTCACGAATAAAGTTCAAATTCTATTGAGGAAATTTGACAGTTTGTGGTAGGTTGATGTGCTGGCGTGTGTACGTCCTCATCATCCTAAGCCTTCCCAAATAGCTAATAGCTTGTGTAGAGTTTGGGCAATGACCCACCAAGCCCTGTCATGGTACTGTAGTGATTGGGACTATTTGGTTGGGCGAGCCTACTGGCAGCCGTCGCGTTCTGCGTTTAAACTCATCTTGATTAAGAAGACACGCATAGAGGGAAACAAAAGAGGATCGCGGAGCTTCTACGTCAGCCCGTCGCAGCTATAGTGCAATAAATGTTAACTTGAGTTCGTTTTAACAATACAGTTCATTACTGATCGATTTTTTGTTTCTTTGACTACGTCTTCCCTGTAAAGTAGATCCCCTTGGGCTCTAGAGTACCTACCCTCCTAAAAATTGTATTAAAACAGTATTATTTTACCACTTTGCTAATTTAACATTAGTATTTGTGAATCTACTTGACGACGAAGTATGTATATTCTGATTTAATTATTAGTTATAGGCAGCTTTAGTGTTTCAGCTTTCATTTAATTTCTGTAAGTTAGTGACTTAATGCCAGATTAAGATGAAGCCACAAATAAATCTAGTAACTAGACACGAAGGTAGCCGATAGCTTTTACTAAAGTAGAAATAGAAGTAGGTAGGTATTAAATCTGTTACAGACACACAAATTTAAAAAAAAATCTATGCGTGATCTTTATAGTTTGTAAACTTTAAGACGTCCACTGACGCCCGCAGCCAAATCTCAAATGACAGGCGACTGCATGGGAAATTGTCCCGGATATTGAGCACATGACGCGACCGGAGGTGACGTCATCGAGCGCGACACGGACTAGCCAATCAGCACGAATTCAATTAGGTTGCAAGCGTCTATCTGATTTAACCGTCCCCTAACAGATGCTATTTTGTTTTTCAGGTACAGAACAGACGTTATGGTTTTGGCATGGTCGACGAATTGGTAAGAATAGAATAGAATATAATTAATTGAATTACTTTGATATTTTGGTGGTAGATAATAATGAAATGTATAGGAACAAGTATTTGGTATTTTGAAATATTAGCAACACCGTACAAAGAGTGTCTATCTGCATTGAAATAGTTATAAGCTCATGAAGTAGAACTAATGATCTAACATTTCTAAAGAACTAACTTGCAGGCGGGTTATATACAATATTTTTGGTGTCACTCAAAGCCAACCTCCTTGTTACCCGCTACATAGAACACCTTGTCCTTATAATAGTAATAAATAAACACACGAAGTGTGAGTTATAATAATATGAATAACTAGCTTTGGTTCGCGGCTTTGCTCACGTGAGCTACATGACTAGTGTTTGTTCGTAAAAAAGCCTTAAAACTTATTAAAGGTAAACATAAGGGTATAATTAATAAGGGTAAGACAACTAAACATGTCACGTCATTTCAAATTAAGTTTTTCATTTTGTATCATTAAAAGGCCCATCTATGCGAGCTAGAATTAGTAAAAAGTGTAACACAAAACCGCGTAATAAAGATCATTCTATATAACTAATTTTGGTCCGTTCTGAAACATCCTGTACAAATTGTCATCGTTTTTCAAAAATCCTGAAACTTTCGTAATTTCTAACCAGGCCAAATACCGAAATTTAAGGAATGACAGGTTTCCATACAAATTTTCCACCCCGGTTTCACCTCTCTAGGGGAGGTTTTTCGAAAAATGCTAAAACACGTCATTCTTTATTTTTGTTGAAAAATCTAAAGATCGATTAAAATATTCATTTTGATAGTTATTACTTTCAAAATAACGATTTCCCCAAAAAAACCTTTTTCCCTTTTTTACTCATATAAAAAAAATAAACAAAATTCCTGCGACATGTCATTCTTTAATTCTTTTCTGGAACCCAAATACCAATTTTCATGTATTCAACTTCGAAACTGACGGGTGTGATTTCCGTAAAATCCTTTCTTAGTGCCTGGTTACGTCACTCAATTAACCTATAGTTAAAATTTTATATAATTTGCTTCAGCGGTTTAGGCTCGGCGATGATGAGCAGTCAGTCAGGACAAGTCATTATTATGTACCTATATAGATAAAACATTTATACGAACAGTCCATAGCGTTAGTAACAATGATCTTAAGGCTATTTAAATAAAACAAAAATATTAAATATTCAAGGCGTATAGGTATGTAAGAAATATATAGATAGATACACATTTCATAATATGTAAACCAATGTACCTATGATATAAGGCCGAGTCCAGTCTCACGGCTATCATCGATAGGATACTGTTGGTGCTCGCGCGTTCTCGCTGCATTACTGACGCGGTTTTCTTGCGACATACCCGATGCGCTGCAAAAACGTGAGAGCCTCAACAGAACCCTGAGAATATTATTATACTGAATATATGTTATTATGACTTGTGATCTATTATTTCTAAGAAACCAACTCGCAGACAGACGGCTTAAAACCTTTTTGGTCTCACTCAAAAGCCTCCTTTGTCACCCGCTACATAGAACACCCGTGTCTATAAGTTAGTAATAAAAACACGAAGTGAGAGTTATGGTCTAACATTTCTAAGGAACCACCTTGCAGACAGACGGCTTAAAACCTTTTTGGTCTCACTCAAAAGCCTTCTTTGTCACCCGCTACATAGAACACCCGTGTCCATAAGTTAGTAATAAAAACACGAAGTGAGAGTTATGGTCTAACATTTCTAAGGAACCACCTTGCAGACAGACGGCTTTAAACCTTTTTGGTCTCACTCAAAAGCCTTCTTTGTCACCCGCTACATAGAACACCCGTGTCCATAAGTTAGTAATAAAAACACGAAGTGAGAGTTATGGTCTAACATTTCTAAGGAACCACCTTGCAGACAGACGGCTTAAAACTTTTTGGTCTCACTCAAAAGCCTCCTTTGTCACCCGCTACATAGAACACCCGTGTCTATAAGTTAATAATAAAAACACGAAGTGAGAGTTATGGTCTAACATTTCTTAGGAACCACCTTGCAGACAGACGGCTTTAAACCTTTTTGGTCTCACTCAAAAGCCTCCTTTGTCACCCGCTACATAGAACACCCGTGTCCATAAGTTAGTAATAAAAACACGAAGTGAGAGTTATGGTCTAACATTTCTAAGGAACCACCTTGCAGACAGACGGCTTAAAACCTTTTTGGTCTCACCAAAAGCCTCCTTTGTCACCCGCTCCATAGGAAACCGTATCCTTAGTGAATTTGTGGCTCTGTATTCGTCACGTACTTTCCTCGACGCATTAAAACCAATCACACACAATATAATCACCACTCCTCCGGCTTATTGCATTAAAGCCGCTTCGCATTCCGAGGGGTGGAGCCTCACGCTGCACGGATCCATTGTGTTGTCTATCTTTTTTTTTGTCGCCCAGCAATGCACCAATAGCAAGTGAGTCATAGCTACTGTTAAATTGAATGCGTAAAAACTTGTGTTAATTGATTTTAATTTACATTAAACACAATTGAAACGCAATAAAATAAAAATAAAACATATACGAATTAAGAACTTCCTTGTTTTTGAAGTCATTTAAAAATCCGCCTTACTCCGCCATTGAATTGAATGTGCTCGCAAAAAATTGTTGCCAGCACATTAAAATTAATTAAAGTTGCCACATGCCAAAATTGTACGTTTGTAGCAAACAGTTATGATTTGGACAACGCAATGTTGTTTCCATGTTTTACTCGTTCAACGGTAGCTACTGTGAGCTACGGCCCCAGCTTCCGAGAACTGAATGGCATGTGAGTGGTTGTTATTAAATTTGTGCGGCGTCTGTCGTTTTTGGGCTTTCATTGGAAACCTTTTCAGGTGCTCTTTCGTTGGGTTGAAAAACGATGAGCGCTCGAATAGTATTTCGCCTTTATTTGGTAGGACATGTTGTGGGGAGAAAGGAAAGAAAAGTGACTAATTTGTGACTACGGAAGGGGGGAACCAACTCATTGGGATGTAAAAAGGATTTATCTTTCAACCATCATCATCATTTAGTGCCATCTTCATACTGAAGAAGAAGATGAAGAAGAAGAAATACATTTATTGGCACACTCTATAAAATTACACGATATTTACAATATCAATACAAAGCAAAAATATAAGACAAAGTGTGTGTGACGCTGGCTGGTAAATTAAACGCCACATATATATTTCACGATGTAATGAACTGTTTTTCTAGGTTTATAAAAGGTAATAACAAAAGTAGGCCTACGTGCCACGGTGTCTGACGTACAACTTGTTTAGAGCTACATCCTCCTACAACAACAACAGCCTACAATCGCCTGGCAACAACCTCATAGTTATGTATGATTCATACAGTGTGGCCAACTGGGCCCTAGCCTCAGCGACAAAGCCGCTACAACGATCAGTATACAAAACTGTCTGCGGTCCCACGTAGCTATATCGACTGACGATAGCTAAGTCCAGTCCACTGTTTGATGACGTCCAGCCATTTGCGTCTCGGACGACCTGCAGGTCTATTATCTTAAAAAGCAACCAGTTGTTAATTGTACAATTGCAAGGCGACTGCTCTAGTTGCTCTAGTAGCGGTTATGATCGCTCGCTTAGTGCATTTGCGATTAAAATGTTTAAGATACAATGTTTTTGTTTTGTTTATATAATTTTAACGCAAATTTTGTTGCGAAACCAATTACAAAAACACAAATGTTGAAAAAATTTCCACGAGCAGGATTTGAACCTGCACCCTTCTGACATACCGGGTCAGTTGGTCTTCCAATTGAGCTATCGTGGTTCCAACCAGCCCGCCGAAATTATTCAACACTATTACTTTTTTACTTTGAAAGCCAAAGGCGCCAAAAAAAATTTCAAATCAAATCCAAAACAAAAATTTCAAAAACTGCTCGTGGAAATTTTTTCAACATTTGTGTTTTTGTAATGTTTAAGATAGTTTACATACATTGAGCGATCTGTTTCCGTAATAGCAATTTATCAACCGCAACTAGGGCAGTCGCGTTGCAATTGTACAATTAGCAACTGGTTACTTTTTTCGGTAATAAGCGTGCGGAATTCCGGCTTCAATCTTTTAAAGGTTTAAAAAAAACTATGAGCTGATGATGCAAACTTGTCTAATGCGCGTAAAATTTACTGTCAAAAAATACATTGAAAAATGATCCCTCTCCTTATTTATAAAGGGTATTTTTCCACTTTTGTTATGTAATACTAAAGAATTCATCAAAGGGATGCCATATTTTAATATCAAAAACAAATGAATGTTGATTCGTTACCCTTTATTTAATACACAATTTATGACGATTCAAAAACACTTTCCTCTTTTAGTAATTTACAAACCCGAAGCAACAGCTACCCCATGTCCGTACATTAGACCGTCAAAAGAACAAATAAAGTGGACCCAACGAAATCACAGCGCAATCCAATGTTATTTGTCTTCGGTGAGGGCCTGAAGGCGGAAATCTATTTTCTAGAAATGGCTGAAAATTTTCAAGCACCATTGTGCGAGTTGAATTCGAAATGGCAGTGTTTATTAGAAGTGGTAGCGAGCTGCGAACCGAACGGTTGCAGGGAATAGAGCCTTAAAATGTTTTCGTCATGTTTAGCGGTGCTCATGAAAAAGATTGTAATTGCGACGGTTAAATAATAATAAATACTAAAAATAATTCATTTATTCATAAGATAACAATTGACCCAATTATGGTTAGTAACAATGGGTGCTTAAAACTATGTTAGTAGTAAATTTAATAAAAAAAATTGAAATTCATTAAAATTACTTTATTTATTTTATTTTATTTTATTTTATTTTATTTATTTTTGGCACGTTAACTAAATACAAATCAAAAATCAAACATACAATTTTTTACATATAATAATATTTCTTAATTTGCATTTCAGTAACAACCGAGCACAACAATCAATTTAATTATAATAAACTAAAGAGTGAAAAAAAAAAAACTTACATTACTGTCCCAATTACATATTTTATGAAAAAAATATTATATTTAAATATTATACAAATTTATATTTATCTGAAATTGCCTTCAGAATAATGTTACTGCTACCTCGCACACTATGCGTAGCAGTGAGGAGATACGTTTGCACCTAATCTAATCACATAAAAATTATCCATTAAAGTACTTCTATAAAATTTTTAAAAGCTTTTGTATGTCTTTGAGATTAAACGTCACTATAAAATCTCTGAAACTGCATAAACTCTAATCTAGGTATATACATTGGCGTATTTTTAATTTATTTATATATTACTGACACTAACATTATTCAACAAAATTAATGGGATTATTACCACTTTAATCGTATATATATACTAAAAAACAGCGACAAACATATTGTTAATAAATAGGTTAAATAATAATCCCATCAATTAATTAGGCCCTTCCAGAATACCAGCGTTGCAGCGGCCTCATGTCGCTGTAGCATGTGCTGAGGCTGGAGCCCAGTTGGCCACACTTTGTCTTCTGTTTTTGTTTTTTATTGTCAATGTACTTTTGTTTTTTAATATTTTTAAATTTCATAAATTTTTGTTGTGCTTAGTGTGTATTTTTTTTCATTTAAATAGTCCAGCACTTCACCTTCAATTTGTGACTGCTCACGATGAAACTGTATAAATATTTTTAATGCCACTCTTTAGCCTGCTTAAGATTAGGCCAGATCGATTTCACAGGCCATTATCACCGACATTCAGTATTCCCGCCAGCCATGTGTCCTTGATAAATTCCTTTTGACGCGCCGAGTAGAAAATTCACCGTGGCCTACATCGCACAAAGGAATAATGTAGCGGTGATCCGTGACTGGACTGGGGTCGCGATTAAGGGGATCACTCCACTAGTCTGCCGAGCAATCGGATGACTCCGCTAAACGTGGTGGAATTGCCAAACGACAGGTAGTATTTCATGTAATTGAGGAAGATGTTGTATCAAAAAACATTTTTGAATAGAGCAATTTTTTATTAAACCTTTGTTATTTATTATAAATGGATCAGTCTACTGAGCAATCGAATGACTCCGGTAAACATGTTGGACTTGCCAAATGACAGGCAGTGATTCATGTAATTGAGGAAGACGTTGTAGCTGTACATCGCACAAAAGAATGATGTAGCGGTGATCCGTGACTGGACTGACTCCGCTGAACATGGTGAACTTGCCAAATGACAGGTAGTATTTCACATCACTGACACTTAACATTAGATTATTATTTGCAGACTTGTCATTACCGTCTTTATATATGTGATATTTTGTGTCATTCATGCTGCATTAGATAGCGATGATCCGTGACTGGACTGGGGTCTTGATTAAGGGGATCACTACACTAGTCTGCCGAGCAATCGGATGACTCCGCTAAACGTGGTGGACTTGCCAAATGACAGGTAGTATTTCATGTAATTGAGGAAGACGTTGTCGCTGATAGCAATTTTTTTATTTGAACTTTATAAGCTTTGTTTTTACCCGCCTGCAAAGGAAGGGTATTGTTTTTCGCGCGTATCTTGTATGTAAGTATGTATGTATGTATGTATGTATGTATGTATGTATGTATGTAATATTCTTTATTACCTCAAATCTCCTGAACCGCTGAACGGATTTACATAATTGAGGTATCGTAAGATTCATCTTAGCTGCCCAAGTGTTCTTAAAGAGGTGACGTTAAAAAAAAACATGGCGGCTGTGCGACGCCATTAGACTTGGTGAAAAAACATTTTTTTTTAAATACATATGTAGTATTTAAAAAAAAATGTTTTTTCACCAAGTCTAATGGGTATCAAATTAGAGGGCTCAACACAAGGACTTCAAAAAGGTATATCATGATTATTTTTAACGTAATACTAAAAAAATAATACATCATCAGTCTACGATTATAATAATTATGTCAACCACATGATGACGTAATTTGTCTTACTAAAAAGACATAAATAAAATAAAATAAAAATAAAAAAAACAAACAAAAAAACCCGCCTGCGTAAATAATAATAACTAAATAGAAAATCAACGGAAAAGGCCGGAACAAGATAAAAATTCAATAATTACATAAAGCCAGCGAAATAAATCGAAACAATATCAAACATAAGTACTGTATACAATTAAAAATATCAATACGGTAGTCCTTCGAAATTTTATGCAACATCATACATACCATGCAGTCGGAGGCATAAAATTTAATGGTAAGTCAAATCATTCTCACTTATTATTAAACAGTTAGAGAACCATTAAACCAGGATTTAGCCAGCGTATATTATATTATTATAGTCTTATTGTTATAGTAATTATTATTAGTATAGCAACTCTAAATTCGACTAAAAATAACATATAAATTTATACGCTTTGTTAAGTATTTGTTACTCGCATATTTGTAACGTAATAAGTAGCAGCAAGTCGAGCGGGCAAATTAATTTCCAACGGGCAGTCCGGCTGCAAGTTCTAACGCCACATGTGACGGACCCAGTAATGCGATATTAATGAGCACTCTTACCAGTAGAATGAACGCCTCGGCGGCAGAGTGCGCTCGGTTCAATTCCTAGGTCGGGTTGTGACCACCAACCCGCGTTTGGCAAGCGTGGTGATTAGACCATTACCCATCACTTTCAATGATGGAGTCCTTTGTCCAGCAGTGAGACAGTTATAGGCTGTTTACTACCAGTGGAATGAATAATTTTAGTTTTGCTATTTTTGCATTAACCAACATGAAATAAAAATGCAATATCAATTAATATGATATTATTTATATATATTTATATATTTTTGAAAGGAACATAGTACTTAATTTATAAATGCTATTTTTGTATAGGAATTATAATTCTAAAAGACTTAAATGTAGTAAAATGTTTTTGTTTTGTTTATATAATTTTAACGCAAATTTTGTTGCGAAACAAATTACAAAAACGCAATGTTGAAAAAATTTCCACGAGCAGGATTTGAACCTGCACCCTTCTGACATACCTGAATGTTGAAAAATTTGTTGAAATTGTGTTTTTGTAATTTGTTTCGCAACAAAATTGCGTTAAAATTATATAAACAAAACAAAAACATTTTATAAATAGCTTGCTTCTTAACTGATCTTTAGTATTTGTAAAAATATTATGATCGGGTGTTAGTTAATGACGGTAGTTGTTGACATTGAATGGGTGCCTTTGGCTTTCAAAGTAAAAAGTAAATAGTGTTGAATAATTTCGGCGGGCTGGTTAGAACCACGATAGCTCAATTGGAAGAGCACCTGACCCGGTATGTCAGAAGGGTGCAGGTTCAAATCCTGCTCGTGGAAATTTTTTCAACATTGTGTTTTTGTTAAATGTAGTATATTATTTGTTCATTGAATATATTATTGAATCAATAAGTATTGGTTTTATTTTTATAAAGTTATGATCAAATGGAGGTCTGCCCACACAGCGCTCAAAACCGGTCGTTGTGGAGATCCTTGAGGGAGGCGTTTGTCCAGCAGTGGACGTCTTTTCGCTGAGATGATGATGATCAAATGTAATCTTATGTATTAGGAAAGTACATTGTACTAGTAAACACGAGGTCTTTACCAAGAGCATCACATCAATTGCCAATATTCTGCCGCCTTGCCGACCATCTCGCCTTATAAAGTAGTATTTCCCGTAGACTTGCGGCCTTCATAAGAGTTAAATAAGTAAAAAGAGTGGAGTCGATTTAACAATTACACTTCTCCAATTCGTAAACGAAACATTTTTCACACATGAATTTCATTTCGGACGTTCACGTTTTCCCGTTTTTTTAAACCATTCAGAACGGGTTTCCAACAGAAAATATTTTATTAATTTCACGCAGAAAACGGTATTTGAGCGGCATTGCTATGTACTAGTTTAAAGCACTCGGCGCTCGGTCCCTTTGTTACATTCACAGCGTTGCATTTTATTTTACGGAACTTAATCAATCTGTTACTCTGTGATGTTTGACATTTTATTTTCCTTAGCCTATACTGAGCAACTACTGGGCAATGGCCTCCCCCAGTCGATCTTAATAAACGGGAAAGAGAATCGGGCAGTCGGTTTGGTGTAGGTTTTTTTCTGGGCCAACTTCGACCGCCTGCGTTGTCCATCCAACACAGTGATGTCATATCTACCAACTTTTAGGTAGATCTACCTATTTTCACTCCAGTCTACCTATCTACCACCTTAGACCTATCTAACTCCGCCACAAAAAGCTAGAAAAAGGCACTATGACCAAAAATATTCGTAATTATGGGAGAAAGACAAGGAATTTGCAGGTTGGCTTCAAGAAAGTACCAAGGGTGAAGGATCTCTATAACATATAGTATATATATAATAATATAATAGTATCTAAATAAACATTTTAACAACAGTTCATGCATTTTTAATTTTAAAAAATCTTCTAAATTGAGGTGGTAGATCTACCAATTTTCCATTTCACTAATTTTCTAAAATTCGGGTTGGCAACACTGATCCAACAAAAAGTATTTATTGTAAAGTACAATTTAGATAACAATAGCAATATTTTTCAAGTATTTGTATAATACGAGTACACATAAGTCAGCGTTGCTTTATAAATTTTCGTTATGGAATATGAAATTTTCAGCATTGTCAATGTAAAATAACATTTAAGAGATACAATTACAATTACAATACATGGGGTCCGAGTGCTCATGTTTTGTTTACTGACATCTCCAAACGGCTGGTTGACACTTCCCGTGACCCAAGGGCTGACTTTTACCTTGGCCAGAGGCTAAGCATTGCCATACAACGTGGCAATGCCGCCAGTCTCTTGGGTACATTACCAGTCGACAGCGACGCGGAGGAATTTTTTGACGCCATATTTTAGTTTCGTAATAGTATTAGTTACTTTAGGTTATTATATTATTGTGAATACTATTATTATATATTTGTATACTTCCTACTATATTATTAATTAATTTTATAAAACATGAGTCAATCATAAGAACATTTTTATATAAGCAAATTAAGAATACAATATTCATCGATGTACACACGTCTGCATATCAGACTACTACAAACTGTCAAATTTCCTCAATATACTTTGAGCTTTATGTCTATGGCATATGGTTGAACTTTTGTTGATAAAATTTGACAGTTTTGGATTGGTTGATGTGCAGGCGTTTGTACCTGCGCTACCAACATAACAACATGAAGTTTATAGTTACGTTGGCAACATTACATCATGTACGGCTCGGACGGCCAGGCTAATGATTTATTAACGGGTAGCGCCTGGAATACGTCGTAATTAAAATGTAATCATTAATTTTAGATAAAGGATGCAATCTATGAAATTCTCATTATGGCTTAACAAAGCCGGGGTTGTTTGTGTGCCTTGCAGATTGTGTTGTCGTATTTGCATAAAAGAAAATGTTTATGTTAATATAGGTTAATGTTGTATTTAAGTGCAGTTCAATAAACAATTATTGGTTGACCATTGTTTTTATTCCAGTTTTAGTTACCTAAGAATCAAGTAAACTTAGATAATTTTTTTTTATGTAATCACACAGGTATTATTAAGTATTTATTATTTCTATTTTAAACTTTATTATTATTAAAAGCATTATTTTTATAACATAAAACACACACACACACACACACATCACGGGCTCCTCTGAAAAACAGCGTTGCAGTTTCTTGAAGCTGCAACTTATGCTGAGAGGAGTCCAGTTCGTCTTAATTTGAATATTTTGTATTAGTTTTATTGTTAGAACCTAAGCCTGCTACGCCGAATAAATTTTTTGAATTTGAATTTGAATTTGAATTTGAATTTGAATTTGAATTTGAATTTGAATTTAATATACCTAGGTTATATCTTTTATCTTTCGTTAGAACATAAAGCAATATAAATTATACGCTTGCACAGAATTAGCTAAATTAATATTATACTAAGAGTATATTGTCATTTGAAAGTTGTGAACGCTGTTCAAATACTTTATATATTTAGTCTGAAAGCTGCTTTTTGTATTATATATTTACCGTTGCTACGGTTCAAGTAACATATGAGTTGAACAGGAATGCTCTTTGGGGATCACTATACTAACAGTAGATATTTTAATAAAAAATAAACTCAAAACAAACTGCCTAAATCTTTTGAATACATTAAATCAATCTTCTTGTGTAACAATATCTTGTTTCGAGCAATGTATTCTCCATCTAATGCCACACCTTTTAGAGTCTAAAAAGGTAACAAGATTGTGTGTAAGATAAATTTTTAACAAACTTGATACAGCAGACGGAGGGTTAGACGCCCCAACGTTCTCTTTGATGTTATGATTGGGTTCATTTTGAGCGATGATAATAAAAATGTGTTTTTGCACTGAGGCTGGGGCCGTGTTTGAAAGGATCTTCAAAGTGCGCGCGCTGTACCCATTTCGTTTTGTTTTCGATACGACAAGAAATTGCTTGTTTGTCGTCGAATTGGGAGATATTGAATGATCTAACCCTGGTATAGATTTGTTTAATGTTACAACGATAAGACGACAAGATATCTACGGTAGAACACCGTGAGTACGAAGGTATCCCATAAGCCCCAAAAAACCAGCTTCAGATTGCTTTATCCGATTGAAATTCATTTGTTTCGGATAATTACGGATGAGATAGTTAATTGTAGGGACACAACAATGTTACGAATGCTGTTGTGTTGTCGCCAGAGTTGCATCGTAGCGTCGTTTTCGTATCCGAACGCAACCTAGTAACTCTATTTGTAATATGTGTTCTATAATTATTGTTAATGGTCAATGCATGGGTGTACGTAAAAAGGCGATGCGCGCAATTTCTGACTCGCTTTTGTTCGGAAGGAGCTAGTGGTAAGATCTCTTGTGGTATTGCTGTAAGTATCGCGAAAATTTATATATGTACACACGCCTGCACATCAACCTACCACAAACTGTCAAATTTCCTTAATAGACTTTGAACTTTATGCCTCTATAATATAGTTGAAAATGTATTGAAGAAATTTGACAGTTTTGGATAGAATGATGTGCAGGCGTGTGTACTATGGTAGTTTAAAAAAGTTTGTAATGATGATCATTAGTTATGTGAAGTTTTAGAGTTACTTTTATTACTGTAAAATTATTATGTAAAGCCTTAACAGTATATGATGGTTAAATTAAAAATAGTATAACTGGTGATTTTATTAAATAAAGATGTGTGTTGGAAGCTTTAACTGGTGTTTTAATGTGTACTTTTATTAGTCAGGCGCCAATTCAATGTCAACAACTACCGTCATTACCGTCGTTAGAACCACGATAGCTCAATTGGAAGAGCACCTGACCAGGTATGTCAGAAGGGTGCAGGTTCAAATCCTGCTCGTGGAAATTTTTTCAACATTTATGTTTTTGTAAAATGTTCTTATTTTTATTTAATTTATTCATCGTAGCGTGACTTGTAACTGACTGTAATTCTCCATACGACATTTTTTCTGCAAAAATAATAGCTTGACGACTCTACGCAGCAGCGTCGTCGGTCGTAAGACTATTTCAATTGAATAAACAGTCAACACGAAACAACACCGTCTATTAACATTATTTTTACAACGATCACGTCGGTTACTTAACAACTAAACATGGCATGGCGTGCCTGCTGAATGGATTAAACTCATAATCGCATGCTAAGTTTCACGAGCAAAGTCTACGTAAACAGTTGTTACTCTTAAAACAGTCAGGATCTAGAAATCTCGAAAAAGTTGAAGACAACATTTCTTTTTGATAACCCCCTTTTGATCAGAACTGTTATTTTATGTTGACCGTGCAAAAGAATGGACGCAAATATCTGCACAGCTTCTAGAAGCTTTTTATAGTTAAACTTGTGGCCCGCTCGCGACTTGGTCCGCTTGAAAACACCCGTACCCCATGATGGACCCCTATTGGAGCGCCACTTACCGAGTCCAATTGTAAGTCTAAACCATTCTCGAATCCACTTGAACCCACACAAAAAATTTCATCCAAATCGGTCCAGCCGTTTATAAGGAGTTTAATTACAAACACACGCACAGAAGATTTATATATGTATACTAGTAGACCAGCGGACTTCGCACCGCTTTGACAGTTTCCATGACAACAAAACAAACAAAACATTCGTCCGCGAACACCCGTATCCTATGATAAACTCCTATAGCAGTGCCACCTACCGGGACCAATTGTAAATCAAAACCATTCTCGAATCTAATTGAACTCACACAAAAAATTGCATCCAAATCAAAAGTTTACAAGGAGTTCAATGTCATACACACGCACAGAAGATTTATATATATAAAGATAAAGATTAACAAAAAATACTTCTTTATAATAAATAATAATAAATGGTCTACTGCTTTAAATTTACATTGTCACACATATCTAGTTGTTAGTTATAACTGTTGATTCACCTGTGAATCCAACTAACATTATAAACGCGAAAGTTTGTAAGTATGGATGGATGTTTGTTACTCTTTCACGTAAAAACTACTGAATGGATTTTAATTAAACTTTCCTCAAATACAGACCATGACCCAGACCAGCATATAGGATACTCTTTTTTCTTCTTTTTTTTTTACTGTAGCCTTCGCGTACGAAGTCGCGGGCAACAACTAGTATAAAATAAATAAATACCAAGTCATGCAATAGATATACATTTACGACATTGTAAGAGATAGCAGTGTGGAGGGTCATTTCAAATCTAAGCTGTATGTAATTTGTGTAATAATAAAAAATAAGAGTTTTTATAAGACTTAACATAAAAATTTACAAAAATATTTTTAATTTGTTTATATTTAATTTGTGACTACTTGTCCCATTGCAGTTAGTCGCGTTTGAATTTTAATATTAGGTTGAGCTTCGGACCCGTTAGCCTCGCGTAGATTAATTGTTTAAGAACCGCAATGGTGCGGCCGGCATTGCTAAAAATGATAGGGTGAAATGACGCTTTGGGATACATAAGAGCCCATATGGTACCGAATTAAAGACTGTTTTTTTCTACTATGACGGTAAGGTATATTAACCATGTAATTTTCTACATCACTCGTTTCGTTCGTTGATTTAGACATTTTTTTTTTTATTAGGCAATTGAGACACGATTTTGAACGTTTAAGAATCGAGACCTTGTACTCTGAATGGAAATAGGCTTTTACATGCTAGTGGTCTTCCAAATTGGTGGGTATAATTTAATATAGTGAATCGTGGCGTTCGGTCTAATATTTAGATAGAAGAATACGAAGTAACGGAAACTAGAAACAACTAATATTCGAAGTAAAACAAAAAAATACATCAGTAAACGTTTTTGTTCGATGAGAACCAAGCCTGTTTTATTTTTTTCATCTTGACAACAAAGAAATATTACCACATGAATTTCCCATTTCCCTTTCAAAATTTTCGTTAACTTTGGCTAAATAAAATGTGCCTAATTATTAAAATATTTCAACTGCCAAGCTAAAACGTGTTCAACACGAACTGACAGGGATCCCTCATTTGCGTACACGATAATAAACATGGTGATAGCTCAGCTGTTCCATCCCCTTGGCTGGGTACTTACAACCCCCTGCAACGGGAATTAATCAAAAAGTGGGTCAAACATTCGCTAACATAACACAGAATAACACAGCATAACACCTTGATCGAGCCTTGTTAGTGCCGTCATTATAATATGGTTGGTACTCTGTGGAAAAGACGTCTTGAATCCGTTTTTAAAGAAGAAAATTTAAACAAATTTATTGTTGATCATTGTTGATTGTGTAAGTGAAAACAGCTCTTCAGGTTTTGTAAAGTTACTTACCATCCTTTGTTTGGTTTACATGTCGTATGATATGAGGCGTATGTCCAGCAGTGGACTAATATATGCTGATGATGTTGATGATGATGATGATGGTGAAATGGGGTCCTTCAAACGAGGTGTGAAGAGAAGCCTTGTGGGTCGGCAGGGTGAATGATGTTGCGTTTTTTTTCGCGCTGCACCAGTTGTTCTCGCATCTGGACTCCGTCTCCACTCAACATCAGGTAGAGTGGAGTCATTTGCCGAACTAGGTATTTTAAAAAACATATTATTATATCCGGATCTTTTGAACCCTTTGCAGAGCCTTTGGACACAGGGTTAGTGCGTAAATAAATAAATAAATTAGCCTAATTACTTGGAGAAGTGATACGTGAAGCAAGAACTTTGTACCCTTTTTACGAAAATTGCGCGGACGGAGGAGTATGCAATTTCGCACACTTATAAGTAGTTAGTAGTAGTAGAGAAGGAATGCAGAATGTTAATATTTTTTTTAAATTATGCATAAAAATACATTAAATCAATCAAACAAACATTACACACACCACCATGTATCAAACTCACATTCTATCTTTTTAATTTTTCATTGCTTAGGATACAATCCGTGTAGTAATTAATAAAATTACGGTCGAATTTCGACCACTGGGCGACCACTAGTACTCTAAATTCTCTCTTAAGTTATTTAGTAAAAGCATATTTTTTCCTAATTAAACCCATTCATTACATTCACCAATTAACAAAAAACACGTCTTATCCTCAAACTTACAGTGAAGTGCACTTCATATTCCACCTAAGTCCTCAAACATTGATGCAAAGTAGCGCAAAACTCTCAGAGGCTGTAAACAAACTGTTGAAGTTAGAATGTGGGGCGCAGGTGCGTGGCCATCACGACACGGGCCAACTTGCAGATTTACGGGTGAGGCGATGTTGATGAGGTGCTCAACCTTTTCAAAACCACAGACTATGAACACAACCGCTTTTGTTTTTTACTGAGTTTGTAAGTCCGCCCAGTTGCGTGTAAAGATACGGAGCACGATATAACTATTTGGAAACGTGTAGAAAAACTTTTACGAGCGGGATTCGAACCCACACCCTCTGATATAACGGGTCAGGAGCACTACTAACTATGCTATCGTGAAACTCTCGCCGAAACTTATGAACACTATCTCTTTTTATTTTGTATATTGTTTGATTTGGTAACTACATACTTTTTTTTTGTAAATCTCGTTACTAAAATACTAAAATATTTTTTTTTAGGTTACCTCCACTAAAGGTGAAGTGGGGATGTAATTTTTTTTCTTGTCTACCCCGTAGTGATGGATAGCAATTTCAAAAATATTGCGGGTTTGTGAAAACTGTTTTTTTTTTATTGAGGCATCCGTTTGTGAATTATTAAGCTTTAAAGCCAAAATTTTGTTAGAGTTAAGTGTCCCCCCTGCCAGACAAATGGTTGTTTTTGGATACGTGAAAAAATTCACGGTAGTTGTATGTATGACGAAGTTAAAAGGAAAACTATCACAGCTAAGTAGGCTTTACAAGTTTACGAGTAACAGTCGACCAACTTATAAAATGTACTTGGCGCAGTACAAATTCCTCATTTGGAACTACTTAAATAACGTTGTCAGGTGTGTGAAACCGGTAGTATCTACATTTAAGTATTATGAGCCATCGTTAAATAAATGTTCATAAAAGCCCTCTTCTCAGAGTCCGCATTATTGAGATGGGCTACGGAACCCTACACTGCGCGTGGCCCGACACACACTTGGCCGGTTAAACAACTACTTAAATCTTATACTCCGTTTATTAGTACGGGGGATTAAGTGCAACGGCCGGAATAGTTATATAAGTTCAGTCAATATCTCTATGTCCCAACTAACTTCAGTTAAGTACCTACCAGACTAAAAATAATTGCCCTCAGGGTAACCTCAGACACCCACTCAGCTTTTAGCAATCACTTAGTTTAACCAACTTAATAAGGGTACGATCAACCCAGGCCAGACGATAGTTCCAGTGAACTAACTACCAACTTATGATAAAATATTGAATAGACTTCAGTTCTATTATGTTTATTGATTTGATTATCAACTGTAATGCATTTTAATGGGTAAAAAACGCACACTATGATGTCAATTATGAGAGCAATTTGTCACTGAAAAGTGATGTTCATCATCAGCTTATTTTATGTAAAATTTAAACACTGAAAAAAGACGACAACCTCAGGCGGGAATCGAACCACGCACCTTCCGCATTCCGGGCGGCTGCCTTAACCACTTGGCTACCGAGGTCTGGCTTTCACCCGTCGAAATTTTTCAGTGCTTGATGCTTATGTTTTTTAGTCAACATTGCTTCATCAATCTTAGAAGTTTTCACCTCTGAGATCCGAAAGAAATATTTTTACAAATATTTGAACATTCGGTTAAGATGAATGAATGAATGAATGATGTTGATGAATGAATGAGTGAATGATGAAATGAATGTTGACTAAAAAACATAAGCATCAAGCACTGAAAAATTTCGACGGGTGAAAGCCAGACCTCGGTAGCCAAGTGGTTAAGGCAGCCGCCCGGAATGCGGAAGGTGCGTGGTTCGATTCCCGCCTGAGGTTGTCGTCTTTTTTCAGTGTTTAAATTTTACTTAAGTATATTTAAGCGTTAATAAAACGCTAAAATATATAAAAAACACTTATCTATAACGCAGCTTCATCTTAACCGAATGTTCAAATATTTGTAAAAATATTTCTTTCGGATCTCAGAGGTGAAAACTTCTAAGATTGATGAAGCAATGTTGACTAAAAAACATAAGCATCAAGCACTGAAAAATTTCGACGGGTGAAAGCCAGACCTCGGTAGCCAAGTGGTTAAGGCAGCCGCCCGGAATGCGGAAGGTGCGTGGTTCGATTCCCGCCTGAGGTTGTCGTCTTCTTTTTTCAGTGTTTAAATTTTACTTAAGTATATTTAAGCGTTAATAAAACGCTAAAATATATAAAAAAACACTTAGCTTATTTTATGTCCCCAGTCCCCACTGCTGGGGCACGAGCCTTCCCTATGGATGGATAGGGAGAACGGGCCATACCACCACGCGGGGCCTGTGCGCATTGATGGTTGTTAACGACTGCTAATGCAGCCGGGACCAACGGCTTTACGTGCCTACCAAAGCACGGAGGAGCTCGAGATGATATATACATTTTTGGTCACCCATCCGATGACCGGCCTTTGCGAAAGTTGCTTAACCACTGCGCCATCGAGCTCCTCAACCAGAAAAGTGATGTTGAATAATAGCAAATCATTATTTAAATGGTGAATATTAAGTTTTACGAATGCACCACTAGCCCCAATGGCATTTAGTTCTCAATAATAGTTCACATTTTAATGTAAAGGTCCTCAAGCATTTGTAAACTCTTATATGAAGGTTCACACGTGATCATCACATGTGAACCTCAATAAAAGTTTTCAAATGCTCGAAGTTCACCTTTACACTAAACGTGAACTATTATCGAGGACTAAGGGCCAATTTCACCGTCCCGAATAGAAACCGAGTTTAATAAAACCTGGTTTCGACTAATCGAGTTCAAAGCTTAGTCTTGATCGCGGTTCACGTCGCACCGATTTCACCGGCTTCGTTTTGATCCCGTTTTTTAAAACTTAGTTTAGCTTTGACAAAGAATGAATGAATGAATGGCATGTCATCGACTAACGTTTTTTTATTTTTTATTTTTGTTCTGGCTTGGAACTAAACGAATTGCCTTAAAAGAAATTATTCCTTCTTCTTAGATTAGGCATTTATATAGGTACCTATGTTAAGCAAATAATGCTAGTGGTGTGCTTTACAACATTTTGGTATTGTAGTACTTACCTACTGTTTAATATTACTTAGGTACTACTATTTATTTATTAGTTTGATTTTAATATGTACTGACAGACACCAAAAAAAGGGAATTTAACTAAGCGTAAGCTCTTTTTTTAGTAAATAATACAAGTTTAATTCAGCTTCACAAAACATGAGGCCAGTTTACAGATGTAACTATAAACTAGATATCATACCAAGATTTTATCAAAGAAAATGTAGTTCTAATAAACACATAACAATAGCGAAATTCACCACACAACAAAACAAAGTGTATCTTGCAATGCATCAAGAGTGTCGAAGTGTTCTTCTCTCTCGCGTATCCATCTGGAGCGACGTACAATAAACTCATCCTCATTAAAATTTTCGTCAAAAGCTAGTGCCAGGGCTCTTTTCATCTTTGTTTTATATCGCTAACAAAATGATTATTTCATTCTTTAAAAATAAATAAACAAACCAATCTCCCGTACTCCACACAATCGTGACAATGACAGGCAAACAGCTTTAAACGCGTTTAGCTAAGCTAAACGTCGAAAATCGGCCGTTCAGAAACTGAACCAAGTTCAACTTGAACGACGTTTAGTTTATGCCGGTGAAACGCAACCTTGAGAGCGGAACTCAGTTTAGCGCGTAAACTCAGTTTAACTCGAATTGATCGCGTTTAATTTCACCGGTGAAATTGGCCCTAAATGCTACTTCGGAGGTAGGCCGGCTACCGTTAGTCTGATGTGAAGGCGTGTGTACATACCACGCTCTAGAACCACTGGTAAGTAGTGGAGTTCCACTTAAATCTTTGTTGTATGTAGGTAGACAAGAACACTTGAGCCGTTTCTATCCTATGTACCTTTGACATAAGACTTCGAAAGAACTTAAGTAAAACAAGCGAGCGCTAAAGGAGGCAAATAGTCTACAAAGTTTTTTTTTTATTTTAGTCTAAAGGGGATGGAATCAATATGATTTCTCAAATTCAACCCAAGCGTCTATACGTTCGGCTACCGACGCATAAGTAGGTATGTAATGGTAGGTTTTTAAATAAATGATGACCGTTCCAATGTCCTGGGTTTTTTTTATATCTTACGGGTAATCACTTGGCCTTCATCTCACCTGATGTTAAGTGATGACGGGGCCAAAGGTGGAAGCGCACTGCACCCGGAATCCTCAAGTGTTGAGGCGCTGGCTATCTTATCTCTGCCGGAACACAAAAATGCTACAAATATTGATATTGTGACGACATATTTAGACAAGATGGTAGCTAGCACCAGGCGGACAAAAAAGCCCTACCACCAACCACACCGAGTACACCATGTACCCCCGCTAGGATTCGAACCCCGGGTCTAAACCGGTGGTCTTAACCACTAGACCACAGTAGTAACCATCAGAGGTGACCACGATTAAAAGTAGCTCACAGTGAGCAAAGCCCCAAGAAACACAAATCATCATCAAGTATTAAAAAAGCAACACGACAAACAGCCCCCGACGATATCGATAGCTATATATTGCTTTGATGTTGCTTTCGAAATGACAAGATGACGCCACCTCCTCGCTTCGCCTACAAAGCGTTTGAAAGCGATCGAGTTAGGCGGTCAGCCCCCATCAGTAACGATGTCATCGCATACGTAATAGGTACTTTATGGTGTCGGGATATAAAAAATACGCCGTTATTATATGCTTTATCACGCCATAAACTTTATTATAAACGAGCCTCAGTAAAAATCGCAGTAAAACTGGTCGCGTTGCGTGCTGGGCGGGTAGCACGGGCCTTGATACTTAAAACAGGAATATACTATGCTTATAACCTCGTTGGCCGGGTTGCAAAACGCTCGGACCTGGTTTCCTGAATGTCCTGACTTCAATTCTCAGGTTGGGCAAAGTGTGTTTAGTATTTTTCGATACATCGCCCGGGTTCGTCATCACCAACCCGCAATACCAGTGATCATTTGATTCCAATGATGGAGGCTTCTGCCTACCAGTGGGACAACAGATAGGCTATTTTCCTTGACCTTACTCTATAGTACCATTATATAGTTACATTATTATTCTATTATGCCTATTATTCTATAATAGGCCGTGAAGATATACGTTTTATTCTTTACCTGTCAAAAAGTGTTTCAAAAACTATGAGCGGGATTTGGATCCGTACCTTATGACATCTGGGCCAGGTGCTTTTTAAATGGAAATAATTTATTTGTATTACAAAATAAATATTTGGTCAGCAAAATTATTATTTGGTCAGCAGAATTATACAATCGGTCAGCATAAGAAATCCTTACTGTTGGTTTGGTTAAGTTAATTTTTTTTGTTCACAGTTACGGAATAAGACTGCTGTTCAGAATGATGTTGCAGACTGATTTAGAAATATTTGCTGACCATAAGTTGCAGCCCAACTAGCTTTTTTGGCTGCCTAACTAGCATTTTTTTGCTAACAAAAACAAGAATACTTTGCTAACCGTTTAAATAACACCCCTTTTTAAATTATGATATCGCGACTCTGTCCAACACCAACTATTTTTTCTACTTTTAAAACTGTCACAGTAAAAAAATACAGCGTAAAAGAGTCAATGCTTGAAACCAAATTCATTCACAATCCTTACTTACAGACTTACAGAGTCTGTACATAAAAACAACTGCGCATCATGTAGGTACCTACACCTACACGTCAGCGATTCCACTCGATCCTCGTAAAGATGTGCTTAATTATGGCGCAGAAAAAAAGCATTAGCGTCCCAACTCACTGTACGAACAACGGTGCACGCACAAGCCGGCCACGCCTGACAAATGAACGGTGGGGAAACATGGGAACGCACAATTATTTAAACAGCTAGTGATGTGCAGGAAAAAGAGTCCACTTAAAAAATATTTCAAAAAAATCGGAATCATGAGGTCTTACAACTATTAGGTAAGTTAAGTGTGTAAGTCGATTTTTTTTTTATTTATTTATTATCGGAATCAAAGCATACATTATTTTTATGATATGGGGTACTAGTTAAGCCTCTTGGGTTTGTGTGTAGTACCTAACAATAGTATTCTTCCACGTTATCAGAGATAAAGTAACCAAATACATACATAATATTATAATTCTAAGAATCGACAATGTTCTGACAGTACGATCACATTTCCGAACACAACACAGAATTATTATTTTAAAACTGACAAAAAATAACTTTTTAATTTGTGTAATAGTGAGTACACTCGAAACATATTTTAAGAAATCGGACTCCTACTTCTTATTCTTAAACTCCCATGAGTTTAAACTGTGGTAAGGAGGGAGGGACCTCTTACAATATTTAAAAAAAATCAGTTTTTTTTTAAATTCTATATTTATGTAGTCTGGTATGTCATGGGAGAAAAGAGACTAACACATTGTTTTCTAAAGTTTGTGCGAACACTACACATTGAAATGAATCAACTTTTACGGATCTACTCGCGTTTATTTTACACATATTAATTAAAACTAGATGATATTCAATTCTATAGGATTAGGTGCGATGCGCGCTAGAGCGAAACTAATTTGGAATGGCGCGCTATGCTACAGCGAAATTCTGCGAAAAATTAGCGAAGTCAAAGACAAATTATTAATTCATTCACAGGCACACCGGCACACATGCACTAATTGAAAAAAAATTGTTTAAATTAATCTACCACCCGTATGGATTTGAGAGACCCTTCGACCGAGAAGAACTCGCAAGAAACTCACAAGGCTTTTTTTTCATCAGGTCGAATTCTAGCAATCCTAATTGCCTATAATACCTATACTAAGTAGTTTGCGTTATACCTCGTCAAGTTCTATTTGTTAATAACGGAAGACTAAAGCTAAGTAAGTGAGAAGTTCGAAGGTTTTTGTTTATATCTCAATTCCCTGCCTATCCGTATAAACATCGCATCACTATAAACGCTGTAGGGCGACAATAAAAAGGGAAAGAATGCGATATGTCCCGCTAAATAAATCGCAGCGGCTCGCTCCGAGTCTCCGACCGACCGCAGAAAAAGTGTCTGAAACATAGCTATATCGTACCAGAGCCAAATAGGAATAACGATAGCGTCATATGTACATTTTTGAACTTTCCCGTTCCATGCAATAAATTTGTAAAAGCAAGCTACTTAGATAAAAGTATTATAGGGATACTATTTTATTTTTTATAACCTAATAGGTTCACTTAGGCTGGCTAATGGCTATACACAGAAAACTTACATATATACATTACATGGTATCGTAAAAAAATATGTATACAGGGTCACTTTTTTATCACCGTCCAAGCCTACTGAGATGATTCAACTGTTCCATACAAAACATCAATATTCATTCGACCAAAATGTATGGAACAGCTGAATTTTATTTTCGAGTTGGGGAGTTGGTCTAATAGTAAGAGTTGTTCGTTTAGAATAGTAAGACTTGTCTCAGGGATTTTGTTTATATTAAAAGAGTAAAAAAAGGGAAGAAGGTTTTTTTGGGGAAATCGTTATTTTTAAAGTAATACTTACGTATAAAGATGAATAATCGATCTAAAGATATTTCAATAAAAATAAAGAATGACGTGTTTTTGCATTTTTCGAAAAACCTCGCCTAGAGGGGTGAAATTAATAAGGGTGGAAAGTTTGTATGGATTTCTGTCATTCCTTAAATTTTGGTATTTGATCTGCTTCGAAATTATGAAGTGTTTCAGGATTTTTGGAAAATGATCCCTTAAGTTGGGGATGATAAGTACAGAAGGTTTCAAAACGGACCAAAATTACTTATACAGAGTGATCTTTATTACGTTGTTTTGTGTTAGACACTTTTACTAGTTCTAGCTCGCATGGATGGGCTTTTTAATGATAAAAAGTTAATGACGTGACATGTTTAGTTGTCTAACCCTACTTATTCTCTTAAGATGTTTACCTTTAATAATTTTGGCTTTTGTTACGAATAAACACAAGTCGTGTAGCACACGTGAGCAAAGCCGCGAACAAAAGCTAGTTGAACGTATAAATGGAAAACTAAACGAATACAAATTCACAATTCAGACTTATTATAAAGACAATAACAAAATGTTGCCTAAGAAAAAACAAAAAAAAAAACAGGACATCAGAGGCTCATCTTTCTATTTATAGACAATACAGAGGTGTTAAAAATATCAATATCATGGACATATCGAGTTGTAGATTGAACTTATACGATATATCGATGAGTGGTGACCAAAATTAGTGCGACGCAAAGGAAGATAGAACTTACCGCTGTACTTTTTTCATATATGACCGAGTTGCATCCGGCCGTTCATGGTCACGGTACATAATAAGAAGACTGCAGAAAGTGAGCTTCATGCAAACCTTTTGTAACGGGGATTAACGACATATAGACATATACATAATCACTACATAGTATAAAACAAAGTCGCTTCCCGCTGTCTGTCTGTCCCTATGTAAGTATGTATGCTTAGATCTTTAAAACTACGCAACGGATTTTGATGCGGTTTTTTAATAGATAGAGTGATTCAAGAGGAAGGTTTATATATATAATACATGCATGTAATTGGACACGGTAGGTGATGCTGCTTTAGGGTTCTGTAGTATATAAAATAATATATAAATACTAAGATACCTAGAGATATTATTGAAAGTTATGCTTTAACTCGAAAACCACTGCTGTTTTTTTTTTGTTAAGATGAGTGTATTTAAAAAAAAAAGCATTTGAAAAGTTAAATAAAAATATTTTAGATGATCAGTTAATATTCTACGACCAACAATAACAATTTGTTCAGTCCAGTCGTGGCTACCGAAACAACTTCACCACGTCTTCGCCGAAAAAGTTAAAAACCATTTATTACAGCGCCCAAATAACTTCGACAGCTGATTTCTAACGTGAACGAATTATGGGAAAACGGGAAGTAATTGATGACGGTGCAGCCGTAAAGCCTAATGCGATAAATCAAAATTACGACATTATAGCTGCATGAGTTTCAAAAGTTAACGGTAATAAGGCGCGCCACTCACTTAAGGCGCGGGCCTGTCGGGCTTTGATTATGCTTTGTTAACTAACATAACATTGATATTAAAGACTACACAGCTAACCCCCGTCAATTCGACGGACTATAAATGTTTCTATTCTATTTTTAAAAGCAAAGTAATTTTTCCACCAGCTTATTTTACGTCTCCACTGCTGGGACACTTTCCTTTGCCTTTCCTATGGATGGTTAGGGAGAACAGGCCATAAACCACAACGCTTGCCCGGTCTGGATTGGGCTAATGAGCCTTGGCCAGCCGGCCGGGAGGACCTCAAGATGATACATTTTTGGGCACCCATCCGATGACCGGCCTCTGCGAAAGTTGCAATATGATTTGCTTATATTTCCAAATTAACAAACACTTGCAATAATATTAAAGAGCTACAGCTAACCTTCGTCAATTCGACGGGCTGTGCAAAGTAATTTTGCTGTATGACTGCTAACATTAGCGATATATCGAAAGAAAATCAACTGAAAGGTTGACTTGAGAAGGAAGGATTAACAATTTGGGATCAATAAAGATTACGATAATAAAGGAATTTACTAATCCGCCAATCAACAATGTATTTTAAATGAATTAAAAAAGGTAAGGATTACGCTCGCCGTTGTCATAAAGCCTTAAAACAAATCGTTTGTCCCTGTTTGTCCCGTTGTGTATTTTTCCAATTCCTTCAGCAACACACACGCACACCTTGCAGCGCACACGGGCGTGAGTGTTCCGGCGACTGGGCCCGCGGGCCCACTCGCGGAATCGGACTATTTTAATATTTTCATTCCGGCAACTGGGCCCACCATCAATATGCATATAAAATCTATTAGTTACGTAGGTACTTATATTTTAAAAGGATAAAAGTAAACTTTTTAAATCACAGTCTAAGAAATAAATGATTTTCTTTAAACAAAACATTTTTATTTCCAATGCGTTTTCTTCCAACGGTACTAGAATTCGATCTAAACAATAGATCTTGTATGCATAGGTAGGCCAAGTTGCCGGAATAAAAATACTAAAATAATTCAATCCAGCGAGCGGGCCCGCGGGCCCAGATAAGAGCGGGCCCAGTCGCCGGAATACTCGCGTTGCGAGGCAACATAGAATGTCATGCGTTTCATTTTGCACTGATTAAAAAATCGGATATCGATTATCGGACGTGGGCGGCACTAAGGGTTCAAAATGTCATTTAATAATTTTAGAATTTAGAAACTGCGTGTTTGGTAGTTGCAACGGAACAAGACCATATTTATTGTATAGTATACACTTTAGTCATCGTTCTGAGGTTTACACAGTAAAGATTGTCACAGACAATACACAGGATGTTTTGTGATACCTGTATAATCCCGATTATGGCAGATAGGGTTCCGTTCATAGAACCCTGGAAAATTATGAACATAACCGAAAAGTACCACATGGCCGAGACATTGAGGTTCTTTGTTACTAAGTAAAACTGTAAAGTGACAACCCTAGGTCAAGTTAATGCATTGTTCTTGGTCTTCAACTTCAAGGTCAAACATATACAGAGGTGGAAGCATTGCAGGAATAAACAAAAAAATAGTAATAAAATAAATTTGATTTTTTTTACGGAAAAGTAAATATACGTCCTTAAATATGATTTTGCATGTTATCACAGGTGTTCTTTATACTTGGTTGCATGGCTATATTTCGGGAATATACACCTATTACCAAACAACCTGTAGTGTTGTGCGTTTTATTACATTACAACATAACTAAGCTCCTTTATCAAAATTCGTTTCATTTTCACGATAGAAATCAGTTGTTAAGGAATCTGAGTGTCCGTTATAAATGGTTACGAGGCTGTATTCGGGCGGGCCGTACTGAGCGCTACAGCCTGCCGAATAATTTATTAAAGCGCCCATACGCGCCTTTTTAGCCATCTACACGTAGGGCTGCCACTAACTAAGCTCGTATACTTTCAACAAAATTGAAGAATTTAATAAAATAGAAATATTTTTACTGACACTCCCACAGAATTTGATAAAAGAGACAATTAAGACAAATGAAAATGAAATGAAATGAAATGTACCTAATACAAATACAACTGGACAATGCAAATACGTTCTTGGGACCGTTCCCATGAGCCCATAGCTGGAGGACATTTTTTATTTGTGGGTTTTTTATTTTTTGTATTGAATTAAGTGATGTTTCTTTTGTTTTTTTCTTTTCTTAAATGGATTTAATAAAAGAAATATATTATTTTTTAAAGAACCCAGATAGAACTTTAATACACCCACCCGGGTGACTCCACTTCTAAATACAACTTATGTAGCCAGTAATTTTACATTTTGTATCTGTTGCCGAGCTAGGAATAACCCCGTAAAACGGTAAGCAGCGCCAGTAACCCTTCAGACATCTGAGTCGAACCATATTTAGATAAACATTTAATTAAAATAGAAATAGGAATAGAAATAGTAGGTTGAATTCTGTTTCTTTGCCTGATACTAGCTACCACCATGTTACCTGGGTATACATACCGCTAAACATCAATGTTAGCAGCATCGTTGTATAACGACAGTTAAAGAGGGAGTTCCTCAGCAGTTGGGCTTCCGGGTGACGTGCGCTTCCACCTCCGGCCGTATCACCACTCAACACCAGGTGAGATTAAGGTCAAGTACCTTAGTGCTACCCGTAAGACATAAAAAAACACCCCATACCAGTTCTCTGCTTTCCTAATAAAACCTATGTCGCATAGTGTGCTTGAAACGACGAAAATGTTAAATCTACGTAGGGCTGCCCCTAACTAAGCTTTTGTGCTTTCAATAAAACTTAAGTCACGTAGAGAGCTTCCTTATCGTACTCCAAACAAACATGTTCTAGTATAGTATCTAGAATGTCACAGCACTAATATTTTAATGGCGGTCCGCACAAGACTCAACCAATCACAAATTGGTTTGTGACGTTAGTACACACGCCTGCAGACTACCACAAACTGTCAAATTTACTCAATACACTTTGAACTTTATGTATATAAACATAATATAAGAAACATTTATTGACCTGCACAAAAACGAATACAAACAGATGAGAAAAAATTTAATTCAAATTCAAATTCAAATTCAAATTCAAATTCAAATAACAAAAAAAGAACATCTTTAAGTGTATGGTATATAGTTGAACGTTTATTGAAGAAATTTGTCAGTTTTAGATAGGTTGATGTGCAGGCGTCTGTACCACCGGTAACTACAGTTTTTAATTTGAGTGGCGTCGTCAAAGAAGGGACTTAATTCTCAAAATGTTTACTCTCACAGCATCATAATCGCCCGTATCAGTCCAGTCCACTACTGGACATAGGCCTGTCGTAATACGTGCCACTTAGCCTGATCTTCCGTGCTTCGGAAGTCACGTAAAGCCGTTGGTCCCGGCTGCATTAGCAGTCGTTAACAGCCACCAATCCACACTGGCCCGCGTGGTGGTTCTTGGCCCGTTCTCCTTATCCATCCATATGGGAAGGCTCGTGCCACAGCAGTAGGGATATAAAATGAGCTGGTGAATAATTCTTATAATGAGAAAAGATGGTGGTACAGACACCTGCACACCAATCTATCCAAATCTGTCAAATTTCTTCAATACATTTTCGACCATATGCCCATAACCATAAGGTTCAAAGTCTATTGAGGAAATGTGACAGTTTGTGGTAGTCTGATGTGCAGGCACGTACCTAAACGTTCGCACTAAGAACAAGCCCTACGCCAACCGTATTATTATTGATGCTTAATTAATTCTTCACACAACGCGACGCTGTAATACTGAAACGGTTCTAATGAACAATGATTCGATCCAGCCGTCAGTTTTGATTGGAGCCAAATCACTATCCGTTAAATATCAGTTCGCTACATATCGGTTATTGCACCCGCTCTGTAGACCGTTTATTGCCGTCTGAGTTGCCACTGAATTAATCATTCATTTGAATTCCGTCTGACTACGATTGATCTCACAACCCTAGCCTCGGGTGAAACATTAGGGGATTGACGGGCGATGTCTCTTTTATGTGATTATAATTTTGGAAATGTATCTATGGTAGACTAGTGCTTAATTGGTAAAGATAAAGTGAAAGCTCTCTAGTTTGGCAGGTAGTTAGCTGAATGTAGTAATAAGGTATTATTATGATTATTTACATATAATTTTACGCATGTTACGGATGTTGATGACGTAGTTGTCGACATTAAATAGGGCTTCTTTGACTTATAAAGTAAAAGTAGATAGTGTTGATTAATTTCGGCGAGTTGGATTGAGCCACGATAGCATAGTTGGCAGTGCACCTGACCCGGCTTGTCATGGGGTCGAATCCCGCTAGTGGATTTTTTCAACACTTTGTCTTTTTTCAAAGTTATTATATTTAAAATAAGAACATAATTACACTTTGTAAGAAAAACCCTGAAGTATCCGCGCTGACGGTGATACAGGGATTTTGTTACACCCCTACTTTATATAAAGAAATATCTGGTTATCGCCATATAATTGTGTTGTGTTAAGTTCGTATTTTTTTTATTTGGTTGTCAATAAATGTTTCTTCCTCTCTCGCTCTCTCAAACCCGTTATATATTTATAAAAAAAAATATTTTAAAAAATGTTTAAAAAGTATTTAATCCAAGAGTTGTTTATGGTTTCGACAACCCTGCAGATGCGGTGTGGTCCGCACATCAATCATATCATGGCGAGATGGCGCGCGCGTCGCGTTGCGGACTGCCGGCGCGTGTTGCTTCACAACCGGCTCCAATGAGATAATGAATCAAATAACTATTTATTTATGTGGGTTGGAAAGAGCATGTGCACTAGAGGTTTTATATGTGAAAGTACAGGAACGATTTTGAATGTCACCATAACATCAATGTAAGTAGCATTGTTGTGTTCCGGCAGCTAGAGATAAGATAGCCAGTGCCTCAGTAGTGGAGGATTCCGGGAAAGTGCGCTTCTACCTTCGTACTTATCATCACTTAACATCAGGTGATATGAAGGCCAAGTAATAGATATTTAAAAAATATGTTGTTCCACTGCACTATACCACAGCGTAAAGGTTAGGTAGACTGTGACTACTATCGTTGAAATCAAGTCATTGCTGCAAATGATGGGTAATGGTTATTATATTATATTAACTTTGTAAATGCGGGTCGGTGATACTGATCACAAACGCATTGTCTGCAACGAAAAATCCGTAACACTCTTTGCCTAACCTAGGAGTTGAGTCCAAGACCTTCAGAGATCAGACCGAGCACCTTTTCATTCTAGCAACCGAATCGTTGGCCACTGAAAATTAATTGACAAAATATAATATAGAAATCGGTGTCTAGTACTTTTTTCTGTCACTCATCAATTACAGAAACAATAATTACAAAAAAAGCTAAAATATTTATACAAACATGATAATTTTTTTACTAGAAAAAATGTACCAGTATCAGGCAGCTCGAGTGGGAATCGAACCCACGACTTTTGGATAACCGGCCCAACGCTCTGTTTGCAAGCTATCGCGATCCCAGAGACTCGTTGAATTTTTCTAGTAATTTGTGATTTACGCTGTAAGCCAGCGTCATTACGACACTGTGAAGAACCCTGTGAAACCCGCTCTTTCTGGATGTTAGGGCATGTCGTGTTAAACAACATTGATGTAACTATCAAATTATCAAATTGAAAACAAAAGATAAACAGAACAGAAATCATATCTTTAAATTTTGAAGGAGCTCCTCTTGATACCAAACCGACCATTGGAATCCTTGGCGTCGATATTTCAAGTGACGTTCAGTTTCGCGATCATTTGGAAGGTAAAGCTAAATTAGCTTCGAAAAAGCTGGGTGTGCTCAATAGAGCGGGACAGTATTTCACGCCGACCCATCGCTTACAGCTTTACAAAGCACAGGTCAGGCCTCATATGGAATACTGTTCCCATCTTTGGGGTGGCGCACCCCAGTACCAACTCCTCCCATTTGACCGCATTCAACGCAGACCTACTCAAGTTGTCGACGACGTGGTAACCTCTGATCGTCTCTATCCATTGGCCGGAGAGACGTTGCGTCTCTCTGTATATTTTATCGCCTTTATCATGGGGAGTGCTCTGAGGAATTGTTCGGTTTGATCCCTGCCGCTGGTTTCCTGCACCGCACTACACGCAATCGACTGTTTTTCCATCCCATTCCATCCACACCATCTTGATGGATGGCGGTCTACTACTGTGCGTTTCTCACGTAATTTTTTACCACGATCTACAGTGCTGTGGAACCAGTTCTCAGCGGCGGTATTTCCGGACCATTACGACCTAAAATCCTCAAGAAACGAGCCTATTCCTTCCTTAAAGGCCGGCAATGCATCTGCGATTTCTCTGGTTTTGCGGGTGTCCATGGGCGGCGGTGATTGCTTCCCATCAGGTGACCCGCCTGCTCGTTTGCCTCCTTCTAATATAAAAAAAAACAGAAATCAATTGATCTGGGCTCTATTTTATACATTCTATATCAATTGATCATTAAGAGAGCAGTATTAAGCTTCAGTCAATGTAAAAGTTAAATTATTTGTTTTTATATTTTTTGTATACCCAACCAATACATTTTCTTTTTGAGCATGTGGTGCCCTCGTTTAAGTAACGTGGCACTTAGTTAAGAACCTCTTGTAATAGAATAAGATTGATGTATTAGTGTACCCTACTCATTGTTGTGAGAACTTAACTAACTAAATAATTAAAATAAACACGATTTTGCGGAGTCTTTAAATTTCCAGGGCCGCGAAACACAAGCCCACACCAGTATCACGGACTACAAAATTCTTTTTTGAATTAATAAATTGCAGGAAATACAAATGAATTGAGTTTACGCTCTCCAGACTGCGGGCGGAGGAAATGTTTTCATATTTTTTGAATTTCTCCTTCGTAAATGTAATTTGCTGTTAACTTACTAACTGCGACCTTCGTTAGCGGCGATTGTGAGGCATTGCGTTGAAATTTTCCGACAAAAAACATTTTATACTACCTTTGTTTCGAGCGCTAAATTCTTGCGCGGGGAAAATTTATATTTCCTGGCTGTTAGCATAAGATTTGAATAAACTATTCTATTTTCTATGGTTTGTTATGAAAGAGTGAATTAAAGGGCTTTTATTCTGTATTAGAATAATCGCACGTTTTACTTTATTAGAAAAATGGCTACCTATTCAACGTACTTATTCAAATGTTTAAATATTAGTGGAGTCATGAACGTCAGGCGTGCAAAAGCAAGCAGCAGTGTTGTAAACACAGAGTTAACTAAATAACTAGGGTTGTGACTTGTTTATTTTTATGTGACGTCACAATAAAAATATTTAATTGAAAATTGCATTACAAATTAAAGTGAATACCTATGTCTTAGTAACTCTGCATACAAGATCTAGATTGGATACGCTTTGGATAATAAAAAAAATAATATTAAAATTAATTAAAATAATAATTGTTTAAATCATTGGCATCATGGCATGGTGATCATGCAAGCAAGTACTTGTCTTATTGAGAAATCAAGTTCTTCAAAGTCAATTATACGTAATCGTTTGACGGTACCGACTGCCGAGACGGAGGAAGCACCAAGAGTTTGAATTTCTAATCAAAGTTAACTGTGAACCACCACGGTTCGAGCTAAACAAATGTTTGTCCCCTAAGTTTACGCATGAACCCACAAACTTAACGGTGAACCTCACTGAGCTGTAGTTTACTTAGTTAGTGTGCTTTTGAAATATTATGATGATTTGGCGAATATTGAAAACCGTTTTCAAAAGTCTAGTGAAGGAAATTGTTTTAGTTCATTTGGATGGCCCGGATAAGGTTGCCATCTAGATACTGTAGGTGTGTATTTATATATGGAGAGATCGGTCTATAAACGTCATTAATTAGACGTGACATTAATTAGATGTGCCCACACAGGTTGGTGTTACACTCGCCATCTCAAGACAACCGGAAGCAACCGGGAGCTCGGTATGTATTAATTTGGTCACCCATCCGGTAATCCAGCATGGCGAATGTATCTTTATTTGCAAGTGCAACCACTGCGACGCTCTACAAACAAGCTGTTGTGCAAAAAAGCTTCTCCGAGAAAAATACTATAATGAGTGTTTTTTTCAAAGGAACAATTCTCTCCTGTAAAACGAACCTACATATAGGGGCAAATAAAACTTGAAATATCTTTGTCTGCTCATCATCATCATCAGCTCATTTTATGGGCACGAGCCTTCCCTATGGATGGATTAGGAGGACGGGCCGTAAACCACCACGCGGGCCCAGTGCAGACTGATGGTTGTTAACGACTACTAATGCAGCTGAGACCAACAACTTTACGTGCCTTCCGAAACACGGAGTAGCTCGAGATGATAAATTTTTGGCCACCTATCCGATGACCGGCCTCTGCGATAGTTGCCTAACCTCAGCACTCGTAGACCGGGTGCGTTAATCACTATATACGCCATCGAGCTCCTCCTTGTCTATGTATATGAGTATAGCTCTAAATAAAATCAACAACTTTAAAAAAAAACTAACCTACAGTTTCAAAAAACAAACATTAGCAAGCTGTACGTAACAAGGGTCCAGAGATATTGTAGTAAAAATTGCTAGAAAATACTAACGTTATTGCAGGCTCGAGGCATAGCCTCGTTTCTCCGCGGAACACATTCTCGAGTTCAGAAAATCGCTTTAGTTTCATCGCACCTGCGCCCTGATTTACTCTGGCACTTACCTCTGATAATAGACGCCTTAAGTCCATAGGTGGATAGAATAAGCTTAGCCAGAAAAGAAAGCAAAAGGTTAATTTCGATACCAAACTCTTTTAGGAATCCGTATTATGTGATGTGTAATAGTGATAATAATTACTCGGTAGATTTTGACTGTCAAAAAAATGGTAAAAATTTGAAAAGCCACCAATACATTTCATACGAGTAACAAAATTGATCCCTGAAAAGTCTATCTATCTATCTAATCTAATCTAATCTAATCATTTGAGGACATTTGGACATGTGGAAATGTCAGAATGAAGCTACTGAGAAAAGAATATAGACGTTTTATAATAGGCTGAAAAGAAGCCCTTTAAATGTGTATAGGAGTAATCGTACAAGCTTATCCTAGAAATATTGAAGTCATCATCATCTCCAACTCACCCCACTGCTGAGGCACGAGCCTTTCATCACCAAGCGGTACCAGTGCGGATTGGTGGTTATTAACCACGCCTAATGCAGGCGGGACCAACGGCTTTTACGTGCCTTCCGAAGCACGGAGGAGGACGATATGATCTATTTTTGTTCAACCATCCGATGTCTGACCTTTGTAAAATATGCTGAACCTTGCCATCGAGCTCTTAACATGCTGATCATTCCTCCATTAAAGTACCTACTAACTATTTGCTAATATTTTCCACTAGGGGTTAAAGTTACGCGCGTCCGTAGATTTACCCTACACGAAAAGGGGGCCACTGTCTGAGTGGTAGAGCCACGCTGCGTTGCAGCACGAAATGGGCCGGCTCGCCCGGCGTAATACCACCCTCTCACAGAATATCGGCGTGAAACAATGACACTCGTTGCTGTTGTGCTTCGTCCGGTGAGTGTAAGTGCCGGAGGCCCATTTCTCACCCCTCCCCCCTCCCAATTCCTACTCCCTCCTCTAGGTCCAACTCCTTTCTTAAGGCCGGTAACGTATCTGCGATTACTTTGGATTTGCGGGTGTCCATGGGCGGCGGTGATTACTTTCCATCAGGTGACCCACCTGCTCGTTTGCCTCCTTATAATATTAAAAAAAAATAAAAAATAGCAGTATTCGAAGATGCCTCCTCCAAGTTCCGTAGTACAGACGCTTGCACATCAACCTATCCAAAACTGTCAAATTTCTTCAATAAATCTTAAACCATTATGTCATAGGCATAAAGCTCAAAGTCTTAGGAAATTTGACTGAGCGGGCTGCGCGGGCTGAGTGAGGGTTGGCGGTTGTTAACGCTAATGCAGCCGGGACCAACGGCTTTACTTGCCTTCCGAATCACAGAGCAGTCGAGATGATACATTTTATTACCCATCCAATGACTAGCCTTTGAGAAAATTGTTTAACCTTAACAATCGCAGACCGGGCGCGTTAACCACTGAGCCATCGAGCTCCTCAAAATAAAAATAACCAATAAGCAATAAGATGCGACCTCATCAAAGCTGTTAAAAAAATTCACCGTCCCTCCCTTAAGTGTAGGTCGTCGTTCAATATTAAATTTAATATCGCCGCTAAGTACCGGCTGCATCACCTGGGAAATGAACCGGCGGCATCACGGCAGAAATGAACGTAATTAGACGAAACAAAGGCGTCGCCGACTGTTCGCTCGGAGTGCTCTCTAAATGGAATTTACTCTGGGAAGTTGGTGCAGGCACAAAATAAGGAGAGTCAGAAGGTAAGCCTAATACATACCGTGCTCGAGCAACGCACACATACACCCTCTCAAGGACACGAATCTCGGAACAGCTCGGCACAGTCCGAGCGCTGCTGTTGCGAGATTGTTGAGATTGGTTGTCCGATCCGATCCGAGCCCTACGGAGAATCTAGTAGGGCACGGGGACACGCACTAGTGCATGATGCTGCTCCCTCTAGAAAACCACCGAAGGTGATTCGTTGCACGCGGCTTGAGGAACCCTTTAAATTTCTCGCCGCCCCCAAACAAGCCCGGTGAAGCTGAAATTGCCGTTTGAGCAAACAGCAAACTCCAAAAAAAAAATGAGAGGTCTATGTGTGCGTTGCTCGAGCGCGTTTGCATGAAGCTTGAGTTCTGCAGTCTCCATATTTTGTGGTGTAGGGCTGCCTACCGCTGGATAACTGGCACACTGGCACTGAACAATGGTACATATAGCCGCTTTGATCCTGGTAATACGGAGCACGAGGAATTGGGGAAACTTGACAAATGTTGTTTCTACAGTTTACGCGAACACTACACATTGATATGAAACAACTTATACGGATCTACTCGCGTTTATTTTATACATTACTTTTAATTAATGTTTATCCTGACGTTTCGAACCCTTTGCAGGGTCGTGGTCACAGGGAGACTAAGGTGTTGGTCGTCTCATAATTAGGTCAGTCTCCCTGGTTCGAAGGGTTCGAAACGTCAGGATAAACATAAATTAAAAGTAATGTATAAAATAAGTAGATCCGTAAAAGTTGTTTCAAATCGAAACTTGACAAGTTACGATCGGTCGAAATCTACGCATATTGCAACGATTTCTTTGAAAAATGACTATCGCATGCATGCAGGCTCTAAATATCACAAGTCTGCATATGCCAGTCACCATAATTACCAACATTTTATGTTCCCACTGCTGGGGCATGAGCCTTCGCTATGGAAACTAAATAACCCAGCCCAACCAAATGACCCAGTGCTTATTGGTGGTTGTTAACAACTGCTAATGCAGCCGAGACCAACGACTCACTTGAAGATTACGTAAACACAAATATAAATTTAAAACATCAATATACATACACAGCTTAATTTTAATGAATTAATTAATTTTAAAGGGACAAGAAAATTTTAGTTTTTCAGGTATTTAGACGATTCTGTGAGACTGCAAATGCAGTCTGCACAGCTCTTTTAAATAAAATAGCTGTGCTTCCTAATGCAGACAAAGTCTAGCTTAAGAGAGGCTGTAACACTCCTTGTCATGTTTCATAGTGCTGTTTAGCTGGGTTAGAGGACAATTCAAAAGTTTCATTCCAAAATTATTTGCCTTCAGGGACAAGTTCTAATTTAAAAAACAAGTTGACTTACGGTGACACTTTTGGGTAGGTTCAATGGAAATCAAACTTTAAAATCAAACTTTTATGCTCTACAGATTTCAAGCTAGCACGTGCACCACCCGATGTTGCTTCAGAATACAATCTTAAATAGGAATATAAACCCAAAAGGCAGTTCAGAAATCAGACAGGGACATAAACGAGGGTTGGACGACCACGGTCATGAGCAGACACATTTAAATCGCAGTAAACAGCGGGTAGTTGTTTAATATTTGAGCGAGCTCGTCGCGTAGCGCCTTTACGGTCATTTGTCGTCCGGCAGCAAAGGGGCTTGGACGTCTTGCTATTTATTGCTAAGATTATTACTTACGAAATATAACTACTCCATTCATTTTGCAATTTAAATATTTCCAATTAGTTCTTAAACGTATCTCATCAAGTTTCAATGGTGGCAGTTCATAAACACAAATTAATTTAATACTGGTTTATAAAATATTGAACTTTGTAGTATCGCATATGAAAATGTATTCTTCTTGAGTTGTAGGCTTCTCCTTTCGTAGGCCATATATCTCTATTGGTTACCGTTCCAGTTTCTATCTTCAACGATATCGATATCATCTCCTCCTTAGCCGAGTGGCTTGCACGCCGGATTTTGGGCGGCGATAACTCTGAGGTCCCGGGTTTGATTCCCGGTCGGGTCTATGAAGAAAACGAACTTTTCGATATTGTGTCGGGTTTGTGTGGTTGTGGTACCGTCATTGTTTCTGATTTCCATAAAACGAGTGCTTTAGCTACTTACCTTGGGATCAGAACAATGTGTATGATGTTCCCTAAATACGTCTCTGCTGGACTTAGTTGTCTTTCTATGTTTCTACTTCCAATGTGCGAATTTTATTTGCCATTCGATCACGAATTTGTATGGCATTGAAGCAATGCCTTCTGGTGACGAACGAGAATAGTTACAATAAAACTCGCATGACGCACCCAGATTTTGGTTGTCATGTTAGAACCATATGAGACCAAAATGATGCCCTGTTCAGTTCCAATAATACAATGATTGATTCACGCCACTCACTACACAGAAGGTATGCGGTAATTACTTTATCACGCTCGATCTCCCGTTGTTGCATACGTTATATTTAGTTACTATGGAAATTGCACAATCAATGATTGAATAACAGAAAGGTGTTTATAGTAGTCGTTTTACGATAAATAGATCACGCTTCATTGCATCACCACAAAATTTACATCAAACTATATATATTAGACTTTAATTTTCCGTTGTTTATGATAGGTTTCCGTACAACGTACAAACATACATACGTACGTACGTACATACATACATATATACATACTTACATACCTACATACATACATACATACAGACACGCCTGTAGCCCATAATAAAATTGATGGTTTTGATAAGTTCATATCTCCCTAAGGTTAAGGTTGGCTATAAGAGGTCTCTTCTAGAGATCAGCTCACCATTGTGTACGTCTCTGTGTTACGTGTGTTTTCTATCTACAATAAAGGATTAACTATTGAATAAGTCAGTTACTTACTTTTACTCTAAGCGAGTCATTATACAAGCTAAACAGCTGACAAAGCTATTCCAATTTCATGCATTATTTCATTATACAGTTGAGCGTGGGATGCTTTTGGATATATACGCGTTCACTGAATATATATTTGAAACAACTCTGCATTTACTAAACGTTGCCAACTTCCAAACACATGCACAACAAAGCGACTGCGTCCTTTTAGTCTAGTAAAGCCGGATGTTGCGAGAATCAGGCGTCGCGGAAAATTCGAGGAGCAGTGTGCTTGCAGCCGTCGTCACATAGAAAATTGAACGGATTTAGAATCAAACCGACAACAAATGGAGGTATCAGGACTATATTGAGTGAGATATAGCCCGGCTTTCTAGTTACAGTAACATTTATGGCTTTGATGAAAATATATATAACTTTAAAAGTAAAATCGTTCATTAGGTGGAACTACTTGAGCTGAGCTCCTGGTGTTACAGAATACAGGTAATGATATTGTGAAATTATTTGTGCTTTCCCTTTAGTAGAGTAGTTAATTTGTCAATGAAAGTAATATAAAATAGAAGTGTTATAATCGAAATGTATACTAATAATCGATTTTGTCAAATGTCGAGATAGTTTTAATTGCTATACAACCCTTTTTGGTTGTAAAGCAATCAAAACTATCTCGATTGTTAAATATTTTGTAATACTGTTTTGTTTTCGGAAAGTCAATGTGTAATAATACAAAATAAAACAATCATCATCATCAATTACGTCCCCACGCTTGCTTGCAAAAATCGGAAGTGAAACAAAAGTCTCGGTAGCTCAATTGTTAGAGCAGTAGCCTTGGGCCTCGATTCTGATATTTTGAAATGTCCATAATCGTGTGTCGGCGGCCTCGTGATGACTGTCTTGCCATAGTGTTAGTGTCAAAATCATGCTATGGACACCCTATTGACTTATCAATTGAATCATAAGTCTTGATTGCGAATGGTCGTCGATTGCAGTACCTTTTCAAGCAAATCGTCTTCGTTCCATTCGTCCATCGTTTCCATTTTCATTATAAACTAAGTATTGTAAATGCTAAATTTACAAACGATCCTTTTCATTCGACTTCATCGCATATCTCCCAACCTGCTCCAAACTTATATTTTCGTTTCCTATACAGTTTGTGAGTACATACCTAAAGCAGGTCTCACTACGTTTCCGCCGTTTGCGGCGTTGCATTCATCCCCTCTCCGTGATTTCCCGAATTTGTGGCGTTTGCCTTTGATATGCTCCGGAACGTTGATTTGATGCATCGCTGAGCAAGAATCTTAGCTGAAAACCTTGAGCGTAGGTCTGATCAAAGAAAGCTGTGATCTTGAACGGTCAGAGTATATTTCAAGGGTTTGCTTAGATTAATTTCGTTTCGTTGATTACACAGGGTAGACCGCAATGTATTCGGTCATTTTGTACAGACGCCTGCACATCAACCTATCCGAAACTGTCAAATTTCTTCAAAACATTTTCAACCATATTGCTTAGTACTAAAGTTCAAAGTATATTGAGGAAATTTTACAGTTTGTGGTAGGTTGATGTGCAGGCGTGTGTACATACATTCATTGATTCAATATCAAGTTATCTAGACTCATGTTACTCAAGTTACATAAGTACACTCTATTAACAGGTATTGGTCCAGCGTGATGGGTCAGAATGGACTATGTTCATGTAATTATAAAAAATCAATATTCCTATGTACTTTTGTTCATGTCCATGAGCAGTGGAACATTTGTAGGCTGATGATAACAATAAATTCTTATTACAATACATTTACCAATAAAATATACCTGTTATTATTGCAAAAACGAGCAACGAAAATCAGGGAAACATAAACGTTACATATCATTTATTATATTAATAAAATAGCAGCTGTTGTTAAGTTAGCTTTTTCAAAAAAAGCTTGAGATAATGGCGCTCTTTTTAACCTTATAACCGTAGCTTCATATAAATTTGGTATCGCCACAGTCACGTCAGATAGTAAGTATTCTTGACCATCAAATATATGCAGCGACAACATAATATATTCGCGTTACGAGCCAATAAACCTTCCAAATCGAACGGCATCAAATAATTTGCTAGTTCTACTCGCAATAAGACCATAAACGATGTAACGCCCTCCAACACTCCGCGGCAAGTATCAATAAAATTGACATAACGCTTGAAGACGAGTTGTCAGACTGTGACCCGAATGCTTTATATTATCGGCCTATAAATATATCGGGACTTATGAAAAAACCTGCCCTGAAGCTAAACTTGACTTAGACGAAGCTTATTATTATCAAGATCCAGACGAGATGTTGACTTGTTTATTTGTATTAAAAACTTATGTTGTTTTGCTTGCTGGTGATGGCTTTCTGCAATTTGCAAATGATTATTGGGCATTCTTCATCGTTCGCTCACTCCGTTCACTCAGTCGACAAAGTGAAGTAGAATGCCCAATAATCACCTACTAATAGTATTAATGATTTTGTACGCTCAGTGGCGTGCACTTGGAGAGCCTATGTTCAGCAGGCCAGGACTAATGTAGGCTGATGATGATAAATAATCTAAGCTTCGTTTATTTTATAAATCGGCCATATACAGAAATTTGTATAATTAGGCTTAACTAAAAACAGTTAAAAAGGGTCCTGAGAATATACGCAATACGGAAGCAATCCAAACAATAAGGATTCAGTCCGCAAAAATATCTAGAAAGAATATCGCTACTGCAGAGTAAGGAATGAACCACAGTAAACCTTTGATACCTATACATATAACAATATACGGCTTCCGAATCCAATTTACTATTTGAAATGTTACCTTTCATCAATGCTAAAAATCGAATATGTTTAAAATATACGAACGGAACGGAAGCAAATAAAATTTCGTGCGACGGCTAAAACACTTGTATTTGATTTATTGCATATCCCAACGTTTTCCCTTTGACGTCCGCACCCAGTTGCATCTGAATTCAAATATATTTCTATTTGCTCGTTCGTTAAAATTTCTGTAAAGACGGATAGAGCGTTATGTTACAGAAAGGGTTTATCGTTCGGATTTTTTCTTTGTTGTGCTCTTTATTTAATGTTTCAATTTTTATTTTGACTGCTTACTGTCTGGTTAGGAATTTAAAAATGTTTTTGTTTTGTTTATTTAATTTTAACGCAAATTTTGTTGCGAAACAAATTACAAAAACACAAATGTTGAAAAAATTTCCACGAGCAGGATTTGAACCTGTAAAAATATTATGATCGGGTGTTAATGACGGTAGTTGTTGACATTGAATGGGTGCCTTTGGCTTTTAAAGTAAAAAGTAAATAGTGTTGAATAATTTCGGCGGGCTGGTTAGAACCACGATAGCTCAATTAAAAGAGCACCTGACCCGGTATGTCAGAAGAGTGCAGGTTCAAATCCTGCTCGTGGAATTTTTTTCAACATTTGTGTTTTTGTAAAGGGAATTTAAATTTGATGTTACTGCTGGTACTACGTACGAGTACTCTATGAAACCCTTTATACGGTGTTGTTGTTATATTTAAAATAGAGGATGGGTTACTATATGCATAAATGGCCTTGCAGCCAACCGAAATATTTATCAATGTGACCTAAACACGAGTTATTGTAACAAAAAAGGGTGTGAAATCATTCAATTGTCGTCATGGCTCGCTTTTCTCTACAGTTTATTTTAAAGAATATCACTTTATATATAAACATAAATATATTAGACATTATCACATATAATTGTACTGATCCCAAAGTAAGTAGCTAAAGCACTCGTTTCATGGAAATCAGAAACAACGACGGTACCACCACCCAGACCCGACACAATATCGAAAAGTTCGTTTTCGACATTGACCCGACTTTATCAGATATTACAAAGTCCTTTTAAAGACTTTTCTATTGACCGGTCTCAGCTCCCCTTATATGAAGACTGCGTACTCTTCAGAGAAACCTTTACAGTGTTTTATATTTATCTTTTGTTTAACTTTTCTTTTGTTTTGCTTTGTGAAACGGTTTAGTTTTCTTTAGTTATTTTTCTGAGGTTTGTCTAATTATAAAATCTACAGTTTATATTACCTAACACATTAAAATGAAAAGACATTTTTACGTATATACTTGCGTTTGCATTTTATTTTATCCTGCCGTTGATCCTTTTGATTGACCACGGATCCTGCAAAGGGTTCATAAAGTGTGTTTCAGTTCAACATTTTATTTTTTTGTTTCTTTAAATTCTTATTAAGGCTATATGCTCTAAAGAGTACGCAACAACGACGATAAATAACATGGCGGCCCCTTTGTGAAGATAGACACAAAAGATAACGACACTCCAAAACGCCACTTTAAAAATAAAATACCTTAACCCAGTTCTATCACAAAATAAGGAGACTAAAGAATGTAAGCTTCATACCTTCAGCCCTCGAGCATACACATAGGCAACCTCTCACGGACACCGACACGGACATACACGGAGCTGTAGCCAGATTCCGTGTCTACGTGTGCGTTGCTCGAGCGCGTTCTATATAAAGCTTCCTTCTGCAGTGTCCGTGTTTGTGGTTCTATTCGCTGAAGCCCATTATTGGTTTCATTTGCGATACAAACAGGCAGTCCAATTAATGTACAGATAGTTGTCACCGTTGTCGCATCGAGTGCAATCAATTAGTCTGTTAATTAGTGGAGCCCTAGCGCCTTTGTGCTGTTGTTACGGCTTGGCGTTGTATCCGCGGCAGTGATGTGATTACGCTTAGTATTGTCTTGTTTTATGAGAGCTCACCAGTAGGCCAGCTTAACAAGTTCAGTGTTTTTACTAGCTGTTCATGTCACTTCGTTTGCATTTAGCAGCTATGCTTAACCTTTGTATCTAGCATATTTTGGTATTATTTATTTATACTTTTTTTATTTTTATTTTCAAGTGCTAATTGCTGCACTGAAGCGAAGTATCAAACTCTCATTCGTTCTGTAGTAACATGGTGGATGGCCACCAGTTTCTTTTTAGAATCATTTGTATTGTAAATGATGAAACTATAACTCTCACATAATAAGTATTGAAATACTGTAGTATTTAGAGGAGCTAAAACATTCGCGCAATACTTGATGAGAAAAAAAAATCACTTATATTACTATTATTAAATATTCACTTATAAACAATTCCGTCATTAAGTTAAAGTTAGTTGTATTCTTTACAAAAAAAGTTTCGCAAAAATGCTCAAAATAAAAAAGATACGCCGCTTCATTCTTACTTCTACTTTATTCTGTGTGATCTCGGATTTGAGCAATCCGATCTTCAAAGTGAGGCCTAAATTAAAATCCCTACACACGCTAGCGCCATTTTCCTTTGAAACTAGACATATCGAATATCCAAATCGTGCGTTTGAATTTTGATATTTTTGGGCTAAGTGAAAATAAATGAGGCCGACTGATTCACAATATTGTATTGCAAAACTGTTTACAAATAGGACTGATTGAATTTCAAACATATATTTTCGTACATGAGACATATAAATTGTGTAAATATTTACTGCTGAGAGGTTTTGTGTAACTGATTTATTCACGTTTAAGTTTAACAAAGTTAATTGCTATAACTTTTAACTGGAATGACTACCTTACCCTACAAATTAATCTCTCGCAAGTTCCATTAAAGCTGTTAATAAAACACAATACTAAAACGCTTGCATAACAATCGGACGTTAAAAAGAATTATCGCTCGTAAAATCAGGAAGTCAACTTCAGTGAAATAAACCTTCTCAATACAATCTAAGTCCTGTTTTCGCGCGCGTATATCACTGCTGCTATAACATTTGCAAGTAGCGTACACCCTTTCGCGAACCGATTCACCTCCCCCGCGCCTCTGAAACCGCACGAATACTCTCTCTTACATAACAATAATACCTTTTCTACAGCCTCTCTTGATAAATAACCGAACACGTATTAAAGTTGGTATAGGTTGACTACCCGTGCCAACCACGTGGTTCAATAAAGTATGCGCGTAGCATCAGCGCCATCTGTTGGGTGGTTGTTGAACTACGTGCACGAACAAGCATGCTCCAATGGTTTTAGTAGGGCGTTCTTTCGCTGCCACATTTTTGTGTGTGCTGACGTGAGATGGCGCTGCCAGTCTCGTTTTAGGATAAGTAAACTAAGTCTTTTAGTATGTTATATTATTTTGATTATTAATGTTATTTGTCTGTTTGTTACAGCTCACAGAGCTCGAGCAACGAGTTCTGGAGGCAGAAGGGAGGGCCGAGGAAGCTGAAGATAAGGTAAGGTTTTTTAAATCTATTTTCAATCATAAATTTTAATAGTTTTCTACTAGGTAGTTACTAGTCTTAATCGCAAGAGATACATCGTAAACTCTAATTAACAGAGATGTATCAGACAAGTGCTGAATTTTTCTTTAATAAATACCTACTTTTCTAAACAAAAGTGTTTACCAATAAAATTGATATAAAACATTTTTTTTTTAAATTTGTTTATACCTACTTACATCATTCAATGAGCTACAATAACTAAATATATTTCAGGTAGTCTAACACTATAAATAGATATCTTAGCCAAAGCTCCTAAACATCAAAGTCATTCTCAACTGCAAACAAGAAATGTTTTCCAAATGATAGCTCAAGGGTTCTTAACTTGTTTTTTTTTTTATCTTTGAAAGTTGTTTTTACCAAAAAGCTCTTCTCCTCCGATTGAATCCTGCATAGTGCAAGTCAGGAGGGTCAGCAAAAACGTTCCTAATGGAACTTGTCGATGTCAGCGCTAAGGTTTTGTGTGACAGCAACCTTCGTCAGGGTGAGATGCCATTAACTAAAGATTATAAATAACTATTACAACGCGAAATAGTAAGGCCTATTAACATTGCAAGTTTAAGCCGGTGTTTTTCTATGTATTGATTAGGTAGGTACATTATTTGCCAACGTTTTTTAAATTATGAATAAAGTGAAGTAGAATTCTTTTAAATATTTATGACTAAATAATAACCTAACAACAACAACGTTAACAAGGCTATGTCCGGCAATATCATTTAAATGTTTTGTTTAGAAATACTAAATAATATATTGGAGGGTGGATAAAGTCCCTAAATAAAGAAAGACGCAAACCACTTAATATATATTTAAAACTAGGATTTGGAAACACATGATCTAACCTAAAACAGTGACACAAATAATGAAAAAACTTACCGAATTTAAATATAGTTTTTTTTTTTTTTTAATATCATAGATACTTAATATATATACTTATACTTAGTATTAGATTAAATTATAAAACGGAATTGTTAAAAAAAACGGAAAAGCAAAAGTAAAAGACCTGTTAATAGACTTCTTGGCGGGAAAGTGAAGAGTCATGTCTGCGGTTTTGTTTTATTTTCTAAAATTTGTGTTATGTCGAATATTAATGTGAAATAATGGTGGATTATTAACCGTTAAGTGTTCGTGAGTGTACATGAGTGTTGGCAAATGAAACAAAACAGCGCAACGTCACATTTCAAATTCTCTCAAGAAGTCTGCGTGAGGGCTTAGTAAAGCCCCACATCTTTACTGAGATACTCGATGGGTTGGGGGGTTATATCATTTCTCACTTCTCATTTTTATTATCATTCATCATCATCATACTGACTGGAAGGAAATATTGTTTTTTTTTATTTTTTTTATTTGAAGTTGTACATGGCAGGGATTCGTGTTCATATGCCGAAATCTTACATAGTTTCTTAATTTCATTGTAATACATAAATAAACAATATTGATGATGATGAATGATAATAGAAATGAGAAATGATATTACCCCCCCAACCCCTCGAGTATCTCAGTAAAGATGTGGGGCTTTACTAAGTCCTCACGCAGACTTCTTGTGAGAATTTGAAAGTAACATTGCACTGTTTTGTTTCATTTGCCAACACTCATGCACACTCACGAACACTTAACGGTTAATAATCCACCATTATTTCACATTAATATTCGACATAACACAATTTTAGAAAATAAAACAAAACCGCAGACATGACTCTTCACTTTCCCGCCAAGAAGTCCCCAAGGAAATATTGTATATTTATGTATTACTTGTAAGAAAAATTACTTTAACACTGGCTAAATGTGCTAATCGCACGAAGCCATCAACTAAAAGAAAGAAAAGAAAAAAGACCTGTTAATAATAACTTTTATAATAATATTTGTCGCAGTAAGACAATAACCTATAAATTAAGCGGCGTGACATGGTGCGTTAATTAAGCTCAGCTCTGACCGTAAATTAATTACACTCGATACTTTAATTAAAATGTCCCCAACAAATGACTTTAATGGCTCCCATCGCCGCACTGTTAATATCAAGTAATAAGTCTATAAAATGGCAGTTTAATTATAAACGGTAAGTTTATTCTTCATATGAATTTTCATTGGCATATCGTATAAGCGAAAGTATGCGAATGGAATGCTTCTATTAGTTATTGTTAAAAACTTTAGCGTCTTTTTAGTAAGATTTTACAATTAGTTTTAGTTTAAACATCCTAGGGTAGTAGCACCAGTGTACGATGGGAAACAGATATCGACATTTTTTCCTGTGACATGAAAAATAAATGTCAGCAACTGATTTTAGTTTTTAACAACAATTGAATACAGACCTTGAAGAGCTCGATGGCGCCCGGTGAATGCTGAGGCCACTGAAACGCTGGGGTGTTAGGCACCACCAGGTTCTGAAGAGAGATAGACAGAAAAGATGTAAACTGGTACAATCAATTTATTCCCCAGGGGTGGGTTACGTTGGACGCTATACAACTCAGTACTATCGCGCGGTTTAATAAGGGGACTTAGCTTCTAGCGGAAAGGGGTACGCGAGCGCAGATCGGTGCTTGGTCAGCCTAGACCCGGGCCGTAGTCTGCGCCGGTGGAATCTAGATCCCGGTGTCGCCGGATCCGCCGCTGTTCTGACCCGGAGATGTACGGTCGGGGGGATGTGCGCTGGTGTGCTGCCGTCTGACCGCAGAAGACGGTGGATGTGTGCAGGGGTAGCCGCTGCCCTAGGTTGGGGTTAAAGGTAAAAATATAAATTCCACAATGGAGTGCTTGTAGACTGACTCTTTGGAGTGGTGACGAATAAAAGAGCTGGTGCAGCACCCCACTGTATGTCTTTTATCCAATTTTCAAAAACCATCAATCCGCACTGGGCCCGCGTGGTGGTTCATGGCCTGTTTTCCCTATCCATTCATAGGTAAGGCTCGTGCCCCAGCAGTGGGGTCGACCCTTCAAACTGGCACAGTATTTCCTTTGGTTTTCGACTGCTGTTAAAGAAAGAGAAAATTATTATGGCAAGAGCCCTAACAAAAGTAAAAGTTATACTTTGAACAACGCTATTAGAATAAAATTCTTGTATCAAACGAACTCGCTACTGTTATCTTATTATATTTTTTTATTAACAATTAAGAATAGTGATTTAAAATTCGACGACACGAAACGTGTCGTCTTTATTCAAAGTCGTGGTAAAAATATCTTTATTCGTTTAAAAAAAGGTATTACCAACTAATCATTTACAACGCATTTAAACTGCGGAGAGAAACAAATTAAAATCTTCTTTAGGTAAACTGATACTACAACCTAAAATTTGCAATTTTTAGGCATTAAGCGATTAATGAATCTTCCAAAAATATACCTAAATGTTCAAAGTGCGTCATAAAACACACCCTCATTGTGGGTCGTTCGTAGCAGACGCGCGGACAGCTGAGGAATGGCACTGCGGGGTGGAGGTATGGTCAGCATAAGAGTCAACTAGTGCACTAGTCGGCACTAGTTTATATTGTAGAGTTTTGTATTGACCGGTTAATTAAAAAAATATTTAGGTTTTTTTACTTTAAAAGCCACATATGCATTTAGCGATTAATGAATCTTCTAATAAAAGTATTAACGAGCTGAGGAATGTGAAATGCGGGATGTTTTTTTTTTGAGAGAGATTGCTGATTGCCGCTCTTGGCATTTTCAGCTTCACCGGGCTTTTTTGGGGGCGGCGAGAAACGTAAAGGGCCCCTCAAGCCGTGTGATACGAATCACCTTCGGAGGTTTTCTAGAGGGAACGGCATCGCGCACTAGTGCGCGTCCCCGTACCCTACTAGATTCTCCGCAGAACAGTACAGGTCGGCAGAACAGTAAACTATTCACTAGTTTGTACAACTAGTGCACTAGTTTACTAGTAGAATATTGTATTGACTAATCAGTATTTAAATTGATTTATTTTTTAATTTAAAATCCACAAAGATTTCCAATTCCGATACGTTTAGCGATTAATTAATCTTCCAATAAAAATATTAACGTTGTTCAAAGTGCGTCATAAAATGTACCCTCATTGCGAGACTTGTAGCAGACGCGCGGACAGCCGAGGTATCACCTAGTCGTGAACCGTGAACGTTAGGGTCAACTAGTCGGCATTTAAGACTGTTGCACTAGGCACTAATTTACTTGTAGAGTTTTTATGAAGAAAAGCGAGTTATTGGAAAGTAACTGCCAAAACCGATCGAATGAAGCGAAAGAAAATTCCAATCCACGTTAAACAAGTTTGACCAATGCTATTATGCTTTAATAATATGTGAGCTTACATATTTACTTAACTATTTGTTCAAAATCTATATATGCCTAACTTATTATGTGTGACATCTAACCTAATTTAAAATGATATAATGTAACGAGCAACCGCACTAACTAGCATCGATCGTATTGGTTATTATGCAAAAAAATCTATTTTACTTTTAATCTTTCGCATTTCATTATAAACAAAGTTTTTAATGCAGGCTTTTACGCAAACTACTTAGCATAAGTATCGCGACAGAAACTCGGTCGGCCATACACGAGTAGTTTGAAGCGGTCAGGATCGACTAATTCAAGCTGCAACTGCATAGTGAACTACAGTCTTCTATTTGCAAATATACATGAAACTCAAGCAGTTGCGATTGTTCCGGGCGGTCAGCAGCTTGGTGAAATTTCAGCTTCACTGCGACAGCTTAAGCGACTGCTTGTATTTTGATCACTGGCTAATTGGTCGAGCGGTCCGTGTATATAGACCCTAAGACACGTATCTAAAAACCATCTTGATTAAATGAATATTTACTATATTTTTTTGCGGACCGTACTCGCCTAGCTACTTCATAAGAGCTGTGCACACAAGTGCACGTCGATCGGCGGCGGGATGGGTGCTATTGATTTTCTGTATGGCGCGATTATGACTCAACCGGGAACTTCATCGCTTAATTCGGAAAATGCTACTACAGTTTTTGTTTGGTTTTTCCGACTGAGCCGGCTAGCAAGCATACGATTGTCCTGATGGAAAGTGCTAGATGATAGATGCGGCTACTGACGCTTTCAATTACAACGCAAACTTATAGGTGTACCCTTTATAAGTAGGTACCTGACTTTATTTCTTTTTATATTTCTACTTCTACTTACGAAAAAGTTACCGTCAAAGACACCAGAAAACGGAGGTTACTAATTTAAGGTAACATTGACCGCAGATTCAACGAGCTAGATTCGTACCACGAGCTGTTTGTTCCATGGTGCGAACAGCCTAATATAATTATGTTAGTATTATTAAATTAATTATGTAGTGCATTAGGTCGTTCATAGTGGTTAAGTAAGACCACCGGTTTAGACCCAGAGGTCCCGGGTTCGATTCCCAGCGGGGGGTACATGTGTGTGTACTCGGTGTGGTTGGTGTTGGTGGTAGGGCTTTTGTTTGCCCGTCTGGCTAGCTACCACCATCTTATCTAAATATGTCGCCATAGCATCAATATTTGTAGCATTGTTGTGTTCCACGTGGTTCCGGCAGCTAGAGATTAGATAGCCACTAGCCAGTGCCTTATTTTTGTTGAGGATTCCGGGTGAAGTGCGCTTCCACCTTCACCTTTATCACCACTTAACATCAGGTGAGATGAAGGCCAAGTCCTTACCCGTTTTTTTTTTTAAAGAGATTTTTAAGTATGTGTCCCTTGCGTCCTAGGCCTCCCTAGTCTGACGAGGTAGTGAGATCATGTCGTAGCGTAGTCTCAGATCATCACATCACATCATCACCAGCTCATATTAGGATCCCACTGCTGGGGCACGAGTCTTCCCAATGGATGGATATGGAGAACGGGCCATAAACCATGCGGACCCAGTGCGGGTTTGCGGTTGTTAACGACTGCTGATGCAGCCGGGACCAACAGCTTTACGTGCCTTCCGAAGCATGGAGAAGCTCGAGATGATAAATTTTGATCACCCAACCGTTAACCGGCCTTTGCGAACATTGCTTAACCTTGGCAATCACAGAATGGTCGCGTTAACTACTTAGACGACCACACGAACCACACGATGGCGCCATTGAGATTTGACATGTGTCAAATTAATATAATCTAAAGCTGTTGTTAATGTAACAATGGATTCAAAAGTAACCCTTGTTTATCGTGTTTGGTATGAAAATGAATGAACAAATCTTGGCGGTCATGCACGTCAGAGATCTTGATCGATCATACTGGGCTTGCTGACTTTACACGTCATCTAGAAGACAAATTAGAGATTGATTGTGTGGTAAGACACGAATGAAAGGAAAGGAGGTTTAAGGAGTTTAATATAGCAGTGCGGATTGATGCAGCATGATTTTGATTTTGATACCGACGACTGGCCTTTTTAAAGGCCAGTCGTCGGTATCCACCAAATTAACTGATCCCAAAGTCAATTCATTTCAAAAATTTAAAGCTCATTGTAGAAACATTCCAATCACATTTTTGTTCAATAAAAGTTTTTTTTTAAATGTCCTTGTGTTTTCTTTTTGCATAGCAAGTTCCATTAGAAGTTCTTGTTAGTTTAGATTTCTTTTTACATTGGAATTTGAAGGGGTAATGTACCACAAAGTCGTCACAGAGAGATTGCAAAGAAATAAAATACAATACAAAAAATATTGTAGATCCGTAGTCTTGATCTAGTATCCGAATGTAGTGTTTAATTCCAAAGTGTTGGGTGCGCTTAAACTTTTGAAAACTTAGTTGTAAAAAATTCTGATACTTATTTTAGCATTAAACTATGAAACTCTTATAACTTTACCATGACTAAAATAAAAAAATAAAATTAATCAGTAATGTCCAAAATCAAATGAACATGATAATAAAACCCATTTCATAATTCCCCCTGTATTAGTATTGAGATTGTTCAACTTGGGGTCCCAAACAAAGTGATCTACTGATCCCGTTTGTTCATGCGAATCGGAACCTTATCGTGACGCAATAGAATTGCCGATCGACCTCTTTGTAGTCGTTTATACAATTCCTTTTTACACACATGATCTGGCAACAAAAGAGTTCGCCCTTCGCGGCCACCCTTTCACGCATGCGCACTACCAACACGAACTTCACACCATTGCCCCAAGCCTGCTACCGTGCGAACTTCGCCTCAATACCTGTATATACATAACAATTTCTCCTTTATTAAACAGTAAAATATAAAACAAAAAGTATTCCGAATCCGTCTATAAATGTAACATTTTATTTTCCTAGTCGACATACGTGAGTGAAGTGCGTTTTTCATTCAACAAAACACGTTCTAGCCAGAGGCTTCACGTCTACTTTTGATCAATAGCATCTATTTATTAATTTATTTGTGTTCTAGATAAGAGAGCATTGCTTTCTGTTATAAGATAGCGTCATTGTGATAAAAACGTATCCAGGTCTAAGTGTGACAACGAATATATTGTAAATTCTAAGCTTTAAGTGCATAGTGTTTATTTTCTTAAGTCAATTCGTATCGTAAGTGGTGTCCGCTTGCTGATAGATATGTCGAAGCCTAATACATTGAAGGCTCACAGACTGAGTGCTGAGTTCGCGGAGAAACGAGGGCTGGCCTTGAAGAAAGCTGATCCGACGAACTCATAGCAACCACCCGTAAGTACTTTTTGTTATAAAATATTTATATCATTATATAAAGGAAGGCTAACCAGCAATTTAATTTAATTTCAGTGGCAATTTATTAAAAAGGAAACATACTTACTTACGACTCTCATATTAAGATTATCTCTATGGTTGTTGAAATAAAAATAAAAAATGCAGAATGAATTGAGTTATATTTCTGAGATCCTTAAAGAAAACTACTTGATGATTATGGAACTATTAGTCGAATAAGGCATTCTACTCCATAATTATATAAAAAACCAAAACTTAACCAAGCATTAATTTTTTACGAGTTTCGGCGCAGCAGATAGTATATTATTACCGAACTTTTGACCGAACACAGTAGTCATAAATTTTGACATCAATGTTTGTTTATCACGCAATAACTACTGTAAGTCCTACTTTGTTTAGTAACGCTTTCACTTAAGCACGAGATCTGATTAATTATGCATATTAATCAATTTAATTTGAAAGAACACATAAAAAGCTCTAGTTTCTATGTAAAAATACAAAGGTCTATTATATTAAGGGCTATTTATATTAGCATGTGAAAATAAAACATTTCATATACTAATAAAGTGCATAATAAGATTAAAAAGTTGTAGAATTTATTCTTAACCTTTAAAAAAAAAATTAAACAATATTAGCTTTGGGTAAGTGCTAGACTAGAGTATTCCATTTCACGCCTCTTTGTTAACTTTTTAAGATTGAATTTAAATAAAACTCTGTCTTTTCGTTTTAAGTGTCAAAAATAAAAATAAAAAGCTAGCAATACTCTTTGATATGTGAATACTCCTATCCTCCAAATAGGTTCTTTCAATAAAACGTGTTTATATAAACATTCTGACTATAAATCGTTTACTGATATACATTCATTAAATACTTAGTTACACAAAAATTCTCAGAACAATATCCTAAATGTTCTAACTAAAAAGCACATTTTTAGTAGAAAATGTGACCTGACATTCTTTCCAACATGGCAGCAGCTCAGCTGTTTGGGGCAACGCGCATGCGCGACTTTTCCCGCCATCTTTGAAGCTCCTACTAGAACGACCCTGGAGGGAAAAGCTAATAAAACAAAATGAGCCTATCAAAAACACGTGGTCACTGTAAAAAGAGTCATAAGAGTTTATATATTATAGTTCACATAAGAGCTGATTTTACAGGTATTTATGTTATCAGTTAAAGTATTACCTAAATAAATTAAAACAGATAAAAAAGTAAAGAAACGACAGGCAAGTGTTTTTTCAAAATGGCTGCATAATTCTATAATAACTGAGTATTAGAAATCAAATCAATATTTCGTACTAACAATAACATCAACTGAAATACGTTGCCCAATTAAATATTAAGTTGTTAATAGTCTTTCCCTCTATTTCTGTCTCTCTCTTCAGACGATTCAAAATTACAGTGACATAAACAAAAAACTAACTTGAAGAAGAGAGATAAGTAATTCTCTTTTCAACTATACCTTTAATAGTTTCTATTGCAAATCTTACATTCAACAGCTTTTGTATTTTGAACGTAAATTATTTATATTTCCTCACATTTACGTTATTTCCAGATTTTTTACTAGCGCATAAAAATTATAAGCCTTTACTTATATATATATTATATGGCGAAATCGAATATCATCACGGGAGAATTCCATATTAAAATGAAAAAAGGAGCAATCTGTAGGATTATTATTAACTAGCTGACCCGGCGGACTTCGTGCCGCTTTGACAGTTTCCACGACAACAAAACAAACAAATCATTTTGTATTGGAAAACAAATGTCAAAAAGAATAAGTCTGTCAAAATTTCAATAAAAAGGTATAAAAAACTACCAAATAGGTTCTATTCCCAACATCAAATCCAAGACCTAAGTAGTAAATTGTGGAACCAAATATAGAAAAAAGGTATGAGTTTCATTCCCGTAGGAATATCGGGATAAAAACTATCCTATGTGTTAATCCAGGTTATAAACTATCTGCATGCCGAATTTCATCCAAATCCATCCATCAGTTGCAGCGTGAAGAAGCAACAAATACTCACAAACTTTCGCATTTATAATATTAGTGTGATAACTAGTGGTCGCCCAGTGGTCGAAATTCGACCGTAATTTTATTAAAAGATGTTTACTATTTCGGCTGAAGGGCTTGTAGGTACCAATGGCCCTGACAATTTAAAAAAAAAATGTGTTTGAAAATTGACAGATCATACTCATTTTTTAATAACCTTTGAAGTTTTTTTGTAACACATATTAAACATACATTTTATCTTTTTGCTGCGTCTTCTCATGAACTTTAACTGTGTCAAGTCTTACAGACCTCTGTGCGCGCAATATGTTTTAAAAGGACGACTGTTTGACCACAGGCCAATATGGAGTCTCTTCACACCAAAAAAACATGGCAGTCAAAATTTTAGTATCTCAGTCTTGCACATCGACTTTCTTTTGACCTAAAAGTAGTGTTTAGTTTGCTCGCTCGACTTGTAGGTATATGTGTAAATTCATGAGACCGGGATCCCAAGTCTTCAATCGGCGCTGCGTGATTTTACTTAAGAGTCTCACAGAGACATTGAAATGTGTTAAAGAAGACGTCAAAAACTGTTAAGTAAATTTGTTGACTACAAGGATTGTATGACCATGACCACAGCGGAAAAACTAAGAGTGTGACATCGCCTTCGAAGTCTTGCGAATGCCATTGACTTTATTAAAAAATCACGTAAGCCATTTTGAATCTCAAAACAGATATCATATATTCATAATCGGCACCCATGAAAACCTTCAAAACAATACCCATATTGACTTTTGAAAAAAATCATGGCCGCCATCTTAGATTAGAAATAAATGTCATACTCATAATCACAAAAACGAATAGAGCCTCAGAACAATAACTAAAGATAGGTTCTGAGGATAGTGCTATTAAAAAATAAAAAGTCCCCGCTTCTTGGACCTTCAAAATATAGATGTCATAATTATTCATAAACCTCGGATTTCAATAAGAAAATTAAAATAAAAAACTTTTAATAGTGTTTGTCATTAACCCCTATTACTTCGTTTCCTGATTCCATTTTTGAAACAATGTTTTAATTAGGCTGCGGGGATTGTATCCTAAGCAATGAAAAATTAAAAAGATAGATTAAGAGTTTGGATCGTTCGTGGTTTGAATTGGTATTGACAGATTTAGGTCGCTCCCCTTCCATATTTGAATTTTTTGAAAAATTTATGAAACAATGTTTATTTAATTATGTATTTGTATCTTCTCCATACAAACTTTAACTATACCAAATCTCACTTTTTTTTTTTATTTTTTTTTTGGAGAGAGATTGCTGATTGCCGCTGCGGCATTTTCAGCTTCACCGGGCTTTTTGGGGGCGGCGAGGAACGTAAAGGGTCCCTCAAGCCGTGTGAAACGAATCACCTTCAGAGGTTATCTAGAGGGAACGGCATCGCGCACAAGTGCGCGTCCCCGTGCCCTACTAGATTCTCCGAAGGGTTCGGATCGGATCGGGGAGACCAAATCTCACACTCCTCCATGCGCGTAATTTGCTTAAAAAGGGATCCAAAGAATATGCTTCAAGTATTAATTAGAAGATTATTACAGGCATCTGGCGCAAGCGAAATTCTATTTGTCACGAAAGTTTTCATCGCATGCACCCGAGAATATTATATTCGCTTGAAAAGTTTTAAAGATCACTTCTTCAAACAGAAACAAATAATTATTGTATACATATTAGATATTGATATTACTGTAGAATTTTCCGAATTACTGTAGAAGTCTGTCTCAAGTCTGGGACGCCTTTAATATTACTAATTTAATTTGACTTTAAAATTAAAATAAACAAAATATGTTTTTTTAAATAATATCAGTTTATAATTAAGGAAATTCATATAAGTAATCGATAGGTTACTTCTAAGTGCGTAAGTATTTTCACCCTGGTTACAATAGTAACTAAGTACTAAAATACTAACTGATAAGTAAAAAACCGAACTTTTCACTTACGTAGTAAAAATGTAGGTTATGCTCTTAGTAAAATAGTAAATTGATAACATCAGAAACATAATTGATGACAAGTTCGCCTTTTGTTTCGTTAACTATACCAATGTAACAAAAATCAAGAGAGCTCTAGTAGCACAGTTTTGCTGTTTTAGGGTTAAGTAATTTTTTTTTTTTTTTTTGGAGAGAGATTGCTGATTGCCGCTGCGGCATTTTCAGCTTCACCGGGCTTTAGGGTTAAGTAAGCTTTTTAAAACAAGATTTATAGAACTAGCCTCTGCCCGCGGCTCTACATAAATTTCTTCTGTCACCAAGTCTCCATCGCGTGTCATCGGGAACATTTTGTGTGACTGGGGTGAAAGTTAGCCTATATTTTTCAACGATATGGTGGCTTTCTATTAATGGCAGATGGTTTTAGAAATGGTTGAGTTGTTCCAGATATTAACCACCTACACATAAACAGACCTCTTTTTGAATTAGCTCGGATTTGGACCAACGTTTGCACAGCCTAGTTTTATGGCAACATACAAAGCCTTTATAATTCAATTAAACTACTGTGTGTATCATCTCGTAAAGTAAAAGTAAAGGCGTTGGTCCCGGCTGCATTAGCAGTCGTTAACAACCACCAATCCGGACTGGGCCCGCGTGGTTGTTAATGGCATGTTCTCCCAATTTATCCATAGAGAAGGCTCATGCCCGGGACGGGACGTGACGCAGAAATGAGCTGGTGAAATACTTTACGTTGCGGTCAAAAAAAATAGGTTTTTAATTAAATGATTAAACTGCGACACAGTTTGTTGTCTACTCAATACAATTTATCAATTTATCTTCGATTATTAGATGAAAAGCTTAATCTAAAACCTTTTGTGTTGGATCGTTTTGCCATATAAATCTTAATTCAACACATGCAATAGAACCCCATAATCTAAAGTGGTTGATAGTTACACCAAAACAGGTCTATGTATACTAGTCGGATTCCGTTTCCTAAGCCGCTCGCAACGTTGTATAATTAATTAGGCATTTGTTAACTATTTTGGTATAAAACGTATCACGCTAGGCATGTCACGCTAATTGCCGGAGTTAAAACCTTTTTGTGTTATTTTACGTTCATGCCAAAACTGGGCTAGGAGCTAAAAAGCAGGGTGCTTAAAACTACCCATGGTCTATCAGAGCGCTTTAAGGTGTAAGTAAAATGGAAATTACACAAAATTACTATATTATAAGAAATTAATATTAACTAACTTTTAATAAAATTTTTGTCGAACTCTTATCTAAAAAAAAAATATAGAAAGGCTCGATGTGTTTATATATCTAAAATAAAAACTGACTTAATGACTGACTGACATATCAATGCACAGCCCAAACTACTATATTGCACCATGCTTCCTTTCAAAGTGTTGGTGAATAGGTACTAACAAAGAATTTTTGGAAATTCGCCCTTTATGAGGATAAAGGGGAGAGGGGGTAGTTTGTATGAAACTCCATCAGTTTTGAAACTAAATCAATAGAAATTGGTACGTTACGTTAGTACAGACGCCAGCACATCAACCTATCCAAAAGTGACATATTTCTTCAATACATTTTCAACCATACCGTTAAGGCATAAAGTTCAAAGTCTATTGAGGAAATTTGACAGTTTGTGGTAGGTTGATGTGCAGGCGTGTATATGTTATATGGCAGAACAACGTTTGCGGGGTCAGCTAGACAATTTGCATGAGGTGTTTACCTGTAATTGGCTGTGCATTTCAATAAGTTCCAATGTAATAGCTGTTAGTAAATCAAATAAATAAAATTAAAAAAAAATATAAAAAATAACATACTTACTCTGCTGTAATTTTCTTAATAAAAATTATTGTTTAAAAAAAAAGAATATATTTATGGATATGAGACAACATCACATACATTGTTCTGATCCCAAGGTAAGTAGCTAAAGCACTCGTTTCATGGAAATCAGAAACAACGACGGTACCACAACTACCCAGACCCGACACAATATCGAAAAGTTCGTTTTCGACATTGACCCGACCGGGAATCGAACCCGGGACCTCAGAGTTAGCGCCCCCAAAGTTCGGCGTGCAAGCCGCTCGGCTACGGAGGTCGTCAAATTACAATAAATAATGTCACAATTTTTAAAACTAGTGATAAGACCGCCGGGTAGTCGAGTAGTCAGCGACCCTGTGTAGCTTACGCTTAATTAAGCTTATATAAATTTGTAAAACATCCAAAATGTTAAATTTAGTAGTTTTTGCAAGTATTAAAAAGCCATAAACACTACAGAGCAAACAATAGACAATCTTAGAATATCCTGCGTAGTCTGCGGGGCTAGGAATCGATGTAGGTTGCGTACTGAGTCACGGGTGCAACAACCTCCTGCCGCCGACGGACCGACCGCTCCGCCGATTCGTGGGAGATTCACTCCAATTCACATTACATTCGAAAATCGAAATAGAATTGAATGATCACTCTTTATCTATGGAAGTAACAGGATTATGGGGCTGTAGAGTTATCTAGCGGGTTTAGGATTTAAGAGTGCTTTGAGTGCTGGTTGCAACTTGCTAAAGTTTTCTTCTTTAATTTCTTACTTAGAACTTAATAATTAAGTATACAATTTTATTTTAAATTGTAGAATGATTATATCTGCTTTAAGGATATGGAAAGTGTCATTATATTATATAGGGAGGGCTTAGAATAATTTTCTAATAAGGAATAGATTTTCTAATATTTGACACACTAATAGAATGGAAGAAAATAAATTTCCTTGCAGAGTTGACTTGAATGGCGAAATGACATTCATAAGATCTCAATTATTGTAGCCTGAATTGAATAAACCTTTTGTTTTTTTGCGGTTGTAATTTTTTTTACGAAAGCCAGTTCGTTAGTAGGTAGTTAAGTAGTTGCTGGTTTCAGGTGAGGTGCGCTTCCATTTTTAGACTTTTTATGCTTCAGTTGGTACGAAAGCCAAGCGCCGCCGCTCCCCCATAAAATACAAACTTTTGTTACAACTTACTGTGAGTGACATATTTCGCCGAGATTGGACAAAGGATTTGATAGTTCATTATTGCGAGTGAAAATATAACTTATCTTTATATGAGTATGACTAATAAATAAATAAATAAATAAATAAATAATAAATGACGAGTTCTGGCTTGCTACACACTATAAATTTGCACTTTTCATTAAAAAAACAGGATTAAAATTCTCAAAAAATTAGGTAAACTAGTGAATACATTCTCAACGAGACTGAGACATGTGAGAATTGTGAAAAAGTTAATTAAAAATTATGTAATAAAGTGTACAGTACATAAAAAATAATGTATATATCTAAATTTTAACACTTGCATAAGATGAGAGTAACTGCCATTTTGAGAAAAAGTTTTTCTTGTTTAAATGGCAATTTTCATCGAAAACACTAAACGAAGTACAGTACAGACGCAATATGTTTTAAAAGGACGACTGTTTGACCACAGGCCAATATGGAGTCTCTTCACACCAAAAAAACATGGCAGTCAAAATTTTAGTATCTCAGTCTTGCACATCGACTTTCTTTTGACCTAAAAGTAGTGTTTAGTTTGCTCGCTCGACTTGTAGGTATATGTGTAAATTCATGAGACCGGGATCCCAAGTCTTCAATCGGCGCTGCGTGATTTTACTTAAGAGTCTCACAGAGACATTGAAATGTGTTAAAGAAGACGTCAAAAACTGTTAAGTAAATTTGTTGACTACAAGGATTGTATGACCATGACCACAGCGGAAAAACTAAGAGTGTGACATCGCCTTCGAAGTCTTGCGAATGCCATTGACTTTATTAAAAAATCACGTAAGCCATTTTGAATCTCAAAACAGATATCATATATTCATAATCGGCACCCATGAAAACCTTCAAAACAATACCCATATTGACTTTTGAAAAAAATCATGGCCGCCATCTTAGATTAGAAATAAATGTCATACTCATAATCACAAAAACGAATAGAGCCTCAGAACAATAACTAAAGATAGGTTCTGAGGATAGTGCTATTAAAAAATAAAAAGTCCCCGCTTCTTGGACCTTCAAAATATAGATGTCATAATTATTCATAAACCTCGGATTTCAATAAGAAAATTAAAATAAAAAACTTTTAATAGTGTTTGTCATTAACCCCTATTACTTCGTTTCCTGATTCCATTTTTGAAACAATGTTTTAATTAGGCTGCGGGGATTGTATCCTAAGCAATGAAAAATTAAAAAGATAGATTAAGAGTTTGGATCGTTCGTGGTTTGAATTGGTATTGACAGATTTAGGTCGCTCCCCTTCCATATTTGAATTTTTTGAAAAATTTATGAAACAATGTTTATTTAATTATGTATTTGTATCTTCTCCATACAAACTTTAACTATACCAAATCTCACTTTTTTTTTTTATTTTTTTTTTGGAGAGAGATTGCTGATTGCCGCTGCGGCATTTTCAGCTTCACCGGGCTTTTTGGGGGCGGCGAGGAACGTAAAGGGTCCCTCAAGCCGTGTGAAACGAATCACCTTCAGAGGTTATCTAGAGGGAACGGCATCGCGCACAAGTGCGCGTCCCCGTGCCCTACTAGATTCTCCGAAGGGTTCGGATCGGATCGGGGAGACCAAATCTCACACTCCTCCATGCGCGTAATTTGCTTAAAAAGGGATCCAAAGAATATGCTTCAAGTATTAATTAGAAGATTATTACAGGCATCTGGCGCAAGCGAAATTCTATTTGTCACGAAAGTTTTCATCGCATGCACCCGAGAATATTATATTCGCTTGAAAAGTTTTAAAGATCACTTCTTCAAACAGAAACAAATAATTATTGTATACATATTAGATATTGATATTACTGTAGAATTTTCCGAATTACTGTAGAAGTCTGTCTCAAGTCTGGGACGCCTTTAATATTACTAATTTAATTTGACTTTAAAATTAAAATAAACAAAATATGTTTTTTTAAATAATATCAGTTTATAATTAAGGAAATTCATATAAGTAATCGATAGGTTACTTCTAAGTGCGTAAGTATTTTCACCCTGGTTACAATAGTAACTAAGTACTAAAATACTAACTGATAAGTAAAAAACCGAACTTTTCACTTACGTAGTAAAAATGTAGGTTATGCTCTTAGTAAAATAGTAAATTGATAACATCAGAAACATAATTGATGACAAGTTCGCCTTTTGTTTCGTTAACTATACCAATGTAACAAAAATCAAGAGAGCTCTAGTAGCACAGTTTTGCTGTTTTAGGGTTAAGTAATTTTTTTTTTTTTTTTTGGAGAGAGATTGCTGATTGCCGCTGCGGCATTTTCAGCTTCACCGGGCTTTAGGGTTAAGTAAGCTTTTTAAAACAAGATTTATAGAACTAGCCTCTGCCCGCGGCTCTACATAAATTTCTTCTGTCACCAAGTCTCCATCGCGTGTCATCGGGAACATTTTGTGTGACTGGGGTGAAAGTTAGCCTATATTTTTCAACGATATGGTGGCTTTCTATTAATGGCAGATGGTTTTAGAAATGGTTGAGTTGTTCCAGATATTAACCACCTACACATAAACAGACCTCTTTTTGAATTAGCTCGGATTTGGACCAACGTTTGCACAGCCTAGTTTTATGGCAACATACAAAGCCTTTATAATTCAATTAAACTACTGTGTGTATCATCTCGTAAAGTAAAAGTAAAGGCGTTGGTCCCGGCTGCATTAGCAGTCGTTAACAACCACCAATCCGGACTGGGCCCGCGTGGTTGTTAATGGCATGTTCTCCCAATTTATCCATAGAGAAGGCTCATGCCCGGGACGGGACGTGACGCAGAAATGAGCTGGTGAAATACTTTACGTTGCGGTCAAAAAAAATAGGTTTTTAATTAAATGATTAAACTGCGACACAGTTTGTTGTCTACTCAATACAATTTATCAATTTATCTTCGATTATTAGATGAAAAGCTTAATCTAAAACCTTTTGTGTTGGATCGTTTTGCCATATAAATCTTAATTCAACACATGCAATAGAACCCCATAATCTAAAGTGGTTGATAGTTACACCAAAACAGGTCTATGTATACTAGTCGGATTCCGTTTCCTAAGCCGCTCGCAACGTTGTATAATTAATTAGGCATTTGTTAACTATTTTGGTATAAAACGTATCACGCTAGGCATGTCACGCTAATTGCCGGAGTTAAAACCTTTTTGTGTTATTTTACGTTCATGCCAAAACTGGGCTAGGAGCTAAAAAGCAGGGTGCTTAAAACTACCCATGGTCTATCAGAGCGCTTTAAGGTGTAAGTAAAATGGAAATTACACAAAATTACTATATTATAAGAAATTAATATTAACTAACTTTTAATAAAATTTTTGTCGAACTCTTATCTAAAAAAAAAATATAGAAAGGCTCGATGTGTTTATATATCTAAAATAAAAACTGACTTAATGACTGACTGACATATCAATGCACAGCCCAAACTACTATATTGCACCATGCTTCCTTTCAAAGTGTTGGTGAATAGGTACTAACAAAGAATTTTTGGAAATTCGCCCTTTATGAGGATAAAGGGGAGAGGGGGTAGTTTGTATGAAACTCCATCAGTTTTGAAACTAAATCAATAGAAATTGGTACGTTACGTTAGTACAGACGCCAGCACATCAACCTATCCAAAAGTGACATATTTCTTCAATACATTTTCAACCATACCGTTAAGGCATAAAGTTCAAAGTCTATTGAGGAAATTTGACAGTTTGTGGTAGGTTGATGTGCAGGCGTGTATATGTTATATGGCAGAACAACGTTTGCGGGGTCAGCTAGACAATTTGCATGAGGTGTTTACCTGTAATTGGCTGTGCATTTCAATAAGTTCCAATGTAATAGCTGTTAGTAAATCAAATAAATAAAATTAAAAAAAAATATAAAAAATAACATACTTACTCTGCTGTAATTTTCTTAATAAAAATTATTGTTTAAAAAAAAAGAATATATTTATGGATATGAGACAACATCACATACATTGTTCTGATCCCAAGGTAAGTAGCTAAAGCACTCGTTTCATGGAAATCAGAAACAACGACGGTACCACAACTACCCAGACCCGACACAATATCGAAAAGTTCGTTTTCGACATTGACCCGACCGGGAATCGAACCCGGGACCTCAGAGTTAGCGCCCCCAAAGTTCGGCGTGCAAGCCGCTCGGCTACGGAGGTCGTCAAATTACAATAAATAATGTCACAATTTTTAAAACTAGTGATAAGACCGCCGGGTAGTCGAGTAGTCAGCGACCCTGTGTAGCTTACGCTTAATTAAGCTTATATAAATTTGTAAAACATCCAAAATGTTAAATTTAGTAGTTTTTGCAAGTATTAAAAAGCCATAAACACTACAGAGCAAACAATAGACAATCTTAGAATATCCTGCGTAGTCTGCGGGGCTAGGAATCGATGTAGGTTGCGTACTGAGTCACGGGTGCAACAACCTCCTGCCGCCGACGGACCGACCGCTCCGCCGATTCGTGGGAGATTCACTCCAATTCACATTACATTCGAAAATCGAAATAGAATTGAATGATCACTCTTTATCTATGGAAGTAACAGGATTATGGGGCTGTAGAGTTATCTAGCGGGTTTAGGATTTAAGAGTGCTTTGAGTGCTGGTTGCAACTTGCTAAAGTTTTCTTCTTTAATTTCTTACTTAGAACTTAATAATTAAGTATACAATTTTATTTTAAATTGTAGAATGATTATATCTGCTTTAAGGATATGGAAAGTGTCATTATATTATATAGGGAGGGCTTAGAATAATTTTCTAATAAGGAATAGATTTTCTAATATTTGACACACTAATAGAATGGAAGAAAATAAATTTCCTTGCAGAGTTGACTTGAATGGCGAAATGACATTCATAAGATCTCAATTATTGTAGCCTGAATTGAATAAACCTTTTGTTTTTTTGCGGTTGTAATTTTTTTTACGAAAGCCAGTTCGTTAGTAGGTAGTTAAGTAGTTGCTGGTTTCAGGTGAGGTGCGCTTCCATTTTTAGACTTTTTATGCTTCAGTTGGTACGAAAGCCAAGCGCCGCCGCTCCCCCATAAAATACAAACTTTTGTTACAACTTACTGTGAGTGACATATTTCGCCGAGATTGGACAAAGGATTTGATAGTTCATTATTGCGAGTGAAAATATAACTTATCTTTATATGAGTATGACTAATAAATAAATAAATAAATAAATAAATAATAAATGACGAGTTCTGGCTTGCTACACACTATAAATTTGCACTTTTCATTAAAAAAACAGGATTAAAATTCTCAAAAAATTAGGTAAACTAGTGAATACATTCTCAACGAGACTGAGACATGTGAGAATTGTGAAAAAGTTAATTAAAAATTATGTAATAAAGTGTACAGTACATAAAAAATAATGTATATATCTAAATTTTAACACTTGCATAAGATGAGAGTAACTGCCATTTTGAGAAAAAGTTTTTCTTGTTTAAATGGCAATTTTCATCGAAAACACTAAACGAAGTACAGTACAGACGCCTGCACATCAACCTACCCAAAACTGTCAAATTTCTTAAATTTGTTACGCTTTGATAGGGATGTGGACATTTTTAGTAGGTTTCCTCAATTTAAAAAAATGGTCACTGATGTAATGAAGGCCAAATGTTTCTCAACCTCCTCCTCCGTCTGTCCAGTGGAGCGGAGTCGGTTAGATAGGCACCCACCTTACTCCGTTTACTATTGTAAGTGTTAATGCCCTTACATTGTTTAATCTTTTTTGGTTAATTATTATTATTATTATTATTATTGTTTTAACTATAACTTCATTTAGGACCAGCATTGTTGCGTTTCATATTATACCCAAAATGTCATGCTGTGTACGTACACTCCTTTTGGATTACCGTCTAGCTAGTAAGGTTAACCAAATATGTTACTGTACTCATACATTGATTGTAATCTGTTTGTGTACCTATAGAAATAAATAAATAAATAAATAAATACATTTTCAACCATACGTCTTAGTAATAAAGTTCAAAGTCTATTGAGGAAATTTGACAGTTTGTGGTAGGTTGCTGTGCAGGCGTGTGTACGTGCCAAAACTAATTGTGTGTTCGGTTCTATGCCCATAAATGCAAGTTAACAATGTCACAAGTACCAGAAAAGCTACACCGCGAGTGCATATTAAGTGGATGACTGCCCCGAGTTTGACAGATACAGTTGCTAACTCCTTTACCATTCCGAAGCGGGAGTTCGGTGTTCCTACAAAGCCGAAGTTTGACGGTAAAGTTAGGATGCGACAAGGGGATTAGTCTATTAGGAATTATTTCATCCTCGTCTCGAGTAAATTTTCATGTGGTTATAAATTTATGTGATCTACTAGCTGTTTTCCGACCCACCGCGTCGCATCGCGTCGCGTCGCCCGAATGCGCTATACTTCGTATTCACTTAGCGTTTTTTCTGACTTCTTTTGCTCGGCTCACGAAAATTGAGCTATCAAATGCAAAAATATTTATTTAAATCCGAATGGTAGCTCTAGAGCTAAGAACGCGCTAATCTCTAGAGATTAGCGCGTTCAAACAAAAAAACAAACTCTTCAGCTTCATTATTTTAGTAAAGATTTGTCTTCTATTCTCATCTATCAGTTACAGCAAATTATTTTTAATTCCTAGCTAAATTTATTCTAAATTCTAAATGTTACTTTTATTAAGATGATACATAGCAATGTACATCGGATACCGGCCCTAGTGGCTTAGCGGTCGGCCCGATATCCGATAGTCATGGGTTCAGTTCTCGGGTTGGGGAAAGTGTGTTTATAGCTCGGGTTTGTGATCACAGCGTATTTGGCAAACGTGGCTAATCAAGCCAAACCTATCCATTACAGGGATGACTTTATTTTAATGATTAGGCTTTTGCCCAGTAGTGAGATGGTATATATCGACTATTTAATTAAAACATTACATCATTACACATAAAAAAAGCGAAGCTCTCAGGTGAGATTCGAATCAACGATCTATCCGGCGACATGCGACGACAAACGGCGACTGCTATTCCAATTCAGTTGTAAGTTATTTTTAAGCTATAAATTGTAACTTTGCCATTTCAAAATAGTTCCTGCAAAATTGTCTGGTTAAACGAATTTCCTTAGTACGGTACAGTTCATGTTTACAGGCACTATTTTCCATAAACCTATCAAACGGTAGCACAAAGCTGTTTGTAATGACGTCTTCTGTATCAAGAGATACCTTTAATGTAGTCAGGGTTGTCACCAGTGTCGAGTAAATTATAACGGTTTTATTTCAGTAAAAGCACTCTTAAAACATCTTCAAACAATCATGATGATGACAGGTTTAGAATACCGCATTCTATCAGTGGCTCCTTAATAAAATTACAGATTATGAATAAATCTAAGTGTAAAACATCTACTAATAATAGACAATGAAATCTGTACAGAAATAATCTCAAGAACTTTTTTAAAGTATTTAAGTGCCCAATGAAGTAATTACTAAATCACAATAGGAAAAAGGTAGAATAGAGTTTCTTAAAGAGTTGAAAGCATTTCAAAAAGTTCTTTTGGTTTATACTCACGTGTGAGCCGCTTGCTAATTATATACAGAAAAAGCAAACTATTTAATAAAATATTGTTTGGTTTTTACATATTATTAATATTGCCGAACTATTTTATAAACTTGCAAGCAAATTATTTTTTTTTTTCATTTATTCATTTGTCAACCACCATTTGTTCTATTGTTTAGGCCTGAGTCTAGCAAAGTTGATTGGCTAAACATGATGATAATTAAGATACACAAAACAGACAGAAATCATTCAAATTTTAATGATTATAACAATTAAAATTCCTTAAAAATATGTGTAAACATCATGCTCAGATTAGCATACATACTGTTGTTTATTTAAAAAGTGTAGAAGGAGAAACTAAAGTTAAGTTCCCATTTACCATTTAAAAACTCCTAAACAATGCGTATTCAGTTCAAACCCCTAATACATATTTGATGGTACGCCTAACTCGGAAATAATTTGCGAGAAAAAGTTCAAAGTCCTCTTGTTGGCAACCCTGCGTTTCTCCATAATTCATGAGCGTGCGCATAGTGGATATGACGCATTGCGCATTTACATAGATTTCCAATGGCCGGGCCGTAGGACACATCTGCGCTACTAAAACATTTTTTATTATTTTCTCGCAGACGACTAGCGAATTGATTTTTATTTCTATTGATTTATTCGCAATACAGCTGAATCGGTAGTTTTTCATTCATCACTGATTCTGACATGAATGAAAAATTTTAATTTCGTTTTGAAATGTTTAGCACCAGATGTAAATCCAAAAGTAAATAAATAAAATCAATGTTTTTTTATCATCACCAGCATATATTAGTCCACTGCTGGACTCCCCAAGTGCAAACCGTTTTAAGAGCGATCCGCGGCAACCATCATCCGTCATCCACCTTACGAAAACTATAAACATTATAGCCGTATACGAGTTTGTGTATAACATCATTCATCATCAACCCTTGTACTACAAAACAGTGTTTAAAGTTAAACAATAGCTAAATACGTGTTTAAAATATTGCCTCCGTCTAAAAGTAAAAAGTGACAGCATCTGTTTTAATCATTGTCTAACTTTAGCCATCGTTTTGTTGTAAGGGCAGTAAATGTCAGTGCTTCTCACGTCAATAGCACTGAGAGATCGTGCCATAGGTCACTACGCTGACCTAAACGCGGTTTGGTAAGTTCGTACATGATTAGCATGGCCGGGTACAAATTGCCATAAAAAATACATAGCACCAACTGTCAAAAAATATGTTGGCTCGAAGTGGCCAAGATC